>JAEMWC010000246.1:57500-90000 GCA_016490735.1 Pachyseris speciosa | reverse complement strand
TTGATAATGCTCTATAACAGTTGAACGCAATCGAATAAAGGGAAACCCCAACATATTGTTCAGTCTATGAGTTCCAGACTTTCAGAAAAATATCCTTAAATCACAAACATCGGATTAAGTTATAGCTTTCAAAAGATGATTTACACCTTCGAGTTTAGTCTCGGAGGAACATTCAGTAATTCGATTTCTTACAAAATTAATGAAATATTCGAATTAATAGCTAGTTGGGTTTATGGCATCCGGGCTGCAATCTGGAGCCGCTGTAACCCTTAGATTAGAGACACCCTTGAAGGTACACGCTAATCTGTTACTTAGATATTTTTTCATTCAAGTTTTTTTTAGAAAACCTGGGTGCGAGATTATAGTTGTAACGGTACCTCTGACTGATAGTCCGAGGTCGACACTAGTTCATTAATAGGCAGATTTAGCAAAGACTAAAACGAGACGTCAAACGAAAACGCGAAAGCGCGCGGAAACGACTGAATGCGACTTCCAGTGCTCAATTTGCCGCTCTGCCATTGGTCACTTCGGTTTTGGATCTGCGCGCGAGGTTGTCACTGTCGGCTTCACGTGGTACGACTTGCTAAATCTTCAGTACGAGCGCGTTCAACAGTCATTTGTCGACGGGGAAAAGTAAAGGAACTGGGAACAGCCGCACTGCAAGAAAAGCGGTGTTTTGGGTTTCCTTTTGGCTCAGACGCGACGCTGACTGCCCCTAAGCCTCAAATGTAATTGTGGAGCCCATGTTTTTGGTCATCAGCAGGCGTGAATATGAACTGAAGGAGACCAGTTTAGCTCCAGCGAGATTCCCACAGCGAGTAACCGAACTGAGCTGGAATATTAACATATCAAACAGGAATAGCTAACAGCTGCGAGCCTACTGATGTTCAATAAAGGCAGAGGAGAAAACGCTTACAATCAATGTAACACAACCGAAACAGCACAACGTTATTGTTTCACATTGACATTTTATTATATTATATCTAGACCTATTCCATAATGTTTCTTTTAATTTCTGTCCATGAGCAGCCATGTCTCCTACAGTCCTTCAAGTAATGTTGCACGGTTTTCGTTTAGCCACCTGAAGAATTAAAAAGAAGAAGAAAAACGTATGCCGAGCTTGCATAGATAGAGACCTGTCGCCTAAATCAGTTTGTTTCTGTTTAGATACTAATCAGTTTAAGTTCGTAAATGTTATAACTGTTCGTGGGTGCAAACACCTAAAAGGTAGTGACATTTTACAATTAAATCTTTACGCCGAGTTAAAGCTTGGGGGCAGAGGGACATTAGTATGACTTTACTCAATCTACCTTTATACCGTGGAATGCTCTCTCAAAAATGTACGATCTCAAAACTTCTTTGTTTATTAAATCATACTGTCTTTAAATACCACGCCATCTAATCATGATGACCGGTGCACGATAAGCCAATGAGAAAAGCGACTCCCGGTAAAATGCTTTATCAAATGGAATAAGGAAAGGTACGCTTTTGATTGGGGGGGGGGGGGGGGGGTGTCACGGGGTGTCACACTTTTTACTCCATGCCACTTCTATTTAAGTCGAATCCTTTATTTCATACTTTATTTGCATCATGATAACATTTGTGTCTAGATTTAACATGATGTCCGTTTGAATAAAAAAGCGCCCTGATTGTCATCTTCAGTTATTTTCGTATTCAGAAAAAAAATCGATTTTGACCTTCAGCTTGCAGCCGTTGGATTATCAGAAGTCAGAAAAGCCAACTAATAGTGATTTATTGCTTTCAAAGCCTCCCGAACTTCCCACTGGACGAAACAGCGGCGCAAGCGTTCCTTGAAGGGACAAGTGGTCCAAAAGGACACAGGTAGAAGTTTCGCAAAATACTATTGGAGAATTCAGTTTATTTACTGTTTGGGTTCGGGAACCACCTTAGATCTTCATCTTTCCAATTCCATGGACTTGCATTGCCACTTGTTCCGGCACACGACATGCCGTCTTCACGATGCCTCAAAACAGGGTCAGAGAACGAGCGGACGTCCTTTCTAGAATGGTGAATCAGCAAACAGCCACAATAACACAAGTTGCTCCATCTGACATAATGAAATCATCACATTCACCACAAGCACATTTTCCTCTATATATTCTTCGTATATCCTTCCCCATCTTCAAGTTTTTACCTTACAATCACACCCCACGCGATTAGCTGCCTTGTGCGCAGAATTATGTGAGTAACACTTCCGGTTAGTTATTTTCACTTCCGGTTATTTTTGTCTTGAAGGAACTTTTGAATAGGTGGAGGAGGGTCAGATGTTTTTGTGTGGATGTTTGTGACTGGTCAAGCTTTAATCCATTCCAGGAAGTGGGAAGGCCATGACTTTTTCCGCCAAATTCTAAAATACCCCCTCCCCTCCCCCCGTAAAAAAACGTACCTTCCCTAACAGGAAATAACACACAAACTGCGGTGATAAACATGGCAATAAAATGGATTGTTGGAAAACAAAAATAAAACTATATCGTTTAACTTGACGTTTCGTATGTAGATGTACGGTCGAAACATACGAAACGTCAAATTAAACGATATAGTTTTATTTTTGTTTTCCAACAATGCGTTTTCTTGTCTTGTTTATCACCGCAGTTTGTGTGGTGATAAACAATAATAAACAATAATAAACAACAATAATAAACAACTACGATGGTCAAAGAGAAAGAGTATGTACTTTCCCAAACTTTAAAGTGGCTATGTAGGGTATATTTTTATGACTTGGCGTCAAAATTCAGTTTTTAAAATCTAACAACATGCTTATGTGCCAATTGGTCTGAGACATCCAAAAGAAAGACATCAAGTAACATGATAACATAATTGAATTTGTTTCGTATGATGATTTTTGCTGCATGGAAACAAGAGAAAATCTGAAAAAAAAGCGACCCCAATATTATTCAAATTGTCATCCGTTTCCATCCTAACCTGTGGGACTAATTTATAGTCTCATTGAGAGATTGGTTTGATAGAAAATGAGACAGTGATTGTGGGTTTCCATGAATTCAAACTTTTCTTGCGGTCTAATGGGTAAACATAGTCCCCTCAAATAGAGCTGTTATCACCATATTAAACCACAACGTCCAGTCGTATGTTGAGTCTTCTAAAACATTTTCGCACAGCTCGTACACGATATAGAATATCACAATGAAATTGTAATTGATTGAGCTTACGGCATAGGTTGCAAAAAGCTCTGCAGTTCCTTCTCATGGATCTTCGTTTACAGCTCGCAAAGAACAGACTCTTTTTCTGGCACCATCGACGATTTTTCTTGTCTCTACAGCCTGCTCGCTTTTCCACATCACTCAAAAGTGTCAGCATGTCTGGAGCAGAGGGAAAAGAAAGGCAAATCGGCAATGAAATATTCATTTATTTACAAGCGGAACGTGTTTTGATATTCTGTCACGATTTCGACCGCAGGATCGCAAACGACCGCAGAAGTGTGTTTCCACATGGTCGCAGACGATCGCAAGACTATTTGCGATCTGCGATCCGTGATCGTCTATGTACAATCATGATTAACAGCTCTGGCGTGGCGTAAACCAGTGATCCGTAAGATACCGGAATCGTGGAGGGAGGATACGTTTGTTTATTAGTTTTTGATAAACACTGTACAGCTGCTCGCGGAGGTTGTAAAGCTGAATAGTTCATAATTTTCGACTCCAGTCGAAGAAAAAACAGTAGGGAAAAAAAATCGTAACTCATCTTATTGTATTTCAGTGAAAGACATCTCCAGGTTGGGGTGCATTGAAACTTCATCCCAGGAAGTGGAAGATTAAATGACCCGAAAACGAAGGATGGGATCTGATAATTTGCAAGTTAATTTGCACATCAATATAAAAGCCACGCTCTTATTGGCTCTTCGCTTCCTGAGTAATTTTTAGCATAATGGCAGGCAAATGCATCCTGCTTGGCTCAGTATTACTGCAAGTGTTCCCAAAACGTAGATTTTCTGACAACACATCACGCAAACAGGGTACTTGTAACTTTATCAAAGTAGCTACGTTGAAAATCTAATGATTCTGTAGTGACTGAAGCCATATACAGTGAGACAAATTAGAAGTAACCAGCAAAGGACCGCCAACGAAAATGCTGCTAGTTTACGTAGGATGTCCAAAGAGATGTAATCAGCAAAAAAATAAATCAGAATATCACATAAACAAGGCTGATACTACTCGATAAAAATTTACTTTGTGCCGGAGACACCAACATGACCGCAACTCGATAAAGTAGGGTTGCAACCGTCGACAGCTTTTTCGTCTAAGAACGGTGTGGCAAAGTTAAAGGACCATTATTACGCTTGATCTAACGTGGTCGTTACTCGGGCCGTAAGCACCGAGTCTAGGATTCGGATTCGGCAATTTTTTTTAGTCTTCGCGTTGCAATTTTCCCAGAGCATGTGCCCAACACGGCACAGAAGTGGTTTACAGAAGATCACGTATTAACGTATTAACAGAAGGTCACGTATTGTGCACGTAACGTGAGTGGCCTCATGCAACACTGCACAGAAGGTTGAAAGATGTTTTCAAAGCTCAAATTCGGTTCTTTTCCATTGTTTTTCTGCAAGTGATATTTCGATAATTGATTTTGGAGGTTTCTGTGATCATATCTCGAATCCGAAACCATTTGATAAGCGTTTTCATTCTATTTTTTTTCGTCTTTGTACATGTCTTTTGGCCAGCGAACGTGTCTAACAGGTTTTGGATTAAATACACTATTTTTACCTTGTTAGCTATGCTGAACGTCCGTGGTGTAGTGGTCAATGTAACCGCCTGATGCAGATAACCGGGTTGGACTCGTTTTTCTTCTTTTATTTTTATTTTTTTACAAGTGTTATTATTATTGTTATCAATGGTTGAGTTGCAAAGCACTTTTGTAATTTTAAAGAGATATATGTTGATAGGGGTCTATGGACATACACTGCACAAAAGTAGACTCGAACACAAGCGCAATGCGTCCGATGTAAGAAGGGCAAACTTCTCTCTTTTCATGTATTTTCTTTTGTTTAGCGCTAAATAATGTATTTTTGCAGGCCCGAGTTTAGGCTAATTGTAGCCTCTTGTTTGTTTTAGTTTTGAACTCGCGCTATTGTTAAATGATGCCCCTGACTGGTCAATTACTTTTATCGGGATTTTGATCAGCTTCATCATATCGAGTTGTCGCTTGTCCCCGGTTTCGCAAAGCAAATGGTTACAAAGTCAACTTGCATATTTCTTCGTTGAACCGTGAACAATCCGTTCACAGGTTTAAAATCAAAACAGCAAAGTATTGAACGATCCGTTATTGATAAAACTTCGCTGATTATGTGTCGAGGATGGTGACAAAATATCCACAAAAAAACATTATTGTCGGATAATGGTTTCTAATTTGCAGTAAGAAAATACTCATACGCTTTCATTCCATTATCTTGTCCTTTCGCTTTATACTGAGATCAAAATACAGCGACAAAAGGAGGAAAACGTTGAATTCTGCATTAAAACACGGGACGAAGCAAAAGCGATGTAGTCCTCATCAATCACGGCAAGAAAGAGAAAACAGTTATCACTCATGTCACACGAAGGTCGCGGCGCGCGATGCATCAAGGATGATAATGAGCCTTTAGAGCGGTTTTCAATTGAGTGTCGAGAGTAAATTGCGTTTGCTTTGGTTTTGCATTGCTTTGCTCTGTGATTGGCCAGCAAAACTCGCGCCATTTTCTCAACCAACGAGAAGCAAAACCAAAACCAATCGCAACTTGCACGCGCGTATTTTCCTGTGCTTTGGGGCGATTACGTGTAATTATTTCAAATGGGCCATTTTCTAAACGAGTAAGGGCCGAGGTTTTAAAATTTATCGATTGAAAAAAATTGTTTCCACTGCATGAAAGAGCATCTCAAAAATGGTCACCTAACCAACTTTGACACTGTTCAGTTGAATTGGAGCTGAAGAAAAAAATGCGTTTGAAATTTAAAGACTTTGTATGGTTTGGAGGGACACACTTTCCGAAATTTATATGGTTTTTTTTCGTTTTAAATGCATGTTATCTGACAGCTTTTCAACCAAACATGCTCAAACTTGTTGAAACTGCTTCTTTTGAGATACCCTTCCACGTGAGGATCCAGTTCAATTTCATTGATTTTCAATGAAGTTTGGATTCGTTCCCAGGCCCTTACTCGTTTAGAAAATAGCCCATTCTGATTGGTTCATTGCACTGTTTCGGTCTGTTGGGATTGGCTGGAGAAATTGCTTTGGTTTTGGTTTTACGACACTCAATTGAAAACTGCTCTAAATTATGCCGGCTTCAAGTGCCAAACGCAAACAAATTTCACAATGACAGCCCTACTTTATCAAGTTTCGTTCATGCTGGTGTCTCGCAAAGTCATAGTTTTTCACGTAGTATCAGCCTTGCTTTTTTAATATTCATGGCAATTAGCTCTGGCAGTCTTTTTGTATTTACCACCTCTTCTTGAACCCCATAGTTTCAATGGTTCTCATTTAACCAATTAAATGACGCGCCGCTGTAGCACAGCAAAGTTTATGCTGCTTCTACTCTTAGAGTAAAGAATAAAACTTTCCAATCCGTTCTTTGTTGATGTAATTTTTGAATAAAATAGTTCTACATTACACTGATTTTTTTGCGGGATACTGATATAACAAAGGGCTCTTATTAGCCTTATTGCTTGGTATTTAACAATTATCCTGCGAAATCGCGCTGAATATCACCTGATACTTAGCCGACGAGAGATATTACGCAAGATTTAGCAGGATAATTGTTTTATTATTCAACACACTGATAACAAAGAAAAATTTACTGAGTCCGTTGCAAAAATATGGGGAAAAACCTCCATTTTTCTACCCGACGCGCGAAATCTCGTATATCGCAGGATATCTGCTGAGTGCGCGCAGTGCGCGCAACATATATCGAGTGCAACATGATCATATTTGGAAAGTGTTACGATAGTTTGGTGAATAATAACTTCAGTTACTAGCAGATACAGTGAAATATCTCAAAATCATATATTGGAACACATTTAACGGATTTCACCGACTTACCTTCAAGGGTATTCATCTTCGCAAGCTCATCATCTTCTAAATCCTGATCGAAGTAAGTTTCTGATATAACCAGAGTAATTCCGATGTAAAGAGTTAAGACTAGAAGAACTGTCGTCTTGTGATCCATGCTGCTTTGTGAAAGAGCCGTGCTGAGGATATCACATGGAAAGAAAAAAAGGCGCTGTTTCCTTCACCTCGATCAAGTATAAGGTTCGTACAGCATTTGATACTTCCTTATAAACGTTTTTTTAAGTTGACGTCTGCAAGATGTAATTACCTTGCTTTTACAAGATAAATAACGCTTGACCACTGTTAATTTCGTGAAATCTTATGTTTTGCCAATTTTTTGGTTATCGGCTCAAAACGTAAAGCTATTGTAATCTATTATCTTTTTAACCAGACTGAGAGAATAACAAATCAACCTTGGTATGCCTTTTTACCACCGATAATTTACCAGTTTGATACCCAGCTATCAAACGATAGAATTTTAACGAACTTAGTACTTTGTTTGGAGTAACCTTCAAGTAAGTAAAGTAGGGCTGCGAACCAAGGAATAGCAAACTATAGTTTACATTTATGAAATGATGGAATTGGTCCATTTTACACTTTCTATTGCAAGTAACTTGCAAAGTTCTACTTTTTTTTGAACAATTTGCGTCACAAATTTTCTTGGGCGTAAAGATTGGTCTCAAATGAGTTATGAGTGATTTAGATTTGGAGAACGTTATCACGTAAAAATTGCATTTATGCCATTTGAAACAGACATAGGAAGTTATCGCACTATCGAGTATCAAATGCTTTACGAACTTACTTGAACTTACGGCAATCAGCTTGAAAAGCAAAACCCAAAGGTTTGCATCACTGAATATTCAATGATTTTTGTTAACCGAATGACGACATTGTAAGGCTTTTAGAAAGACCAATACTTACGTCTATGAGATAAACCATAAGGAAAGAGTTCAGAGTAACTTTACCTTATTCAAATTCCTTTCCCTTCGTAGAAGTGGCCTGAAGTGTGCGAAACCAACGCTTTCGAAGTAGATAAATGACATCGATCACGTGATTTAAGAGGCAACCAATCGAAGGGGCAAACTTGTTTGGGGATAAAAAGAAAAGGAAGCGAAAAATGCGTTGGCTGATTCAATCACTTTTTCATGAGGTATTTTTATCAAGCGTGGAAAGGTAGCATTTTAATGAATTATAAGTGACCTGTGTGTTTGTTGTCAGTAGTTTCATTTAATTTTAATGATAGTGTTAACCATATGTTTTTCTGCAATTTTTAGCAAAAAGATGTTTTCGAAGAGTTCTTTGCGTTGCAAGTATAAATGAGACATCGCGAGCAAAATGTTCTACATGTCTCAACAAAAAGCCGGTTCTCTTTCATTGTCACTTACTAACATATGTGCAACATTCAAATGTCTTATTATAGGCTTATTAAATATAAATAAAGTGACTGATCTTTGAATGGGTTGTTGGGCTTCCGTTCTTAGTCGGCAAGTTTAACTAAAATATTAATCAAGGTAAACTTGAAATCATTTTAAAGATTATTGTAATTACAAGTCATAATATTTTAATAACCGTGTAAACGGAACCCACGCTTTGATTGAACAGTTGGCTTTGCGAGTACGGATGAGTTACCCGACGCTTGCAGGATGCAAATTGTCAATGGCGGGTTGTTTTTGACAACATAAAAATGGATGAGGCTGGATTGTAACCACATTCGTGTATTGTCCTTTACGTGGAAAGCTATCTGGCTGATAAGGCTTAGTTGGAATTCGAATCGAATTGTCGAGATCATTGGCGGATTTAGGGGTGGGGCCGAGGGCGCCGCGGCCCTCTTTTTTTCTTGTAGTTTTTAAAAAAGCTTCTGTAACCAACCGAATTTTAACTGGTATTGTGCATCAGGCGGTTTTATTTATTTAGGCCCCCTCTTTCTGGATTTTCTGGATCCGCTCCTGGAGATATACCTACAAACGCTAGAACGTGACACAACAAAATAACGCTTTCAAAGTGCAAAGGTCAAAAACTGTACGGTACTCGACCAACGACTTGTTCACCATCTCAAAGACTGGGTTTTCTTTGTCTTTGGAAGTTAAGTTGCAAAAATTGGCATGTGAAACGTCAAGCTGCCAAATTGTTTTCGGGATGCACTGGAAGCAACAAAACTGCACTACTCTTAGCTTTGCAAGACATTTGTATCAGTTATTTTATCTACAAAGGATGGTGCAAAAAATATTATATATTGGATTATAAAATATTATTACGTGTCGTGAGACTGATTGTCAACTGAAAGTCCCACTATTTGACCAATTAAATGACAGTGAGTAATTATCTCAGTACAAACTCTACCAAAATTATGCATTATTGAAACTACTAAGAAGTGCTGACACTCGAGTATACTTTTTTCGTCCATTGTAACTGAATTATTTGAGTATCTGCGTTATATGTTTTGAACGAATATAATCTAAATATTGAATAAATTGGAAAAATGCAAATTTTCCATCTCCTGAAAAATTGAATAAGTTAATGTTAATAATAAAAGTAAACACGTAAACAAGACGACCAAATTACGACGCCATCAACAATCTCCCTACTTATCTTAGTCTCCTTCTTATCTCCCTGCCATTTTAAAGAGTTTCTACTTTTCTTCCTTTCTTTTTCTTAGCTGTTTAATGCAACAAAACGTATGGCTTGGTTCATTTAGAAACCACTGGCCGAAATGATTTGCTAACTGATAAAATGGTTGGAGATAACGGGATAGTAAGGATTTGTTCAACATTTCTTGGGACAAATTTTGGAGCATACTTTGCTTTGAAAAACTCTTCCAAGGCAGACGATTTTACGGCTTTAGAACTGAGGTAATTTTACTGCTCAGTGAAGATGTGTTAAGCAAAACGAAGAAGAAAGAAGTTAAAGTGGAAATGGTGTCTTCAGGGGATCGAGGCAATATGGGAATCTTGTGTGGTGCTTCAAAATCTAAAATGCGCCCGAAATGTAACGTTTGCAGTAGAACGAGTAATTCGCCGGAATCCCAGCATTTGTTCCAGGTGAACTACAATTCTATTCACCAATTAGAAGGTGGTGTTTCATGTTCCCTAAGAAAATGCTGCACAATAGTGGAGATCAATAAAGTTGCTGGTTGACGTACGAGTCCAATGGAGTGTGTTCAGCAGCACTATTGCACGTGAGTGTGAATGAAAATGCAAAGTGACAACATAGCGTAAACAAGATAGCATAAACAACATGGTGTAAACAACGTAGCGTAAACAATATGGTGTGAACAGCATAGCGTAAACAAGATCCAAGATATTAGTGCTGAAAATCCCAAGGCGTGCATCTTTGAAAAATAATTAATAATTCTTCTGCGAAATCGAGCGAAATATTGCCTGATACACAAAACGAGGTCGTAAGCCGAGTAGCCCATTTTACAGTTGCCTGCTCAGTGACCTGGCCTATGAATGGAAAAGAGGCTGGGGGTGACCTTGTTTTGATACAGACCATACTGTTTTTCTCATGTAAATCATGTTGTTCTTATGCTAACTAGTCCACATTTGCATTAGAAAGACAGAGAGGTTGCTATCAAAACAAGGTCACCTCCAGCCTCGCTTCCACTCAAAGGCCAGGTTACCGAGCACACAACTGTAAAATGGGCTGTTGGCTAAAATTAGGGTATATTCCAGGAGATATTGAGCAAGATAAAAGTTTTATCATTCATCAAAGCACAGTTTAATGAGCTAATTACAGAAAAGCTGAAATGGCAGCTATTTTTATCGGCTCCGGCAAACAAAATTATATGCAATCGCACGGCACGTACGGCAAATATGGAATGCATCACGACCATATTTGGGCAGTGTTGTAAAGGTTATTGTTACCACAAGTGATAGTAACCTCGCACTTTGATTGGCTAATTTGCTGTTGTCGATAAGAGTCTAGACAACGCTGCTCGCGTCAACGTCAAGCTCAAATGAAAATAGCTCCCAGCCTGGCCCCTTGATGTAACATGGGAACTTTATTTCCAAAAGTCTTTGAAGACTGGAATACTAGTTTCTTGATTATCGCGCATGATGCATGACAAAACAGTTGATAGTATAACGGACAGTTTAATTATGTATTATGCTACAAGATCCCATTCATAATAGAGCAAAATTGCATTAAAGGGTTATCCTGTCAAAATATTTGTTGATATCACAATAATGATAATGATTACTATTACACTAGTCTGAATTACTCCTAAAAAGCCGTGTTACTATCAAGACCGTTAGCAGAATTCTTCACAGAAGTTATTACATTGTAATTTCATTTCTTCTGGGTTGTTAAAGCATGCGTCATTGTATAGGAAGTCAAGCAAACAGGCGGAGAGAGCCCTTGGGTCAGCACAACCCAATTCCACGGAATCTGAAAAGAAGAATGCACAGTTATCGCTATGTTTAAAAGTGATGTAACACGGCGAAATTTTTAATGACAATTTGTAACGCAACTTGACGCGCGCTCAGCCTTTAACGCTACATTTTGCTGCGGCAAGGCGTTGCAAGGATTTGAAGACGGATCAAAAACTTGTAATGCCGCAACAAACTGCTGCCCGTAAAATTTGTAACAATTGTGCTGCGTAACACAACCTTAAAACAAAACACAAAAAAGTAAAATTAAAAGAAATAGCAAAATAAAATCGTATGAGGTAAACTATTTGAAATTATGCTGATTGTTGCTTTAATAGAGTTTACGCAGTTTCTCTCGTAACGTATATCTTTGCGGCCTGGTTTTACTTTAATGAATGACACCTTCACCGAGATCATCCGTGGTCAGATTCTTCCTTTTGTTGAGGCTGCGGTGGCGGAGAGTGCTACTTTCTTTTTTTTGCACAAAACGAGTTATTTCAGACACTGTCGTTTACGACGCAAAAATGTGCACAGTAAAACAAGGGTAACCATGCATTTGATGTCTTTAATTCTTGGGCTCAATGTGGCTTTTATTGATCGACTTTTGGAACCAAAAAAATGTAAAGTTTGATGAGAGACTTGAGGAAATTAAACTTTCACAATCAAGCTTTTTTTTTTGCATGGAAATATATCCACGCGATAAATTCGTTGTAAAAATCATAATTTTGAATTTTTCATATCTCATCGAGTTTTTTAAGTCAAATCTCCTCGTGGCTGCTGATATTACCTAAATTCAGGTGTCCCCTTTTTTTATTTAATATATTATTGAAAGATGTGACTTAAACCGGGAACTGTGTCAATCTAATTTTCATACCCCTGGCTTTCACATTGAAAATGAAAGTTGGAAGATGATCCAAAACTCCTACATTAACCAAATGCTGCCGTTTTATTGCGTTTTACACTGTACTGCTAGGATACATATATTTTTTAATGGAAACTGAAAGAGACTGAGAAAAATCGTATGTATAACAGCATGCGAATCGCAGTCACATTCATGCGGTCGGTCTTAAAAACAGAGAGCATGAGGCTCATATTGAAAAATATAGTAATAGATTTGAAAAGTGACGTGTGAATGACAATAGGGAGAAATGGAAACTCGAATTACCATTATTAAACAGAGTTAATTATCATGGTCATAAATTATATTGATACGAGTATGACGGGTTAGAAATTGCATCTGCAAGTGTAGTTCTCTGGTAAATTATGCGAACAAACACAATGACTAAAAGTCACACCTTCCATTGCTGTCTCCGTCTTTGTTATATCTTGTGATACCAGTGTTCCAGGGAAAGGTAAACAGCTTGCTAATAGAACCAGTGAGAAAAGAATAGCAAGGGCGAAGGGGAGTGTGGTCGAAGTCATTTCCACTGCTTTTCCGCTTCTTTTGAAACACCTGTTTCAATAAAATAAAAGGAGAAAACGAAGCTCATGAAAAATGCCGGTGACGACTAAAAAAATCTATTGCAAAATATCCCGACAAGATCTTTCAGATACTCATAGTTCCATTCGGTTAACTTAAGTCTCTACTTCTTGTTTCAGAATGCGGAATTTTTCATGTCCTTTTCAATTTGGAGGGATGTTAATTTGGCGTGTTCTCAGTTCGGTTAATTTTCTTTTGACATCAATACGTTATTGGCAAGCAAGCATCCGACTGATCTAAGAACTGAACACAATCAAGTCCAACAATGGATATTGTAATTTGGGAATCAACATACTGTTTATGATTGAAATCCCAATTCATAGCCAAAGATTAGTCTCAATACACATAAATAAAACTTTTGATGTTTGTGTTTATTAATTGGCCAACTTATGACGTGTAACTTTTACTGTCCGTCAGTGCAGGGAATTTGCGCACGAACTTCTTTGTTTTTACCAAAACCAAACCAGTCTGAAAGAAGTGGTCTCTGTTGGAAAATGTTTGAGGTTTCTTTGTTTATTTAAGCAGCTAGCGACTCCTTATATACAAAGTGACCATTTATTACGAGGGAATCCAAAACTTGAATGCTTGTCTATCAATTTTGTGTTCACAGAGATCGGGCGCCTAAGTTTCTAGACTTAAGCGACTATCCGCCTGTTAATGCACATTTATTATATGACGGGCTCTTTCAGCGGTCAAAATGAATTAATTCTCCTGCTGTGATTGGCTACCCGCGAGGTCAGACCGCTCGGGAAAGCCCGTTCGTCCCGCGTTTTACTGTCTCTTGATAGCGTCCTTTGAGTCATATAATAAATCCTTTATTGACCAAGCTTGTTCGGTCAAGATGGCAGGATATTGGCCTCGTTCTTTTTTTGCTTGTTTATGGACCTCGACTTCGTCTCGGTCCATAAACACGCAAAAAAGGAACTTGGCCAATATCCCGCCAACTTGACCGAACAAGCTTGGCCAATAACCTATATGTATACCACCACTTTGTCAGCCGACGGTTCTGGCAAAACGATTAAGAAAGAAAACGTACCAACTGCGCCGATTACTACTTGAATAAATGAAAAGAGAGAACGTGGCTGACTAGAAAAGATGGTTGACTAAATAAGAACTCAGATTCTTTGGGAGAGTATGATGCCACAGCTTAGCAAAGAACAAAAAACAAGGCAATAAAAAAAGCTTACCTGGATACTCAACAAGATCTCGCAAATGCGGTCAATAGAGATTAAACGCGTGATCCCCAGGTTTAAAACAACAGATGTGGATGTCTTATTAAAGGATTCATCTCACCGCCTAAGGCAATAAATATGCTATTAACTGTAAATTATGTGGCTGTTTTGTCGTTTTGTTGCAGCCGTGAATAAGGCTGTAGTCGGAAACCGCACCGCGTTTGACGTGGTATAAATGTGACTCCTTTATTTTATTTATAACCTTTCAACAGCTTGGCGGCTCACTCAAAATGTTTCAATTCAGTTCTTTCAATTCTTTATTTATTTACATGCGGGACTTGAGGTTGCCCCGACTTTCTCGAGAGTAGTCATAACTTTTGTAACCAAGGGAAGATCTTATCGACTTCTGATCACCATCTTCCGTCTTTCAGTGAAGAATTGGGCAGAATGCTCGGCGTCTCCATGTTATTGTACAGGTTAGCTGCTGTAGAGCTTCAGTTGGTTTGGTTTTCATATCGATCAATTATTGACTATTGAAATAGTTTGGGATTAAACAGCTTTTACCGAACCGCAACGCGTATTATAATTTATTGCTTTAGTTTTTTTTCGGGACGTACCGCCGTTGCTTTTAACGAACCACAAAGCGTCCATTATTTTACGAATTCAACAAAGTATAATCACCGTATGATAACTCACCGTGTAAAAGTACGCGTACTTTATTTCGGGGTGTACTTTAATGATCACGGCGCCAATGGTAAAAAATAAAAAATAAAAAACATGGCAAAGCTATTTCTCTTAAAGTTAGGCAAAGAATAAAAAACTTGATGGATTATCAGTTATTGAAGTAATTTGTCAGTGGTATTGTACCCTCACATTCCAGTTAATCTTGATAAATTAAAAAAGAAAATTACATACACACACACACACACAGATTTTTCGTTAGTATGTTCGTTCGGTTATTGTTAGTATTTCGCATGTTGTTGGTATGACTAATCAAGTGAACATACATGTCGAGGAAGTTCACAATTTAATTCAGCGCTGCCAAACGCGGATATGAGCCCAGATGCCGTTATGGAAGGGGGACAAAAAGGTATTTTCGTGACGCCGTGATCCGGTTTTTTTGTGCTCTGTGAATCGTGATTTGATAAAAAAGCTGTTCCGTGAATCGTGATTGAAGTGTATTCCGTGAGGCGTGAAATGCAAAAGTCCTTGGCTGCGAATCGGGAATAGATAAGAAATAAATCGTGAATGTCTAAAGTTGACTTCGTAGCTGAATTTCACCGCATTGTGATCAGATTTTTTCCGTGACCTTAGTGAATTTAACACTTGAGTCGTGATTCGTGAAATCGAAAATTTACTATCGTGACTTCGTGACAAGACCCCCCCTTGCCCTCCCTCGCTATGGCACACGATCGTCATCAGACAGACACGTTTTTAATATTACTGCACAAAATATTCGATATATACGGGTCTTTAGTCAAGTCGACACCATGAGTATACCAAGGCGTATACGGATAAGTTGAGGACGTATACAGCCCTATATAGGGATCAGCACATGTGTGGGTATTCAGGATTCATGATACACCAACAGGTGTACGGAGTAATCGTACGTGAGCCGTTTGACGGCTAGTACACACAGTCCATGCATATACACTCCTTATACATCGGGCTCCATGCACGCCCGGGAGAATTCCCCGTACACGCGTTGAGTAATCCTGTACCTCTTCCAGAGCTCTATTTTCATTGGTCCCTATGACCTGCAGCTTCTTTTGTTACACACACACACACACACACACACACACACACACACACACACACACACACACACACACACACACACACACACATACATACTTTATCCGTCCAAAAAGGGCTTTTCAGAATAAAGGTACAATTACAATTAAAAAGTCTAACACAAACAGAAACTATGAACAAGTGTTATAAAAACAAGTCAAAATAACAATAATTTAAGCTAGTTTAAAGTGTGCAATTAAGACTCTAATTTTAAAAGTAAATCTTTCTTTAGACAGCGTTTGAAGTCTGTTAGTGTGGGTTTTAACTTATAGGCATTGTCTAATGAGTTCCAAAGTTTGACGGTTCTGAAATAAAAGGTTCTTAAGGTAAGCTTAATTTTAAAGTACCCCTAGCCTCAGAATATGTTTTCCTAACCTCTTCACAAAAAACATTTTTTTGTGGTTTTCCCCTGGAAATTTCACTTTCAATGGGCTCTAAAAAATTGTAAATTGATCCACGACCGAGCTATTAAGTGGTATCGATCTATTCCTGAGGTGACACACTTTTTACACACTTTTATTCCAAATATACAACAAAAAACTCAAATTTACACACTAGACTGATCCACAAGTAGCACTAACTAATCTAGGGGATCAGACATTGATAAAGAAATAGAAAGAAAAAAAGTAGCATTACAATTTGTAATGAATATATGAATGATCAAATATATGATTTTCTTATATTCATTCTCATATATTAAAATTTGTATTATTAAAATTATTACACACAGGAGATTATTATAATTAAACATTTCCAGGAAGCACTGTTCAACTGTTTAAGCAGTAAAATAAAGTTATTTCAACTTAATATCTTTATTTCTTTAAGGAGGCTGTAATTTGAGGGATATCGATGTAGTCACCACGTTGTTTGAAAATATCAATAATATTAGAAGGCAGTGGAGTATAGCTTTAAATTGTTCTTTCGGGAGCTCTCTTAACGCTGCTGGTATCTTATTCCATAACTTAGCTCCAATTCTTGAAAATGCGTTTTCTTCTTAAAAGGCGTGCTTGTAATCCCTAATCCCTAAGTTGTAATCCTAAGGTGACACGGAAGACTTTTGACGCTCGAGCCATTTTCCATGCTGGACCAACAGTTTGGAATGCTTTGCCATCTAGCCTTAGAAACTGTAGTAACATTGACTCTTTTTTCAGTTGAAGACTTATCTTTTTAAGAAAGCTTTTAATTTGTAATTTTATATTCTTATTACTATTATTATTTCTGTCCATTCATTGTACACATATATTTATTTTCTAGTACATATTGTAAAGCGCTTTAGAATATTTTAATAGTTAAAGCGCTATATTAAATGTAATAAAATTATAAGGCGTGTTTAACCGGAGTGACTGTCCCAAGCGGGCCATGCAGCTAGACACTGTCGAAGCGACATCAGTGCTCATTATACGCCAGGCTGGAGTTGAGAATAACTCCTAGATCCTTAGCAGAATCAGCCGGTGTGATTTCCTTTCCCAGTAAGGTTAGACGGAAGTCCTCTGCCTTATTGACCATCGCTCTACTGCCAAAGACAGTGAGTTTAGTTTTGTCAGGATTTATAAGGCGTTGATTTCTAAAGGTCCAGTTACTGATTCTGCATAAATCTTCATTTAATTTATCAACGGCATTTGCCTTATCCTGAAGGCTGAAATTTAGTAGCAATTTAGTATCATCTACGTTGCACTGCGTGGAGCTGTGTTGTGGAATACTTGGGAGTTCATTGGTGTATATGCTAAATAACAGCGGGCCCAGAATACTACCTTGAGGCACTCCGCAGGTCACAGGGAGTCGATCTGAAATAGCACTATGGATTTTGACAACTTGGTAACGTGACTGAAGGTAGCTACGAAACCACTTGATGGCAGCAGGTGACAGTCCAACATCCTGGAGCTTAGTCATTAGGATTTCATGATCTATGCTATCAAACGCTTTGCTCATATCGAGTAGCACAGTGGCAGTTAGCTGTTTCTTATCCGTGGCTTCGAGGATAGCGTATGTTGTTTGTATAATGGAAGTATCGGTAGAATTCCACTTCTTATTTCCGTACTTCTTAGGTGTTAAGCGTTGGCTCGCTGTTAAATATGATGTAAGCTGGTCGTGGGCAACTCTCTCACAGATCTTTGAAAACACAGGCAGCAGCGAAATAGGTCTATTATTGATGGGAATTTCCGGGTCACCATCCTTCAAGATCGGTGTCACTTCCGCAATTTTCCAAACGATGGGAAATTGCGCAGAACGAAAAGTGGAATTAACAATAGAAGTAATTGATGGCAAAATGGCGGGAAGGAAATCTTTTATAACGCGAAGTGGAATTTTGTCTATTCCAGGAGACTTATTTAGTGCCATGGAGTTAATGATCTTTTGTACTTGGTTGATCATTACCAGAAATCCGCGTCACGTTTATCAGGAGATAATTTATTGATGCGTCACCCGGCCTTAAAAATGGCCGCCGGAGTTACTAAAGAATGTATGAATTTCAAGAGAAAATTTCAGATAAATTTACCGGTGACAATGTTGCTTATTTTCCGCACTTCGCATAAAAAAACTAAACCGTTAACAGAGTGCTCTTTGTTGTCTTTCAGACTGAAAACGTTAAAAAACTTCAGACAATTTTCAATTGAAAAACTTCGGTTACTGACTCCCATACAGTCGCCATTTTAGTCAGATTTTTGTAAAATTACTCACCTTTAATACAAATTTTGCAATGCATTTCCTCGTTCTGAAAATCTTCCGCTCGTCCGAACAATATTACTAGGGAATGAGCTTTCCAAAACAGCCACTTTCAAGCGATTCTGGGAAGGATAAGTCCAGACAAAATCACAACGAAAGAGTGCAAAATTCGCAGCCAGTCGATGTTAGGTTTCATCGAGCAAAGCACTCCCCTGAGACTGATCGAAGGCCTGAAATAAAGTTAGAGTTTCTGCTCGTTCTCAATACTCGCTAGCCATTAGTGACATCATTCAGTTTCACTTAGAAACCAAGCCTTTTTTGCATAAGTCCGCTGGTGTAAAGAATTGCTTTAATTGGCCATGTTCTAAACGAGTAAGGGTCTGGCAACGAATCCAAATTGCATTGAAAATCAATGAAATTGAACTAAATCGATTCTCACATGAAAGTGTATCTCAAAATAAGCAGTTTTAGCAAGTTTGAGTACGTTTGGTTGAAAAGCCGCCAGATAACATGCATTTAAAACTTAAAATAATAATAATGATAATAATGTTTATTTCTTATATTGCGCAGTCTAACATGCAATAAAGATATGATCGAATGCGCATACAAATGTCTTTATTTCAGAAAGTGTGTCCCTCCAAACCATACAAAGTCTCTAATTTTCACAATTTTCAAAATCATTTTTTTCAGCTCCAATTCAACTGAAAAGCGTCAAAGTTGGTTAGGTGACCATTTTTTAGATGCTCTTTCATGCAGTGGAAACACTTTTTTCAATCGATAAATTTTAAGACCTTGTTCCCAGGCCCTTACTCGTTTAGAACATGGCCAATTTAGTCGCTCTCGACGCCTTCGCTCAAAAGTCGCTATCTTGGAAACTCGCGTGTCTAGCGTGCAATCGCGCGGGAACAAAATGTCGCCGATTTCTGGTAATGATTCACATCAGCGTTGAAAAAGAATTGTTCTGACACAGGGTAGTCCCTACGTCTGTCATATAAGGATTCGGTCGACCTCGCAGACGGATCGTTTTCACGGGTGCGTGTTCCTCCAGTATTTCATTAAACAATAAATTGAAGGCGTGAAGTTTATCGTCGGGATCGTCGAAAGTTTCTAGAACTGACCAAGGTGCACATGCAATATCGTTCAGAAATCTATCTGGAGAGTAATTTTTGAAGTTCCTTTTTGTTACAACGTAGCTGGAGTTCGAAGTTTTTTCAGCCTCAGCGTAACGTAGACAAGATCGTGATCACTTATTGATGACGAAAGGACTTAAGTATCGATAATTTGGTTCACATTTGTAGCTAGAATTATGTCTATTAAGGATTCCGTGGAAGCCGTTATGCGAGTTGGCTGAGTGACTATCTGGTTTAAGCTGTAGGTACGACAGAAGTTTGTGAGTGCTTGAGACTCAGGAAGATCGGGCTGTAACAAGTTGCATTTCATGTCCCCAAGTATATACATTGGTTTATTCAGCAGAGATGCAAAGATCAAACTTGCACCAAGGTCAGTGTCGAGAGAAGTGATTGAAGTTCCAGGAGGTTGGTAGGTCGTGCAAACAAGAAAAGACTTTAAATTTCGTACTTGTATTTTTATCCATAGCTGGTGTAGTCCAGTGTCCGATATTCCCGAAACTTCGTTGAGTACCTCGGCTTTGAAAATTTGCCGCACATAAGCACACACTGCTCCGCCTCTCTTATTTTGGCGATCAATTCTAAAGATATCATAGCCAGGTATTTCGATTTCCAAATTGGATACAGTGTGGTCCAGCCATGTTTCAGAGATTGTAAAAATGTCAAAATTGTTGGAGGTAACGGTATCCTTTGCCTGGATAAAATGTTCTCTACGCTTGGGCGATCGTACAATAAGATGTGCAATTTTGATGTTGTTATTCTTGATACTTCTCCGCTCGTTGGTAGACTTATCGGGGCCAGGATTTACTTCAATGACATGGACCAGTTTGACAATTGGATAAAAGACCGACACTGAATTGCTATACAAGGTAGTCGGAGCAGATGACCGCTTGACGTTGGCTGTGATCGTGATCTTCGTAGAAATCCGCCACGTTGTTGGGCAATAGCATTCGAAGCGAAAGTTCAAAATTCCTTTACTTCTGATGTGCCTAGCATCTGTAGATAGGGTTGAAATGAATGCCGATAGGTAGTAAGAGGCTCGAAAACTTCAGAGCTAAAAGTAAACCGACTCACACGTAATTATGCATATTGTAATTTGTTATCAGAGCGAGGGGTATTGTTTGTGTTGTGTCATGTATTGTTTCATTCTCCAATCGCGTCGGAAATATGTCTGGAAAGCTACAAGCTCTCTCTACGCGTTATGTGTACAGATTCATTAAACGCCCTTACACTTGTTATTTCTTGCAGTGCTTCCATAATACAAGCATAGTGATTTAGCTGGAACGTAAAATAAGCACACAAAAATGTCACTTAGGTGTGGCACGGACTGAAACCGATTGCAAAGAATATGAAAATAGGATACCATTATTATTAGAGCAGCTATAAGAATAAGAATAACAGAAGGGTAACAAGAATTCTTTTTCTTTCCGGCGACAGCCGAGTGTTTTGCTTCAAAGGTAGAACACCTCTAAACATGCATAATGAATAAACAAGAAGAAAACTTTTTCAGTTGAGGAAAAAAATTGTGAAAGCAAATGGAAAAATCTAGAGCAGCTTAATACCACTTTAAAACCACTTTAACAGTTTGGGATTTTTGCCATAATACACTTTTGTTGAAACGCTTATTATTTCAGCCGTGATTTTTAGCGCTCATTATAAGAGAAGTGTTACAAGCCATCAAAAGATGTAGATTATTGTAGATTCGATATTCGTAAAAGCAAAACAAGCAAACAAAAGGAAGACGTCGCTTATGCAAAAAATTTAACCTGAAGAGTATTGCACGGTCTTATTTCGTATACAAGGCGCAGATATTTGGTTCTGACTTTGGTTCTAGAAATAATGTTATTATTCTACAAACGTGACCACTGAAGAGAAGAAGGACACGGAAGTTTGCAAGCAATGAACCTCTTCTTGCTTCTACTCAGTCTTAAAGGGAACCAATGTTGTCGTAACATTAATGCCTCAAATTGCTCCAAACCTCTCACAGAGTCCTGATAAAGATGGAAAATTATTTTATAGATCGCAACTATTTCCCGAAAATTGATTCCAAATTTCGCGCTTTTGGCCTTTCGAGCTCATCGGTGGCCGCAATCTTGGAATACGCAATGATCTATGGCACTGTTGACCTTTTACGGATACGCAATAATTTGTACTGTCTCTTTTGACGGAAACACGCTAAATTGTAGCGCGTGCGGCTGTAATTAAACCCCCCCAAACAAGTAAAAACCAGGCACTAGTCTACATAAATGTACAAAACATGAAAAACTGCAAGAAAGATGGATCAAGGCTGCGCGGTGCGGTTAAATTGCCACGATATGCCCAGTACCAGGGATGTGTCTATGCAAATATAAGCATGATAGGGCTAAAAATATATTTATGTTGATTTCATTATGATCATTATTTCGGGGACTGTTCGAAAACACTGAGCTCTGAGTGGAATTTCAAAGACCTAAAAACACATGAAGTTAAACGGAATGAAGATGTTTTTATAAGATCCCCCGGCTCAATGCTCGTCAGTGGTCTTTAAGAATAACATACATATTTCCGACACATACCCACTCAGTTGGATGAAACTTTCCTTTGGTCACCTTTCTGAGAATAATTAATTTCAAACAGCACACACATGCCATTTCGGTGGGCATTTCTGAGCACCTCATGTAGAGTTAAGTACACGACTTTCTTCCATTTCTAATACTCATTTTCCCCGCCATTGTCTCTCGGTTGTTCTTCCTCCAGAATGTTCTGGCTCCAAGACAAAAGGCTGCATTTGTGCAATGAAAACATCAAAACAACAAAAAAACAAAAATGCCATCAATTCCATAGATCATTGCGTATCCCAAGATGACGGCCACCGGTGAACTCACAAGGCTAAAAGTGCGAAATTTTCGGGATGGTTGCGATGTATAAGATTTTGCATATTTATCTGAATTCTTTGAGAGGTTTGAGGAATTTGAAATGTTATAACGTCATGGTTCCCTTTTAACTCTTTTTCTACCGGCGATTTGGTCGCTTTTTTTTTTTGCAATTTCGGGAGGGTAGGAAGTCAAATCGACCCGGCTAATCTATACAAGGGGTTACCACGGAGATTTCGCTGGTCCACAATACCGAAGGCTCTATCTTTGTTGTCACGCTCGTCACGCTAACTGTCGTTTATTTCTAAACGAACACTGCAGCTCAATTCGTTGCTTATTTGATTTATAAGTGTGTTTTTCGAGCCATTTTGCACCTCAGAAGCCCCCTGTCCGGTATCTTAAAGCTGGGTTGATGGGTATGGGCAATCCTAAGAAAACAGAGGTGAGAAGCAACTTCAAACGAAGTGGGGCGCTCAAAGTATTCGAGCGAGTGATGGCAATCCACGGAGTGAAGTTGTGTCTTTAGTCGTCCGGGACCTGGCATGGCAATTTTGGCGTGTTTTGACAATTAAATAATGCAATCGGTGCAATATTTCGCCAGGAGGACCCGGTGGCTCGACACTTATAAAAAAATATATGTGAAATTGGCGGACTTGCATGCGTTAGGCAAGAATACCCCAGAATTCCTTTGGGTCACAAAGGTGAAAATTACAGATCGTGAGAGCAACTGAAATCAAATAGCGTTAACCACGTCGCGCTAAAGAAGTGACCAGGAAAAAGTGAGACAAATTGCAAGAAGTGGAATCGAAGTTTGCTGTCAATAAAAACTTTTAACTTCAATATTAATTTTTGTCTTAAAAACTTCAAAACAAATTTGCGTAAATTTTGGTGTTGTCCGAGGGAGATTTTGGTTTTCAAAGAGAATAAACAGTCATATTAAGTAAAAATCGGGAGTTTCGGTCAGTTTCCAGGGTGATGAAACCTGAAAAACTTATCACTTTGCAATAAAAATGCTTCATTTCAACCATAGTCCGAGATTTGGGAAAATTGCAGGTTTTCAAAGCATTGGTCTTCTACGACGTCAATCCTAAAAAGCAAATAGCAGCAAAAGAAACTTACACCCGAAAGTTAAAAACTGCAACCAAAGTTTACGCTTTTCCTTTCGAACAACCGGGCCCTGGTGTACAAGCAAGGTGTGCTCTAACTGGAACAAGGATACTCAATCGATCAGCTGGAAAAAAGGATTTTTTTCTGACGCACCCTTACCATAACGTTCTTTCTCTGAGCAAATATCCCGAAGCATAGTTGTACAATGAAGCATGATGTTTTAGCTCAACTATTTCAAATGGTTGTTTCTTGAAGACTCACAGTCAATTCGAAATGTAAATTTTGATTGATAAAATTCTAAATTTTTCTCTTTTCATATCGGGACTGCAAGTTTTTTTTCTTGATCAAGTGTTGTCTCAGTTCTTTTGAAAGGTATTTAATGGAAAGTGATAACCTTAATCATCTATTGCTTATTGACAATATTTTGTTATGCCTACAAGTTTCGACAAAAAGAGGACAAATAGGCGTATTATCTTTGAAACGGAATTATCCAGCACTTACTGGTCAGTAAGTTGTAAGACGCAACGCATGCGCATTAGTCTTGGATGTACCAACGTTCAACATGTGAGTTGCTTATTACTGTTACTGTTCTGTGTGCTCTTAACTGCCCGAAAGCAGCGCTTATCAACATGGTGGTAGCGAGTTCTCTTCCGTAAAGGTACTCCAGTTATTTTGGAATAAGGGTGAGCACAAGACAACCATATTTTCCACATGGAGATGGCTCAATTTCATTTACCGCCATCTAACCGATGGTAATCTAGCAGACAGCTTTAGGAAATGGAAAACGTCAGTTAGAAATCTACATGAAAGCAAATGGCACTAATAACAAACCGAAACAGCGACAAACTGCGATTCTTTTACACTGTGCTGGCCCGCAAGTTCTCGAAGTGTACGATCATTTCCAGTTTGATGAAGAAGATGAGAAATACGATCCAGCGAAAGTCCTTGAAAAGCTCGAAGAGTACTTTAACCCCATGAGAAAATCAGTGACGTTTTTCAAAGTTTTCGCTTCTGGAACATCCCATTCCACGAGCCTTTTGATGTGTTCTTAACCGAACTGTATTCTCGTGCTGCCTCGTGTAATTTTCAAGAAAAGGATCGAATGATCAGGGACAAAATTGTCTTCATCAGTGTCTCCGATAACTTGCAAGAATTATTACTTCGTGAGATAAGCTTAGACTTAAAGAAAGCTATAGAGATCTGCTGAGCTTTTGAAATCACTTCGCGAAAGAAGAAGGAAATGAGTGCAAGTAGTGAAGCTCAGAAGATTGATAAAGTAGGTGTACAAACCAAACCGAAGCATAAAGGTCCTGTGAAACCTCAGTAGAAGTACATCCCGCTTATTCTAAAAGAATGTAATTTCTGTGGTCAGCCACACGAAACTGTGGAAAAAAAAGTCCTGCCTGGGGGAAAAGATGCAAGTACTGCAAATAAGGCAGAAATCACTTTGATGTGAAATGCAAGAAAAGTCATTCACTTCACGCAGAGACCGTGACTTGATGAACAGTGGTTAGCTGCTAAGGTAACAGATCACAATAATTAAGGGTAACTGCTTTGATTCAAGTTAATGGCTTTGATGTAAGATTTCAGTTAGATTCTGGTGCTGATGTGAACACAATATGCCAGAAGTTTGTAAAGAAGTCACAAGTGAAACCCACCTCACAGAAATTGATTATATGGAATAAATCAAAGTTAATTCCACTGGGAGAAACCACTTTGGAACTGTTGAATCCTAAGAATGCAGAAGCGAGTGAGGTTGATTTTATTGTTGTTCCAAAACCTTACAGGAAATGGGACTGTTTACCATTAATGATGACAACTTCATAGCTCAAGTAACCTCTAATGCCAACTTGTAAGGAAACTTGGTGGAATCAAAGTTACATGTTAACCCAGATGTTCCTCCGAGAACACTACCCTGTCAGAAATTTCCCATCGCACTGCAAGAAGATGTGAAATGGGAACTTGATCGACTGGTCAAAATTGGAGTTCTGATACTTGTGGAGGAGCCCTCAGCGTGGGTGAGCCAGATGGCTGTCGTTAAAAAACTAGATGGATCTCTCAGGATCTGTATTGACCCACAACCTCTGAACGAAGCTCTTCAACGCGAACACTACAAGCTGCCGACAGTAGATGATGTGCTACTAAACCTGAAAAATGCGAAAGTGTTCAGCAAACTCAATGTTAAAGGGGCACTGTCACACTATTGTACCATCACTTTAAAAAGCTTAAAACTGCAAATGAATCAGTGGAAACCTTAAAATAATGGTCTAGTTTTGCTGCCAAAGACTGTGGTGCTGCATTGACACTATACACTGTATTCTATCAAAAATGACGAGGATGGAAATGGATTGAAATTTGAAAAACTTGCCAGTTTTTTCAAAATTTCAAGCTATGCATTGAAAAATCACCAAAACTATTATTATGGTTAGCTCTCCCTGCTAAAATGTCATTGGAATTCATCTTGCTGATTCTGTAGGAGCATTTTTTGCACGATAACAGGTAAAAGACAGTAATTTTGGCAGAATTGCAACCAAAAACAGCAGAAGTCCCGGTGACAGTGCTGCTTAATGGAAGCCTACTGGCATGTAGAACTGGACAAGGAGTCCAGTCTACTAACCATCATGATCACCCCTTTTGGTCGATACAGATGGGCCCGACTTCTTTTTGGCCTAAAGGTTAGCAGTGAAATTTTTCAAAGGAAGCTGAATTTGGCGCTCTGTGGCCTGAACGGCGTAATCTGTGTTGCAGATGACCTACTGGTGATGGGTAGTGGCAACAAAAGAAAAGAAGCTGATGCTGATCATGAGCAGAACTTCCGTGAGTTACAGAAAAGGAGCACAGAAAGAAACATAAGGCTAAACG
The DNA here is from genome assembly GCA_016490735.1 of Pachyseris speciosa. NCBI lineage: Eukaryota > Metazoa > Cnidaria > Anthozoa > Scleractinia > Pachyseridae > Pachyseris > Pachyseris speciosa. The sequence goes on along the minus strand of JAEMWC010000246.1, from coordinate 63,522 downwards.
ATGAAAAGTCTGTCATAAAGCAAACATTGATGGGTCACTTGTAACCAATGAAGAAGTACAGGCAGAAAAGTCCAAAGTAGACGCTATACTCAACACGCCAACTCTCACTGATGTACATGGTGTGAATAGGTTCTGTGGAATGATCCAGTACTTGTTAAAGTTCCTCTCAAACATAGCAAGTGATCTACATCCCATACGAGAGTTGACTAGAAAAGGAAGTCGACTGGAATTGGTCTGTTGAATGTGAAGAAGCATTCCAGAAGGTGAAACAGATACCTCCGTGCTTGTCTATTTCGACCCAGACAAAGAACTTGTCCTACAAGTAGACAGTAGCAAAGACGGACTGGGTGCGGCTGCCCTCTTACAAGATCGGAAGCCAATTGAGTACGCATGGTGAGCACTGACAAGCGCTGAATGGAGTTGGGCAAAAATCGAGAAGGAGACATTGGCAGTAGTATTTGGTCTAGAACACTTTGATCAGTACACATATGGTAGAAAAGTAGTTGTTCAGAATGATCACAAGCCACTAGCCTCAATTGTAAAGAAGTCCTTCAGTCAAGCTCCAAAGAGATTAGAAGCGCTGATACTGCGACTACATCGATATGATGTTGATTTCCACTACATAGAGGGAGCAAGCTTTTTATTGCTGCGCCAGCGGTTATTGTCGGCCGCGCATGCGTTATACGTGCGTCTTCTCGCGGTCCTCGTGTTTAGTTTTACTCTTCCATTTTGTAGAGGCTTTGTTGTCCTTAGTACAGTGTTTGTATTTCGCTATTATCGTGTCGTCTGTCCTTATTACTGGCGTGGTGGCAGCAGTTGGAGCTTACCCTCGTCTCGTACTTAGAGACAGCCAGCTCATAACGGATCGTCGACCGATTTCCAAGCGAGGAACTAGCGAAACAGCTTAGTCGATAGCTGTGTCAACAACACACAAGGACTCACAGCTAAGTACACATTTTGCCTTTCCTCTATTCATTTAAGAACACGAAATGAATCCAAGAGCACCAAAACAGTGGTCCTTAACCAAACAGGAAACGATAACGTCGTTCGAAGCCTGGAGACAAAATCTTCAGTACATTCTTTCTCTTGACCGCAATTTCGCGGGCTTTCTCGCTGATGGTGTGACATGGTTGAAGAAATCCCCCGGTAGCCCTCGTCGCGGCCTCCAGGATGACCCCGAATCCGTACCTCAAGCTTCCCGTAGAACAGCACAACAAAAGTGTACTCATCTCGAATTAATGCTTGGACAAATTGCGAACTATTGTCCCGTAATTTCTCGTAACACCATCGTCAAGAACTCAATCTCCATGACCTCCATCTGGCAAGCGATTCGCCTTCACTTCGGTTTCCAATCAACCGGCGCTCACTTCCTCGACTTCAACAACATCACAATCGCCCCTGCTGAGCGCCCCGAGGATCTCTATCAACGTCTGATGTCCTTTATTGAAGATAGTTTATTATAGGCAAATGGAAATATCTCACACCATGGCGAAGTTCCCGGCGCCGACGAGGAAATGTCTCCCACTCTAGAAAATCTTGTAGTACTAACATGGTTGAGATTAGTCCACCCTGACCTCCCCAGTTTGGTTAAGCAACGCTACGGTACCGAGCTCCGGTCCAAGTCTCTTGCTTCTCTCAAACCTGAAATTTCTGAAGCATTGGATTCCCTCTTGGAAGAGATCAATAACAATGCCGATGCTAAAATCTTGCGTTCCACGGCATCCAAGCTCAGACAGCCGCCTCCGAGGGGTCCTTACAACCGCTTCCAAAAGGCATGTACTAAACCACAATTCAAGTCTTGCCCCCTGTGTAAGCAGGCTGGACGTAATGACCGTCACTTCTTAAGTCAGTGCACTTACCTACCTGCTGAAGACCGCGCTTTCCTCGCCAAAGCACGCCTGGCAAGTAGCCTCGCTGACGACGATGACCCCACCGATTCTGATTTCTTCTGTCCACCTGAAGTGGAGGACTTTGCTTCTTCTCCCCATTCCTCGGCCAGGGTTGTGTCTCGCCGTGTAAGCACAAAGCAATCACCCCATTTCAATGCCTTCTACCATCACCACTCGCTTAAACTAACCTTGGACACTGGTGCCGAAACCAGCATGATCAAGGCCTCCGTCGCCCGTGGCATCGCCGCTCCCATCGTGAAAACATCCCAGCAGGCCTTACAAGCTGATGGAGTTACGCCTCACTCTTTCACGAGCTGGCAAACACCTCACCCTTGATGCCCTCGTAGTAGAAGACTCAGATGTTGATGTTTTAGCTGGAACTCCATTCATGATCACTAATGACATATCTTACAACATCATGCCTTACAACATCTTGGCATCTCTGTCGAAGTTGGCCGCGTCAAAAACACCAACAAAAATCCTGTTGCCGAACGAGCCGTGCTGGAGCTAGAAGAAGAGCTATTGCTTCAGGAGCCCGGCGGAGGTCCAGTTACTGAGCTCAGTCTTGCCATTGCCACTGCCCGGCTCAATTCGCGACTCCGCAGCCAAGGCCTGTCCTCACGGGAACTTTGGACACAACGGAACCAGTTCTCCAATGAGCGGATACCCGTCAATGACTTGCAACACATTTTAGCGAAACAAAAAGCCAGTCAAGCCAACCATCCTTTCAGCGAAGCGGCCAAAGGCGGTTCCCGACCACAAGCTCCCGTTCCCCTCTTGCAGGTTGGCGACCTGGTTTATGTGAAGTCTGACCGAGACAAGTCACGCGCCCGTGACCGCTATCTCATCGTTAGCATCGATGGCGAATGGTGCTTCATTAAGAAGTTCTCTAGCTCGCAACTCAGGGCTACCTCTTACAAGGTGAAGCTCTCCGAGTGCTACGCTGTACCACACACCCTTCCACCACCTTCATACCTTTCTGTTGTCCCTACACTTGACGACGACGAATGTGAGGAAGTTGCTGAGCAGCCGCAGCCGTGCCAACAGCCCTCTGCCCCACCGGACCTGTTACGTCCGCCTAGCCCAGCCCTCCAGCCTCCTCCACGCACCACACCGAGCACCAAGAAGACCCCACCCCCTCTGACAGTGATCGTATTCCTATCTCTGTTCCATCTGACCCAAGACCCCAGCGGACCCGCCGACCTCCAGCATACTTACAGGAGTACATTCTTGACTAGTGTTTTATGACAGTTACTTCAGAAACAGTCCGTTTAACTAAGTGCTGTCACGAACAGTTACTATCGGTTACAACCTTCTTGTTAGGTTTCTTTTACTTTGTACGCGTTAGTTTTCAATTTACACAGAAGAAGAAGGAGTTGCGCCAGCGGTTATTGTCGGCCGCGCATGCGTTATACGTGGTCTTCTCGCGGTCCTCGTGTTTAGTTTTACTCTGCCATTTTGTAGAGGCTTTGTTGTCCTTAGTAAAGTGTTGTATTTCGCTATTATCGTGTCGTCTGTCCTTATTACTGGCGCTGACACTCTGATACCCATGTTAGAGTCATTAAAGTCAACACTCTAAAAGGAGAATCAGAAGGGAGAATCAAGGAAGTGAAATAAGCTACTGTAGAAGACGAAAACATGCAGACCCTGCTTGGCACCATAAAGGATGGCTGGACCGAACACAACTATGATATGCCCAGTGAAATAAGGCCATACTTTGATGTGAGAGACACTCTCAGCCATCAAGATGGAATTATTCTGAAAGAAGAAAGAATAGTTATCCCAAAGTCGATGAGAAACATCACGAAGAAAAGGCTACATGCTGCACACCGTGATTATGTGAGCATGATGAGACAAGCCCGTGATACCGTATTCTGGCCTACAATGTCAACCGAGATACGTCAGTTGGCCTAGAACTGTGAAGCCTGTCAGCTACATAAACCACGGAATCAGAAACAGACACCCAAGCATCATGAACAAGGAGAAACAGCGTGGAGCAAGATCGGTGTCAATTTGTTTGAGATCAAGGGAAGAAGTTATCTAGTCACTGTTGACTATTACTCAAATTTTATAGAAGTTGATTACCTGTCCACCACCCCGAGTAAACAAGTCATTACCAAACTAAAGGGACACTTTGTAAAGGGTGGAATACCAGTGCGGATAGTGACTGATTCTGGTAAACAATTCCTGTCACGAGAATTCAAGAATTTCACGAGAAAATGGGGAATTGGCCATTTAACATCATTGCCTCAACGTCGCAAGTCAAATGGAAAGGTGGAAGCCGCGGTAAAGATTACCAAAATGATGATGCGCAAAGCACTCCTGAATGGTACCGATCATTATGAAGACCTACCTGAATTGAGGAACACACCTCGTCAAGATACTGAAATCAGCCCTGCTGAAATGATGTTTGGTTGAAATACGCGATCAATGCTACCAGAAGCAAGAGGCAAGTGATGCAGAGAAGAGCCAAGTGCCGCCTTGCCATCAAGCGTAGCTACGACAAAGGTGTTCAAGACCTGAAACGACTCGCTCCTGGCCAACTGGTGTACTACCAACACACAGAAGGAAAGAAGTGTGATTGGAGAAGAGGTACAGTGCGCTCTGAGCACAGTGACTGATCCTACATATTAGATGGGAAGGAAGGCGTATACAAGAGAAACAGAGTGCATTTACGTCCTACGACATTCAGCACTCCATTACAGAGAACCCCAACAACTGCTGCGGAGAATGATGTGCACAGCCCGCCAGCAAATACTGAGAAGCAGTCTGAGTTCCAAGATACCAAGGCAGACGCTACCCAAACAAACACGCAAACTAGACCTCAGCGGATTAGGAAGGAACCTTACTGGTTCAAAGACTATGAGTTCAATTTGTAGTCTTTTTTCTTTTTGCTTATATCTATATTTTTCTTGAGTTTTGGCATTTATTAGTACTCTTCCACTACAGGGCACTCGTCATTTTGTATTTTTTATTATTATTTCTTTTGATAAAGCAGGATGTTGACTTAATCCGAGTTATGAGTCCACGAGTTACTGGTCAGTAAGTTGTAAGACGCAACGCATGCGCTTTGGTCTGGGCTGTACCACCGTTGTATGTCCGCCATTAAACATGAGTTGCTTATTGATTGTTACTGTTCTTAACTGCCCGAAAGCAGCGCTTATCAACAAAGTCATAGAGTTCTCTTTGCCTGATTACCAGAGAACCCACACCACTGAACACCACACCACCAGCGAACCCACACCACTGAGGGGACGGAGATCTCGGTGGTGTGGTCAACCTTCATGGGTTGTGGGAATGGAATTGTTAGGGTACCTTGCATGGGACTTAGGAGTCCCATTCGTACCTACCCCTACTGGCTAGGCCTGTACCCAGTAAAAGCGAAAACCAAAACCAAACCAAACCATTTTGTTTTGTTTATAATATCTTGAGAATGGCCCACAATTAAAGTTTTTCCTTCGATTATTTATTATACTTCTCATATTGTAAGGATAAGATTAATGCCAGTATTTTTTAAAACTCCTTTCCGATTACTTTTATATATATTCGAGCTGATATAATTAATATAAATATTGAAGGAACAAGCCCAAAAACCAATGAATGCTTCGTGCTACCTTTTGCAAATGTTGCCGTTAACTTGGATGCACTTTTCAGCCACAACAAGTTAGCTCTGTGTCGTCACCCGTGTAACAAGATAACAGATATTGTAGAAATTACCTTCTTGAGATCCTTGACGGCTGGGAGAATGTTATTATATCTCTAATCAATTCCTTTTAACTGAGACGCATAGGAAATAAACGAATTGAAACGTATTTTGCCTTTCAACTTGCAAACTCGCTCTAGCATGCATGCAAGATTTTCCTGAGAGATTTATTTCCGGCGTGAGTAAGACCCCAATAGAGAGCTTGCTCGGAGGATAAATTCGCTCGAATGTAAAACGTTCTTCGCAAAATCCGAAAACACCTGAACTTTTGAATTAATCGTTAGGAAAGGACCATAGATATCCGGCCATTGTCAAAATTTGTATTAAGTGCAAAGAAAAATACTTTCATTCTGTCTTTTCGTTTGGATAAAAACTAAGCTAAGTCCGTCTTTATGGTCGATGGAAATCGACAATCCAGATGAAAGGGCAC
>JAEMWC010000246.1:25000-52500 GCA_016490735.1 Pachyseris speciosa | reverse complement strand
TTCGTTTCTTTGTAATCAGCTTGTGTTTAAGACAATCAATTCCAACATATAGAAACTGGCCTTAACCGCGTTATTTTTTTCGGTGACGGTGGCACGCAATAAGTGCGCTGCTCTTGTTTCTTTCAACAGTTCTTGAGTCCTCCCATTCGTTACTTCGTCAAGTAGTTTACGTTTAGAATAACGTACTCACTTATATCTATATATAAAAAATGCTGTAAATATTTTTTGGTTATGCATGTAAAACTTGTTTACCAAGAGTTTAGCTTATGATAGCCAGGACAAAATAGGATGAAAGAAAAATCTGCATCCAAGATGGAACATTGCTCTCTCGTCTCAGCGCAGGCCCGTAAGGGGAGCAATGAATTTTAAGAGTTTTGGCGTTCAGAGTCATTCTGTCCTTCTCCCCTCCAAGCCATTAGGTTTTCAGGGATGGTCAAGTGGCAAAAAGAACTTTTGCCTGTCGATAACTGTTGATAACCAAGCTTCAAAAACAAGTGATGTTGTTGTCGACCTTTTTCTCTTTCTTCAAGACAAGGGAGTTATTTACTCCTTTGAAGCTAACCTATTGAAAACTGAGAGACAGTTTTGGCTGGAATCGAGAGAAGAATAGAACTTCTCGTCAGCGTTAAACGAATGTAACCACAGAGGATTCAAACCTAACTGTTTCATTCACAAGACACTCTTGCCAGCCTTCTTCTGCTACGTACACCTGATTGTATGGAAGCCGGGATGCATCTAAGACGTGAGTAGCTTTTTCGATCAATTAACTCGACAAATAAATTGATGGTTTAGTCGGTCATTACATTCCTATTTTGAGGTTACAGCAGCAAATGAGAAGGGAGAAGAGCGCCTTTACAGCAAGAACACTGTTTTGGAATAATGTATATTTTGCTCACTAAGTTGCAGTTTCCTCTAATGCCATCTTTTGAATTTTAGTTTAATGTTTCTAACAATCTCGACCCCACAAACTGAAAAGCTTTACCATTTTTTGTTGAAATATCCTGTTGGCTGTGCGTGTATAAATTAATTAGCCTTAGGTTACCGTTACTAAGCTACAAAAATTCCATTCATGACTGATATGTTTTACAATGGACTGTTTTTTAAGAGTCTTGATTATGAATAACAAACAAAACCTTACAAGCGTGGAAGATTCATTAGTTGTTTCCGTTTGCTTGTATCTCGTATTTACAAAGCAGTATCCCATATCATTTCGGAACCACAAAGCCGTCAGTTGTTCTTGAACTTGTGATGCGTTCGGTCGAAGGTGCGAGTCTGATAGCAAACACAAATTCACAACTTGTTGAAGCTGTAAACATAAGGGAAGAAAATGTGACATCAATTTACAAGTAACACAGCTATTAGACTTTGTTTGTCGTAAATAATCTTCATATCGCACACTATGCAACAAATGAAAGTACAAGATAGATGATTTATTAAAAAAAAATAGTGTGTTAAAGTGAACATGCCAGAGCGTTTAGCATCCAATGTAAACAAAGTTGTATCGGAAAAATGCACTGGCCATACATGTATCTTAGACTTTCGTTGGAATATTCAAAGGGTGACTATTTAGTCTTATGGAACACTGGGAAGAAAATAATTTTTAAGTCAGAAGTGTTAACATACCTCTTCATATTTTTCAGGGTCGCAACATTTCTTCATCAACTTCAGTTTGGTTTTGTGTTGTCTAGCAGACAACACAAAACCAAACTGTAGGACGTTCTTTCCTAATAAGTCCTTCATCGAGTGGGCACCTTTGCTGCATTCAGGAAAATCCTCAGAGACACGCTGAGCCGAGCCAAACCCTCCGAGGACAGCTGTTGTTGGAGGTATCTGATGGAAATGATGACAGATGTATTTCAAAAGGAATGCACTCGGAAAATCATATAAGTGAAGTTAAAAGAATTGCCGCTGAAGTAATGTTAAGAACAAACTTAAGCACTTGTGAAAGGAAAGCCTAAAAGAAATACAGTATATGATTTTCATAATTGTGTATCAGTCTGCAGTCATGCAGTAATGACTGATAAGGCTGGTTGAAAAGGGCTACTGAGAGCACCTCGTCCAGTGATGGCGGGAAGAGAAGGGGGAACCAACTTATCGGTTAGTTAGATCGATTTACTATCAACCTTATGACCTAATAATCTGCGACGCTAGAAAAAAGCTATTGTATTGATATCAATTACACGTTTCCTCTTTCGTTGAACTATAAACGTTTTGATTGAGGTCGCATTTCCAGCAATATGAGGCCCAGATTAATCAGTAAAACTAACAAGACCTATGGCATGTAGGTAGAGCATACAAAAACAAGAAATATTGAGAATAAAAGGCTACACTGACAGCTGTGGCAGGGGACTATCATTTACGAGGATAGACCTCGACAATTTTTAATTTTCTTAAGGTTTAAAAGGCGTAAATGCTTTTTAAACATACCCCGTATCCTTCTCCAATGAGCACACTGGATGCCGTAATGCTGTTATGGACAATGCATTTACGATTCATGTACTCTATAGCATTGATTAAGTTCGTGGCAACAGCCAAAAGTGCATCCAGGTTTAAAACAATTTCGCTGTCTTTCAAATAATCGTCCAGCGGCGTGCTTGCGGTGAGGTCGGAGCACAGTAAGCTGTTAAGAAATAAAAGCACGAAAGGCTCACTATGAAAAAAAAAAGTGATGAACAGTATGTTTCGTCGTTGGTGGATTCCCAATGAAGGTGATATTTTTCTACCGGCAGTTGAATTAGAACGATGCGGGTAAAATGTTACTTCCTGCCGACAGGTGGGGCTTTTATATCGCGAATCTTCATTTTAATTGAAAATAGCTTTTCGACCCTTTTACCCTTTTTTTTGCATGAAAAGCTACGTCTTATCGAAGTTAGTGTAAAAGCTGTCGTTAAGACAGAATACAATCACGCGGAATACACAAATGTTGCATATATCAGGTGCTGAAAAACGTTTCTTTGGAGTGAAATTTTTTCGCCTTTGCTGGAGAGAAAGATTTCAGAAATTACTAAATTCTATTTTTCAACTACAGGGGGTGTCATGTTATTCTTGTCAGTAAAGCGAATAGAAAAACAAAAACAAAAAGAAGTAAAAAAGAAATAGTAATCTGGAAACATCTTGGGATGCTTTTGTTGAGAACACAGAAGTGTTATTAGCTATAAAGAGGCTCATTGAGTGGGTTTATATAATTAACTTTGTTCTCTGCATGTCACAATGCGTATTATTTTAACTTCTAAACAGAAGAAAGAAGCACTTATGAAGAGTAACTTTTCATTCATATTAAAAACAGGAACACAGGACACAGGAATACTGGAGAAGATTATTTATTTTGAATCTTTCTTTTTTTTTTCTTTTTTGTAGTTCCTTCATTTTGAGCGAGTCAGTGTTTCATCACATCTCAAATTTAGTTTGACAGGTTTAGTTCGCGATTGCTTTTACTGCTTACTCCGTCCTCGCGAGCGTCTCAAATTAGTTGGACTGAACAAACCACATCAAAGAGCTGATGAACTACGGGATGTTCTTTTAAATGGGTGCTTAAACCGATGGTGGGAATATTCATATAGCTGGCCCGCTCGGATATTTTAACTACTTATTTATGAGGGAAGTTGTTTCCTTGGGTGGACTAGCTCGAATGGTTCGTATGTTTCCTTCTAGTCCTTCCCCACTGCAATAATATATAGATATATATATATATGTATATTTTTTCTCTCTTATGTAATTTAGCTAAGTTTTCATCTTTATATATATATATATATATATATATATATATATATATATATATATATATATATATATATATATATATATATGCCCTACGTGTGATACCATTGTTTCAACTAATGCAGTGAAAATGGAATAAATTAAAATTAAATTAAATTAAATTAAAAAATAAAACAAAGACAAAGATATCTGTTATGATATCGACCAGTGTTTACAGAAAGCCTACAACCTAGTACCTAGTACCTAGCGTATGATTCACACCACCCGCGATCTATAAAACGCGGTATTGTCAAGTGCCTGTACGATCGATCCTAACACCTCATAACAAAACCATCAGTTATCTCTCATAAAAAGAAATACCTCTCATCGGTTCTTGTTCCCAACGGTTATCCATTTTCGTTTGTAAAAACCCTTACGAAAACCAATGGACGAACAATCACTAAAAAACCTGAACCCGAAATTAAATCTACTGTGGTTCTACCATACGTCAAAGGCACATCATAGGCTCTTCGCCATTGCCTAAAACAACAACAAGGGCCTACAACAACAAGGCATACGGACTGTTTTCAGATCTGACACAACTCTTAGATCACACCTAGTGCGACCTAAGGACATTGTCGGTCCAGTAAAACAAGACCGTGAGTAGTCTACAAGATTCCTTGCTAATGTGGTAAGGTTTATATTGGAGAGACGGGAAGATCTATGCATGAACGGATCAACTCTTTCTCTACCGGTTGACTCGATCGCCTTTTTTGCAGTTTTCGGTGGGTAGGAGGTCAAATCGACTTGGCTTCTTAATTTAAGGGGTTACCGCGGAGATTTCGCTGGTCCACAACACTGAAGGCTTTGTCTTTGTTGTCATGCTCGTCACGCCAACTGTCGTTTATTTCTAAACGAACACTGCAGCTACAAGTCGTTGCTTATTTGATTTAGTGTGTTTTTCGAGCCATTTTGCACCCTAGAACCCCCCTGCCTGGCATCTTAAAGCTGGGTTGATGGGTAGAGGCAGTCCTTTGAAGGAAAACAGAGGTGAGAAGCAATTGCACACGAAGCACGAGACAAACAAACAAACAAACAAAAAAAAAAAAACAAACAAATCAAAAAAACAGTGATGGCAGCTATATATCGTAGTTATGTGCATGCGTTACAATGAAAGAACCCACCAAAACGACAGCAGTGGCAATGCAGGCAATGAGACCTTATTGAAGAATCGATGAACAACTTAAGTGTATACAATATGTATGTGGAAGATTTTCTGTCCCAAATACTTATGATTCGAAAAAAACGGAACTTATGTACAAAAAGTAGTTATTTAGCGATGTTTTAAGCTTTACTGTTGCTATATTCAATGGGTTGAGACTCCCTCCTCATATCCTTCACTATACCTTCTCATATAATGAAGTAAAAAATTGAACAAGATTTATGATCTTTTCTTACAATGAGCTGCTGTTGAGTCGAGAACACTCTTTTGGCTTGTAATTTTGCGCACACTCCTCAGCTAGAAAAAAAAGATAACAATAAACAACAACTCATGTTCATTAATTGTTTTAATGTAAAGGAGGACATCAGCTTCATAATTAACAATTAGATTATGATCTCGAGATTTCTGGATATCGCGTGTTAGCTGATGAAGGCGCAGCCTGAAGCAGAGCGAATAAATTGATTGTTTTAGTATAAAACTACTAGTCGTTCAAAACTAAAGAAGTAAAATGAACTAAATTCTCCTCGCAGACACTCGTTGACAACCGCTACTCACTGTCTATTACAGAATAAATAGCGAGTAGCGTAGCCAATAAGAGGACGCCATTCGTGATAGAACGGCGCTAGTAGATTTATACTAATAGTGTACATACTTGTACAGTGCCAGAGGTATTTGAGGATATTGGGGTGTGCTCCTTCAGCGTTTAGTTCCATAACAAGTTCTGCCTCCTTCTTCCAATCTTCATCCATTCCCTTCGCGAAATGTTTGATCAGTCGCATACAGTTGCTTTTTCCATTTCCTGACTGCGCCACAACAAACCCCTAGAAACCAAAGGAACAATTTAAACGATAAATGCATAATTCCGTACATGCTACACGCCCTATAAAGCAATGGTTTTAAGGATCCTAAATAGTGGATAATATAATGAGGTTCGTTTTCATTGCCACCCAAAAGGTGATATTTTTAAATTAACATCAGACAACATCTCTTTCTGTCCTTATTTTCCCCTCAGGCGAATGTCATGTAGACATCTTTATTTATGTGTAACTGCTTTTGTTATAACTTTCAACATACTAATTGTCATTTAAATAAAAATTTAAAAGATTCGTATTAAGGAATGTTCCCTGGCTATTTTTTGTCATTTTTAGCCTGTTAGTAGCTTGAACCACCTAATATTTAATCAAAGGCTCTGTGAGCCAACTCGTGAATTGAATAAGCAAATGTAATTTTTATGTTCTTGATACAAATCGATGTTTGATTTCAAAACGCACAAAACACGCGAAGAATATTAAAGATCTTCAAAAATAATTTTACCGCCCAATGCACTTTGGATAGATAGGTAATAATGTTTTACTTGTTATATTCTTCAGGTGTAACATTAGCTAACTTATACCTTCCTGCGTAGCCAAACCGCAAACAGCTTATTAAATTTGATTATTTGATTATCGCAAGGCATTCGATCTCATTGATCGCAACTTGCTGGCCACAAAGGTTCTAGGCCTAGATATTCCACGAAGCATCGCTGGTTGGGTATTGGACTTCCTGACAGACCGAAAACAGCGAGTCAAACTATCAGCGGACTGTCTGTCAGAGTGGGGTCCTGTCCCCGCCGGTGTGCCCCAGGGAACCAAACTCGGTCCCTGGTTGTTCTTGTTGATGATCAACGACCTCACGGTCGACGCGTTCACCTGGAAGTACGTGGATGACACGACTATTTCTAAAACTATACCTCGAGGTTCTAGCGGCGATGTTCAAAGTACGGTCTCAGCCGTCGAGGTGTGGTCACAAGAGAATAAGATGGAACTGAATGCTTACAAATGTAAAGATATTATAGTGGATTTTAAGAGGAACACTCATAATTTCTCACCCGTTGTAATCAATAGCAAAGATCTGCCTGTATGTAATAGCGTTAAAATCTTAGGCGTTACAATCTCTGCAAACTTGAAATGGAACGATCACATCCTCGAATGTATAAAGAAAGCCAACAAGCGCATTTACTTTATTGTACCACTAAAGCGCGGTAATGTTCCATGCATTGATATCATCAACTTTTATTGAATCGCTATTTAGACTGTTTTAGAGTACTGTGCGCCTGTTTTTCACTACGCGCTACCACAATATCTTAGTGAGGATATCGAAAGAGTCCAAAAGAGAATCCTCTCTATCATCTGCCCGCAAATTTCGTATTTGAATGTTTAGTCAGGTTCAGTCTTACAACATTGCACGCCAGGCGCGTGGCACTATGCCATAAGCTTTTTAATTCCATTACGTCATGTCCAGGGCACAAGCTATCAACACTGTTACCCCAAAAGAGGAATTTTAGGTATAACCTAAGACGTCCCAGGACCTACGCCACGCCTTCTACGAACACAAATCGCTTCAAGAACTCTTTTAAGGGGGACTAACTTAACTACAGCCTTAGCGTTGTTGCCAAGGGATTTTTGCGGACTGTACTTGTAAAACACAGTTTTTCGGTGTTTTTGCCACTGTATTGGTGAAACGTGCGAAGAGGTCAACATGCAAAATTAATAAATTGCTATTGCGCATGCGTAACTTGCCCCAGGCCCAAACCGCACTTTAGAGAGAAAAATCCCTAAAACTTGGAGAAAATTATGTGAAGTTCCGAATTTTTTTTGTCAATCGGAGATATTCCAGCCTTCTTTACAAGCCTACGTAAGCAATTGTTGTTAACGTACATAACTGCAATGATAATGACGAAATGGTATGAATTTGCGTGCTTATGACGTCATAAATCTCAGAAAAATGCGAATTTCCAAAAATCGATACGTAGAGTTTTGCACCTTGGCGATTGTTAACCATTGGCACCATTTTCGATATCCAGAAGTGTACGCCACTCGAGTTTTAGGCCTTTTTCTGTTCTGGTCACGTGACTAACCAAATATGGTTGTGACTCGAAAATCTTGTAAACCTTTTTGATTGTAAAAACATAGCCAGACAGCTTGCCTGTGCAAGTTAGGGTTTCCAAGATATGAGCGTCGGGAACTTTCCATAGCAACAATGTTAGCTCATTTGGTAGTTAAGTTAGTCCCCCCTTAACCCAAGCATGTGCCATTAATATTTATCTATTTCTTAATCACGGAGCATTTGTACATAATTTTACTGACATGATTTTAAATTATATAAATAATAGTTCTGATTACCTTTTTTAAATTTGTATCGCAGATGTCCTTAATAATTTATATACTTTTTAGTTTGTGAATGATATATCAAATGAATCATATATGAACTGCGGAAATGAAATCAAATGAAGAATGATCCTCGCAGTTGTGAACGCAATTTGTGCAATTGCAAAAAGAAGCGTAAAAAAAATTCAGGACTTCAACGGGGTTTGAACCCGTGACCTCGCAATTACCGGTGCGATGCTCTAACCAACTGAGCTACGAAGCCACTGACGTTGGGAGCAGGTCAATTGTGGGTTCATATGTTCCCGTGCAAGAAATGAGTGTGAATGAAATATGAAATGAATCATATATGAACTGCGGAAATGAAATCAAATGAAGAATGATCCTCGCAGTTGTGAACGCAATTTATGCAATTGCGAAAAGAAGGCTAAAAAAAAATTCAGGACTTTAACGGGGTTTGAACCCGTGACCTCACGATTACCGGTGCGATGCTCTAACCAACTGAGCTATGAAGCCACTGACGTTGGGAACAGGTCAATTGTGGGTTCATATGTTCCCGTGAAAGAATTTTGTTTCAGGGTTCTTTTCTCAATTGCATAGATATTCAAAACGAGATTTTTTCAGTTAAATTTGTTTCGTGCGTGAAAATTTGTAGCTTGCTTTGTACTTATTTTTTTTACATTAATTTTTTATATCTTTGGAAAGTTAAATCAATATGCTAATCGAATTCCGAAACTATGGTTGCGTAAAATAAAACTGCTATTTCTCTACGGATAAATACCAATTTAGCATACAGCACAGTACGGCTTTAAATGCGTTTCCGGTACACAACTTTACGAACTTGAAAAATATATATTTAAACACTTTTAAGATTACCATTGGCTTTTTTTTTGTCACCAGTCCACTATTTTCAGTAACAAAGGTCGTCATTTCGTTTGTTCATTACTAGCCAAAGACGATAAAATACACGGACAAGCCTTAAAACCCGAAAAAAAATTTACACTGGAATCGACCGAGCGAGCGAGCGAGTGCCATTCTTCCCTCCTCACTACAACTCGCTCTTGCGCATGCGCAATTCACCAGTTAAAAACTGCCGTTTTATCTCAAAATAAGGCAAGTTTAAAATGCTACGCTTACATCAGTGTAAAATGTGGTACTAAAATAGATTCAATGTCGTTTTTGCCTTATTTTCAAGAACTAGAGAGGAAAACCGAAAGTTCTTGATTTTGTTGCTGTTAATAGTTAAACCAGTATGTGCGATAGGGCGCCTGTACACAAAATCTATTCGTATATCTGTGTTCTCTTATATCTATTATGTTTCACCAAGAAACAACATTGTGTGTGTGTGTGTGTGTGTGTGTGTGTGTGTGTGTGTGTGTGTGTGTGTGTGTGTGTGTGTGTATGCGTGCTAACATTTGTTGTGTGTGTGTGCGTGCTAACATTTGTTACAATCGAGTAACTGATTTTGATTTTGGGCATTTTCATTTTAAGAATGTGAACTTTGATTTGATTGTACCGGCGATTTTTAATACAACTGAAAGTCGTAATTTTTGCTCGTTTCTGACAATCCTGCCTCCAAGAAATATCCGCATTGGAATTGATTTCAGGTACTTGCACTGCTTGTATTGGATTTCCTAAGTAATCTGATTTAAGTTTTCATTCTAAGGTCACTTCCCAGTAAGCGCCCACATGTACAACCTTGAATATGTATTCTGGAAACTCAGGTTCTTCAGATAAAACAAAATTTCATCCCAGCAGCTGACCCCACAAACTTTTAGCTTTGAAAATTATCGTGTTTAAATAAGGATTATGTATGTATATGTATATGTATGTATGGGCGCCGAAAATGTAAAACATTTGTTTTGTTCGTACCACTGAGTGTGAAGTCTCTTCTGGAAGTAAGCTTTGTCTTTCAATCAGCTTCAGATCCACCTCAGGCCCCTCGCAGTCTCGTATCGTCTCTGATGACCTCGTGTGAGTGCTAAGCCTTGACGATACGCTTAAACGTGGAGTGTGATTCATTTGCAAGTCACTTAAGACCACCTGCACTACGCCTTCTGGTTGTACTAAGAATAAAAACAAAAAAAACAAACAAACATAAAAACAAGCAAACGATCGAACAAACGGACGAACAAACGAACGAATGAATACATGAAGGAAGGAAGTTTCCGAAGCAGCCAGTCGATTGGTCAAAACGCAAAACAATGCAAATTCGCGATAAAAGATGAATAATATTTTCGTCTTGACTAATGCAAATGACTTTACCTAGTGAGGCCTTTTTTTTTGCTAGAAACCACTTTATCCCAGCCCTTGTAGTACAGGGGGAGGGAGGGTAGGTTTGATTTTCGGCCTGTGATAACAATTTAATATCTGTGAATGATGTATATGAAATGAATCATACATGAACTGCGGAAATGAAATCAAATGAAGAATGATCCTCGCAGGGTTAGGGTTTCCCTCATATACAGAATTTAATTAATTGAAATAAGCCTGTATCCGTAATTGGATCTTCCTTTGTCATCCACTAAGTTGACTTCGGTCGTGTATCAGTAATTGATCCTTAGTTGGGTTTCAAATGGAGTTATAGGCTTCCCCTGCCTTGTCACCTAAGAAGGTAAAATTTCCCGGGATGCCACGTCTTCGATCACGTAAATCACATCACGTAAATCACATATATATTGACCGGAAGAAGGAACTATTACGTAACAGAGAGATGTTTTGGCAAAGAATGCTTAACTCAACACAGCCAAACGGACTAAACAAAAGAACTGGCTAGAGTTTCACAAGGTCTTGTACAAAGTTTTGGGTACAGAAAATGTTTATAACATACGTTGTAACGGACGTGAAAACTCTTTGACACTAATTGTCTAATTGTAAACAACACGCTTCTACGTAAGAAACCTCAATTGTATTACGTCACACAATTAACCAATTAAGTCACATTTGTAACGAATTCAATGAGTTTAGACCCCTGATGAAGGCGTAAGCCGAAACGCGTCGGGTCTCGAATAAAGCGTTAAAAGGAAAGCCGATTCTTCATTGTGCATAGTATATATATATATATATATATATATATATATATATATATATATATATATAGGCAGAATAAGGAGGTTTACACAAACAATGAACTCCCAGCAGAAGGATCCGAAGGATACTATGCCACCACGTGAATTTGTAGATAAATAACAGATAACGACAGTGGGGCGAACTTCTAGCTGATCTGACGGATGTAATAACGTTTCGGCTGTTCAGCCTTCTTCAGATTAAAAAGTTTAAAAACTAAGAACTAAAAACTATTTACAATGGTTGTGCTAGTCTGAGGTCCTAGCTTATATAAGTCAGGTGATTAACAAATACAAAAAAGGTTAGTGACAGAAGTTATGCAATCGATCCAATGTAACAAATTCCCTGCAAGGGGCCTCTGAACAATCGTGATTAGTGTCATAACAAATTCCCAAGGCAGGGCCCTTAAACAATGTAATAAGTTCCCTACTGAGGGCCCCTGAATGGCAAAATTCAAACAAAAATAACAGAATCCCCCAACGGAGCCCCTGAACGCAAAAGTAATTACATAACCTCTGCCACTATTTATAACAAATTAAGGAATACAAAAGGAACTGGATAAGCAGCAATTCATTAACCAAGCAAGAACATGTGAAATGGACAAGTCATTTGTTGTAATTAATGCGATTTTTAGAGCGAAATTCACGCCTCTTGTTAAGGCCATGTGGGTTAAGCGTGAATAATTGCGTCATCCAATATGCTTCTCTGGTAAGCAGTAATTGGTCTAAATGTGCAGTGGTTTGAGAAGAATTAATTTGTTCGATAATAATAGAGAATGGCAAATAAAGGTGGCTATCAGTGGGTTTGGAGTAAATGTCGGTAACAATTATCCCATCCACAAGATGTAATGTAAGATCCAAAACATGCAGAAAGCTGTCCGAATGCACCAACTCAAATTTGATGGTGGGATACAAAGAATTTATATAATCGGTAAATTCAAACAATTTGGGCAAACGCACTGATAGCCACCTTTATTTGCCATTCTCTAGTTCACATCCGTCACATTGCAAAAGAGCAATCCCCTATGGTGTAGCTTTGAGAATTAAGCGCAATTGTTCCAACGATGATTTCTTGCTAAATAGGTGTGAAGAATACAAAGGATACTTGAAGTCGCAAAATTACCCTGGAGATTTAGTTGACAAACAGTTTGATAAGGCCCTCCAAATTCCCAGATCTGAATTGCTTAACAAAAAGGTTAAGGCTAACAAAAAGGTTTTTCCTCTAGTGTTGGATTATAATCCTATTCTGCCGGACATCCAAGCTATCATTAGGAGGCATTTTCATTTATTACGCTCATCTCCTCGCGTCACGGAAATTTTTCCAGCCAAATCTGTTTTCCCTGCTTACCGTCGAACTAAAAACCTGAAAGAATTGCTAGCACCATCTAAAATTCGACCAAGCTCTGCTGCAAGTCCAAAATTTCAAGAGGGCGGATGTTTTCAGTGTGACAAAATAAGGTGTGACTTGTGTCATAATTTCTTACTTCAAGCTCCTAAATACCAAAGCTTGGCCACAGGTAAACAATATCCCATCCGACAAAAAATTTTTTGTTCGTCCAAAAATGTTATTTACTTAGCTACCTGCCGTAAATGTAACTTGCAATATGTTGGTTCGACATCGACTGAATTCAAAATTAGATTTCGCAACCACAAATCTAGTATGCTTAAGAATAGAAGAACATGTGAATTGGCGGTCCACTATAATAGCTCCCAACATGAATTTTCTGATATAAATTTTATTATTATCGAACAAATTAATTCTTCTCAAACCACTGCACATTTAGACCAATTACTGCTTACCAGAGAAGCATATTGGATGACGCAATTATTCACGCTTAACCCACATGGCCTTAACAAGAGGCGTGAATTTCGCTCTAAAAATCGCATTAATTACAACAAATGACTTGTCCATTTCACATGTTCTTGCTTGGTTAATGAATTGCTGCTTATCCAGTTCCTTTTGTATTCCTTAATTTGTTATAAATAGTGGCAGAGGTTATGTAATTACTTTTGCGTTCAGGGGCTCCGTTGGGGGATTCTGTTATTTTTGTTTGAATTTTGCCATTCAGGGGCCCTCAGTAGGGAACTTATTACATTGTTTAAGGGCCCTGCCTTGGGAATTTGTTATGACACTAATCACGATTGTTCAGAGGCCCCTTGCAGGGAATTTGTTACATTGGATCGATTGCATAACTTCTGTCACTAACCTTTTTTGTATTTGTTAATCACCTGACTTATATAAGCTAGGACCTCAGACTAGCACAACCATTGTAAATAGTTTTTAGTTCTTAGTTTTTAAACTTTTTAATCTGAAGAAGGCTGAACAGCCGAAACGTTATTACATCCGTCAGATCAGCTAGAAGTTCGCCCCACTGTCGTTATCTGTTATTTATCTACAAATTCACGTGGTGGCATAGTATCCTTCGGATCCTTCTGCTGGGAGTTCATTGTTTGTGTAAACCTCCTTATTCTGCCTATATATATATATATATATATATATATATATATATATATATATATATATACTATGCACAATGAAGAATCGGCTTTCCTTTTAACGCTTTATTCGAGACCCGACGCGTTTCGGCTTACGCCTTCATCAGGGGTCTAAACTCATTGAATTCGTTACAAATGTGACTTAATTGGTTAATTGTGTGACGTAATACAATTGAGGTTTCTTACGTAGAAGCGTGTTGTTTACAATTAGACAATTAGTGTCAAAGAGTTTTCACGTCCGTTACAACGTATGTTATAAACATTTTCTGTACCCAAAACTTTGTACAAGACCTTGTGAAACTCTAGCCAGTTCTTTTGTTTAGTCCGTTTGGCTGTGTTGAGTTAAGCATTCTTTGCCAAAACATCTCTCTGTTACGTAATAGTTCCTTCTTCCGGTCAATTGCGAAATGATCTTTTCTAATTTGTTATATGAATGTAATGGTTACGTCATTTTCAAAGTTATGTGAGTTTATATTATGTAGAAAGTGTTCTGTAAGTTCGCAGGAATTGACTCCCTTTTTGATGTGGTTTCTATGGTTGTTTAAACGCAAATTAAATCCTGTTGCACTTTTACCGATGTACTGTAGCCTGCATATGTTACATTCGATGATGTAAATTACCCATGACGATTGACAGTCCACAGAATGAAATATGGTGAAAATCTTATTATTACTGGTGCTTTTGAATGTTTGTGTCTCATTTATCTTATTACACCAGCTGCACTTTGGTCTTTGACAAGCTCTACAGCCCCTCGGTATAAGAGTAGTATCGGTTGTCCCGTTCCTAAATTTTTTGCTCACGAGTCTGTCCCTGAGACTCTTTGGTCGTCTGTATGCAACCAGGGGCGGTTTGTTGAATATTAGTGCTAATCGTTCTTTTGATTTAAGAAAGTTCCAATTACGTTTTGCTACTTGCGCAATGAATGTGGCGTGGGGGTTGCATGTAATGACAAAAGGAATGCTGTCCATGGGTTGCCGTTCTTTGGTCTGTAAACATTCCTCTTGAGTCAGTGTTAGTACTCTCTGCATTTCATCTAGTACTTTGCCTCGTTCATAGCCACATGCGACGAAAAAATCGGAATATTCGATTATCCATTTCCATATCCATTTCCATTTCCTTTCCATAGCATATACGCCTCAACCTCAGAGCCTGACTATATGTGATGCTGCGTTTGAGATGAGGTGGGTGTGCCGAGGTCCAATGTAGGTATGGATGAGTATCAGTAGGTTTCTGATAAACATCAGTGTTGATGTAGCCTTGCTCATCTTTCAGGACTGTAGTATCCAGGAAATTTACTGAATTTATCTTTAAGTCTCCTCAGGACTTCAACGGGGTTTGAACCCGTGACCTCGCGACACCGGTGTTCATATATGATTAATCACATATACATCCTTCTCTTTCACCGTCACATATGAACCCTCAATTGACCTGCTACCAACGTCAGTGGCTTCATAGCTCAGTTGGTTAGAGCATCGCACCGTTATCGCGAGGAACGGGTTCAAACCCCGTTGAAGTCCTGAATGTTTTTTCAGTCTTATTTTCGCAGTTGCATAAATTGTTTTCACAACAGCGAGGACCATTCTTCATTTGATTTTAATATCTTTTCATAAACATATTTATAGCCCGTTGTCTCTTGCACAAAATAAGGGAATAAGGTGATACGATGATCATGATGACGCCATATGACGTCACGAGATTGCATCACCTCCATTTTGGTCCACGACCTTAAGTTTTTCGATAAACACACCAGTTAAACCAAAATTAAGTGAAATCGAAAAAGGGTAGACAAAACAGAGGAAAAATGTACAAATATTAAAGTAAACAAGACTGCCACTTTAATAGTCTAAATGCATTGTCAAAATATTGGCACGGGAGCGGAACGTCATCCAACCTTCTCCCGTCCCCCGTCCTCCTCTCTAGAACTCTCGAAGGTTAGTAAACACTTCTGAACATCACGAATACCTATCCACTCATTATTCACATATTAGCTACCTTTACTTATACCTATGCGTATACTTATACTTATACTTATACTTATACTTATACTTATACTGATACTGATACTGATACTGATACTGATACTGATACTGATACTTATTCGTATACTTATACTTAACCTTTGAACTGACTACTTTATTTTGGACTCTCTATACTACTCGCAGCTCGCAGAGAAGACGTTTCTTTTATAGGAGTGAATGAACAAACCTGAATTCCTCTTCAGTTGTGAAAATAGCCTTTCTATGTAGCCACGCAACGAATCTCTATATTGGCGAAGCCTTTTCGCCATGATTGGGGTGGAGAATGTGTAAAGAAGAGGGTTAATAGATGAGTTCACGGGAAGGACAAAAACGGCGATCCATACATAGGCTTGTTTCTCTGGATCATGGAATTTCCCAACAACGGACAAGAGTCCAATGATAATGACAGGCATCCAGCACAAGAAATCAGTTAGGATAATAAACACCATTCTTCTTGCCACTTGGAATTCTCTGTTCATTTGTGTTGACCTGATGCTCCTTGAAATCCTCCTTACGGTCATAAACATGGCAGCGTTTGCGATGAGAATGTAAATGAATGAAGCAAAGTTAAGTGCAATGAAAATAGCCACGGCGTATTCCCAGCCAGCCTGTCTCTCTGTTGAAAGTTGAAGAGGCAGGCAAACGGCTGATTTTCCGAAAAAACCGACATTACGCTCATGGTCGTAAAAGTAGTCGAAACCAAGGGTTGGAATGGCTGATATCACAATTCCAAATACCCATATTCCTCCAACAACAAAGTAGGCAAGTGAACGACTCATTCGTTTGAATTTAAACGGGAAGACAATGCAGATGAGCCGATCGGTTGTGATCAGGGTGAGCATAAGCACAGACACCTCGCTTGATATCATTGACAGCACTCCAGTGAAGGCGCATGTCGTCCCGGATCGCCAATCAAAATCGTGTTTAAAGTATTCACCTTGCCACTGTACGTCTGTGATCGCAATGATCAGAAGGTAGATTCCCATCAGCAAATCCGAAATCGCCAGGTTTGACAGAAGAAAAGAGTGTAAGTTGTTGTCTTCTTTCACAATTACTCTCATTAAGATGGCGAAGATATTACCAAGAAGAGCAGTAAGACCCAGTATCCAGACGCAAACTTGAACACCCCTGTTTTTCATCAGATCAGAACAGCTAGAGAACTCGTCTTTTGGAGAGTTGCAATGGACTCCAGGCACTGCTTTCTCAGCGTAACAACAAAGAATGAACTCATCGAGATGTCTAAGAAAAGGAGAATAAGTTTGTTATTAGTAAAAAAAGAACATGTACATAACAAGGTAGAAATATGTTTAAAATTTGTAACCCTTAGCTTAGTTTTCCATTTTGTTCCCTCCTTTTCTTTTATCTTGTAAATGCTTGTCACTGAAAATAAAGGTAAAAAAAAAAGATGCTGCCTAGGGAGCGTGCGTTTTTAATGTGGGGGAGGGGAGGGGAGGGGGTGGGCTGGAGTAATTTTATAATAGATAAATAGGATAACCTTGGCGGTGTACCTTCAGGAGTGTCTCTAATCTAAGGGTTGTAGCGGCTCCCGATTATATCCCAGATACCATAAACCCTTATATCAAATTAAAGCTAGCTATTCCAATATTTCGTTAATTTTGTAAGAAAGTGAATTATTGAGTGTTTCTCCGAGCCTAAATTGGAAGGTCTAAATTGGAAGGCCAGAGGGACCCTAACAGTCCCCTTGTGGAAGTCATCTTTTTTTTGGAATTCCTGTTCTAAAGATGGAGTCCACTGGAGCAGCTTTGTTATCGACTGGGTGTACCTTCCCAAGTTCCGGGGGCTGTTCATCAAAGGAAAAGCGCGCAACTCCCTCTTTGGTTCCAGATCGTTAAACTTCGACGTTGTAGCGCTTAGACTCGATTTCAGCCGTCCCAGGCCCCCCTCGTCTCTTAGAGGGTATTGCACACTGCCCCCTAGCAAATGTAGCTCATGTTCTTAGGCATCTACTCGCTTGTTGCTATTACCGATTCCCCGGGTTTTCACGATTACTGTTTTGTATAGAGAGACTAGAGAGACTGGTTTATTATTAAATCACATCGCAGTAAAATACTGAATTGCGTAATTATTTACAAGCTACAAACTATACAAATATAAATATAAATATAAATACAATGACTTAAAGTTCTATTAAAAAGTTCTCATTCATCTCAAACTTGAGTTGGTTTCAGCCGCACATTTCACGAAAAACGAATTAGCGAAACGCTTTGTCTTTGTCTGTCGCTTTGGCTGCCGGTACATTATACGTTCTTTGGCGCCTAAAATTATAATGAGGGCTGTAGGCTTCTGGGATTAGGTGATATAATTTACTATTCTGATTCTCGCTGATTGATCTAAATAACGACTTTGTAATGTCTTCGTGGTGTTCCCTGATAGAGGTCAAGCAAGCGCGCTCTAAGGCTTCCCTGTACGGCATTCTAGGAAAAAATACACCACTGGAAAATCTGGACCATTTACAGAGTTAATGAAATGTCTGTGAATCTTAAATTTACAGACTTTTTATGAGAGTTCAAATCTGACCTACTTTTACATATGGGATACAAAATATCTGTAAAATCATTTTTATAGATATGTTATACACTTTTTGTGGTACTCCTTTTTAAAATGTTTATGAAATGATTATGAAATTTAACTGCTGAAATAAGAAGGAAAACTGAAAAATTTACAGACTTAACAAAATCTCTGAAAAATGTTTGTAAATTTGACATTTACAAAGATTTTCTATGGTTATTTTATCCACTAAAATCTCTGTATATCGCTACAAGTGTAGTATTTTAAAATCTCTGTAAATTGACACAAGCAGGACATAACCCCTATGATGCGGAGTTAAGTTAACTGAGTTACTACTGTTGGAGTTATTATAACTCCAAACGGGTAGTGTGCGGCTTTCGTCTTGGATTTCAACAGCGTTTGTTTTTAAATGGCAAGCAGTGCGCGCGGCAAAGAAGGACGGCCTCAAAACTATTTCCTCGCCAAGTTTGTGCTTCCCGGGCGGCTGGGCTGATTTCCCTTTCGGGCGCCTCAAGCATTGGCCGTTTGGCCGAGAGGCAAAGTGTTTAAAAATAAAAGGTAGTAAAGTGCCAAAGAGTCGTTTGAAAGACAAACCATACTTTTTGGGCTTAGGCCTTCACTAGAGGTATGTAAATGATTTGAAATTGCGTACTATTGTTCTTTATTATCTTCTGACCGAGAGGGAGCTCGAGGGAGTTGGGCTCCACTTGGGCATGCGCAAACGAGTTCATTCCCGGTAGGCAATTCGTAGTTTTGGCGCCCGTTTCAACTCAAACTTCGACTCGTGGAAGACTTCCCCCACTTCGAATGGCTTTTTACGTCAAGATCTTCGAATAATGGAATTTAATAGTTTTACAACGTATATGCGACCGGTTGGCAAGCTTCTTCCATGGTAATCGAGTGCTGTTGGTTCAAGTTTTTGGTCTCCATGTTCAGTGATGGTTGCCTTGGTCTGCTGTAGATTTCAAAGGTAAGCATATTGGCCATTTTAGACTGTAATATTTTCCAATATATAGTACTGGCTGGGTGTATGTATCTCAAATAGCTTGCTATACGAAGAAAGTACAAGTGACTAGTGGTATTTTCCATGGTATATATGTACCACTCGAAAGCATTGCATAACTACATGTGTACAGTAGTACGTGCAGCTGTATAAAATTATGCTATCTTGCTAATTCATTACCGTGTTTGTTCTTAATATAAGCAAGGGTTAAGCTTACTGCATGTGCAGTTAATGAATCGTAGCTAAGATTGCGGCAAACTAGGTGCTCAACTGGCTTACACTTGATTAGATCCGTTGATTTACCTGTAGTTGGTGGCAAAGTGAGCTTTTGGTGTGATCATAAATTAATGTACTTGTACTTAAACTCAATTATAAATTTTGCTTTCCAAGTGTCTCTAAATTAGATGACAAGACTCCACAAAGTCCCATCCACTAATTATGTATACACTTACAAATGTAAGACCCAAACTCTGTTTCGGGAGCAGGGTTAGCACAACAGTAATGCAATGATTGTATTTAATTATGTATGGAACTGTGTGGACATCTTTTGAAATTAGCTTTCCAATTTAAAGGCCTATTTTTCTCCCTTGATCCAATGTTGGCATCTGTTTTTTTTTGAAATTGTGCTGTTGTTAAAGGAAGGAAACATTAAATTAGCTCTACACTAAAGCATACAGCTGTAGGAGCAAAACAAAGCAACACAGCAGTGTAGACCTCATCACAGAGATCTCATCAAGAAATAAATTATCACTCAGTTTAGACAATTGTAGAATGCCCAATGGGGCATGAATATTGCAGTTCATAAAGAGACACAATGACAAGTCAGATTGAATTTACACTGAAGAGTGGAGCCAAGCCACATAGTCCATTATGCAAACTGACCTTGAAGTGAAAACATCAAACATGAGGAAAACAGTTATCCAGACATATACACAATTTACTCATCATCAAATCAGTTTCCAAATTGCAGTAAGTTGGCCCTCAGTGAATTGGTAGAAACTTCAAGGTAAAAAGCACCCAACATGAAACCTCATTTTCTTGTTACAGTACATGTCGTGTAATTAGATGTACTTTAAATTTGATAAAAAAACAATGCTATATGAATTGGCCATTACCATGTTGCCACATTTGAATCTTCTGACTTAAAATGGGCCAAAATTTACAAATAGATATACAAAACTTTCCCAAAGTAATAAAAGAAAAATGAAGAAGAATAAACAGAAAACATTTTTACGGCCATTAATAGTGGGATAAAGCAAGGGCTTCAAAGGTCTAAGGAATGTCATGTCACACGAAATTCATGAATTATTGGTCATGGCGTGTACAGCCCTGTAATGCATCAAGGCTGAAGATGGGTCTTTTAGTTTGAGTGTTCACATCTTCATTGAAGTGCCTACTGTTGTGGTAATGCAACTATTAATTCTGTTAACCCTAACTCGACAAAAAAAAATCGTGTGGTACAAAATTAATTCTGGCCACAGCTGCCGTCCAATATAGTCTGCCTGATTTCATATCAGTGACCTGACTTTTTTTACAATTATGAGAAAAGAAATAGAGACAAAGCTAATTTATAGTTGTATATATTTTTATCCCAATCACAGTATACAGTAATATGTCAATTAAATTACACTGTAGTTGGCTTGCTTTATTTACTGTGTATCATGTACAAAAATTAATGACCTTCAAAGCCTGTTTTTTTTTCCCATACACTGTAGTACAGTGCTTGTGTTCAGGCAAGTATTTGGGGTGTTAAAACATAAATCTCTGTCCTGCTTGATTGTATTTGAAATGCTTTGAGCCTTACTTTTGTTTTGCAATTATAGTTGTGTTAAACAGCTACTGAGTATTATATGGCATTTGCCTCCTTTTACAGACTGTAGTGATAGCTCACCCAAGTATTACAACTGTCAGTGAGACCATCACTGTATGAGAGCAGATCAAAGGCAAGTGGAACTATCTAAAATTTTTAAAGTTATTTTTTTGCATCATAAGGTGGTATGTTCACTTCTTTTTGCCTTTTTTTAACTTTTACAATAATTAGTCAATCAACAAGCTTTAGTTTATGGCTTGTAATGAGAATGTGCATGAAGACCATACTGTAATTACAGTGTATTCTCATGGATTTCTGAAATTTTGTTACTGCTGGGGTGTTTTTCATACCTACAGACTGTATGATTGTCTAGTTGTCGTGTGTAATAAAGAATAACATTCAAGATGGCTTCATGTTCATGGAAGAAGCGTAAAACTCCTAAGCCCAACCATATATGCATGTGCCAAATTGTAGCATTAACACCAATCCTTTAAAAAAAATCTCCGTTAATGTTTGCATCATCCCTGCAAACTGCAATGATGCTTGGTCATGAGAAGGTTAAGACAGCGTGTTGACATGCTTGAGCATACAAAATAATTATAAGACAGTCTTCTGGCCTGCCATCATGGCTTGTAACACTTAAAAACTAGATCATATTTTCCAGAGACCTACACTAAGACCATCTACATGTAACAGTATTGTTTGGTAGATCATGACAGTAATCATCCTCTGGCACTCAAGATTTGAATCTTTGAATCTTTCAGCCTTGCCAATGTAGCATTTTGTATTCTGTTAACATGCACATATTTTTCAATATTTAAGCTCATATTTTCATTCTGGTTTCTGAACTGTACAGTACAGTGTATACTTGGTCTTGACATCCGGTTTTTTTAATCTTCAGGCTGAATACATGTACAGTGTAGTTACATGTGCAGTACAGTATATGGCAGACTACTTTACAGTGTATGCTCAAGTTGCAAAGAAAAGTAAAACCTTTTAAGGTAAGAACTTTCTGTAACGTAGCATGATGAAGGAATGTGACCATTATTGAACCTTTTGTTGTCTTCGGAATTTTTGTTCCACCTCATGCAACCTTGATCCAATGTAACATAAAAAAGATCACATCAGCATGATGGGCTTGTGATTTCTTTTACAGCCTGTGTCCTGGTCAAACTATTGAGCAAAGTTGGATTTAACATTGCAAGATTGTTCGACCGTTTGGCCGCCCATGTTGGATGATGTTTGTCAAACAATTTTTGCTAGATCAAGTGTTGGATAGAGTTTGCTTTTGATCAAACATTACGCCCAACAATTCTGCTCAATGAAAAAAATGTTGCAGTGTTTTGCCGCTCTTCCAACAAAGCTTTATGCTGATGCAAGTCACATTCACCCTGCTAGCCAATCAATAGTTGCTATTTTTGTGCTCTCTTTGCAGATGTCCGGTTCAATAGCGTTTAAAATTTCTGAGAACTGATCTGGGCTTGTTGATTCTAATCATCTCCCTAAAAACGGGTGTATCTTGCAATGATAACTGTAAAATGGTATGGAACATACCCTTTTCAGCTTGTACTCGTAACCATTCCATGATTTTTTCTCACTTCACACCGAAAACTGAACAGCTCTGGTACCATAAACATTAACGCTAAGTGCTTTTGGTTTCCACTTTAGTGCTACAGTGTATCTTTTAAATTACATTTTAGCATCAAGTTGTACCAGTAGCTTGTTTTGCCACTATAGTTTGGATACATGTACATGTAGTTTGGCCAGGGCTTTACACTACACTGTATGTCTTAAATTACTGTACTCCCACTTTAAAAGAATGAATAATGCTGTAAAATACATGTATATTTATGTATTTGTCCATACCCTATGATCACCAGTTAGGTGAACTATCTAATATTTACCGATTTCAAATTGGAAAGTTTGTTTCTTTTCAAGAAAGGCTTCCCTCCTGATGCATTCAGAGAACTGTGTTTGCTGACAAGTCATATTCATTGTTACAATACTAGACATTGCAACTGTACTGTGTAGAACTAATATCAGACAGTTTGCAATAAGTTTCCAGACCTAAACTGTTTAATTCCTTTCATTCAGAAATTCAGAATGCTGACAGTACATGTATTTCTCTGGTGAAATCTGAGTTAAGAATATTTCTCCTCTATTGACTACTCCTACATGTATTTTGAATGTGTTGTTTTATGTTTTGCTGCCGGTGTGTGTTTGTTTGTGTGCTTGCTTTTTACACGTAACCTAAATGTAACATGATAGTAATGCATGAAACCCCAAACAGAAACTCGAAAAAAATCCAAGTTCCAGATGGGATTGGAACCCACGACCCTCCGTGATCTAAACGGACGCTCTAACCACTAAGCTACTGGACACTCTATGGTAAGCAAGGGTGAAATGTGGGTTTTGACTGGAACTGCATCACGCGGTCATGCAGCCATCTTTGATATGCCTCAATAAAAATTATGTATCTTTGACATGCATCAATGTGACTGCGCAATGCAGTTATGTGGGTGCCAGTCATTATTTGGCTGTGTGACCGCGTGATGCAGTTCCAGTCAAAGCCCACATTTTACCCTTGCACACCATAGAGTGTCCAGTAGCTCAGTGGTTATCCATCTAGATCGTGGAGGGTCGTGGGTTCGAATCCCATCTGGAACTCAGATTTTTTTTTGAGTTTCTGTTTGGGGTTTCATGCATTACTACATGTATCATGTTGTATTTCTTATTTCACTCACTTTGGTAAGCTAAATGAATTGATTATAAATTAAATAAGCTACATGTACATGTGTATGCCTAAAAATCATGATTTCCAAGTTGTAATTTTTTAGGAGCCCGTAGCTCGTATAAGCCCCAATGGTTTCTCTATGGACATCCTCACCATTATGTTTCTCATTCTTTTGTTATTTATTTATCTTTTGTATTTTAATACATATTTGTCTTGTAACAATGTGTCAGAAATATGAAAAAAAAAAAAAATTTGGAACTGTTCAAATTGCCTGCTCCAAAAAAAAAAAACATTCATCTCTCCTATAAATAAAAATTAATGTGACCTGCAGTACAAGCAATTTTTTCTTCTAGCCAATCTGGTATCATACATAATTATGTGCTACATAGAGTCCTTTGAAGTTTACCCCCTAATAGTAATTTCCTTTTCATACCTTATACATGCTACTGTAACAGAGTAAGGTACCTGTACTTGTCATTGCCACCACATTAACTCTACTCAATTTTTTTTGCCTTTATGCAAACTGTAATAAGTTAAGCCTATACTAAGCATGAAATAGCCTCCACAGTGAAGTCTTATTGTCCATGCTTTTCCTTGAAGGCATGATGTATAATATTACACTGCATGTAAGTTACGGAAGCTTTTCACAGCCAATAACAGTCCCTAGTCCAGGCAAACCAAGTCTTTAAAATAATAAATCTTTGTGTAAGGTTGACCCACCGAATCTTTCCTTATTGATGGTCTATCCAGTGTTGACCAATTGATGCACATACAGTACACTGTAATAGCCTACTATGCAACTGTTACTTACATGTTGGTCGTATTCTTCCACCCCACCAACATCTGCTGAACGGAGCCGGACATTCCCTTCCCAGGAACTGACTAATCACATCATGGCTGTTAAATTTTGGTGGCTACATGTAAGTTCCTGTGGCCTCCTTTGCAGCCATTTTTGTCAGTTCTCTTCTCCCTCCAGATTGAATACTTAGACACAATGGGAATGGAATTTCCAGCTTAGTTCACCAGACATTAGTGGGGAGGGATTAAGGACAGACCCAAACAACAGCTGCAAAGGAGGCTAATGCACATAAGTGATGTTTTCAACATTAAGGAATACATGTACATGTATATCTACATGTATATGCGTAGATACATAATTATATTATGTGTTGTATCATACAAATCAAATGCTAGCATTTTCTTTGTTCCTTCAATCAGTTTAGTTCATTTAGTCTTTTTTTCTTTTACAGAAAGAAAAATAGCACATCAGAGTATCAAGGACACCAACTTCATTGCCAAAGGAATTTGTCTTGGGTGGTCATCTATTTATGGTTTGGGAAAAGCCATCAGTATAATTTTATCCTGATGAGTGGCAAGTCTGTGATCATCTTTCAGTCAACTGCAGCCTGTTGACATCCTAAAACATTTTGTTTTCTTTAAACCAAGGTTTTTCATTTCCTTAAGGATGAAAAATTAAACATCATAACATTACATGTACAGTACCAGTTAAAAGTAAGTTGACAGTCTCGACTCGATCCTCGTGAGAATCAAGTATCGAGGATCGAGTCGAGAATCGAGACTCGCTTCACTTGAAACTCAACTCGATTCTCGTTACTCGATTCTCACAGGAAGCACTCTATTGTTATTCATCGAGTGCTAGTACGAGATTCGACCTTCCGAGTTCTTGAGGAAAGAACGCAGTTGTTCTGTATGGACACTTATGTAGACACTACAACACTTTCCGTTCGAACATAACAAATTCAAGCTAAAGGACAGCACAGTGACAAATACATGTACTGTCAAAAGTCATTTAGGTTTTGAGGACGCAGTGTACTTCTCGAGGAAATATCGCATACTGCATAAAAGAAACAAAACAAAAAACAAGGTCAAAAGACATTTAGTTTCTTTTAAGGTCACAGCATTGTGCTTTTCTACATAAAAATTCCGATGCTAAATTTTGAACCGTTTATATGGCTGCTCGTTCATAAGCGCAAAGAATCAAGATTGCTCCGGTTCATAGCAGACACTGTCATCAAAAGCGATCAAAATTTCGAGAAAGCCGGCTATTTGTCAACGAAAATGCACAGTGCACAAGTAGGCGAATAGTGTAGTTGCTAGCCAGTAGCCGCTTGGCAAGCGTAAGGAATTCAAGGCTTGCATGATTGATCAAACAAGTTTCAACAAACCCGTGCTCATCGACCATGAGGACGCAAACAAGACATGGTAGCTTATCATATGTATGACGCCAACTTCGAAAATCGCTCATCACCTTTGAAATAAATAAATTGATAAGCGTTCGATGGAACACTAGTAAAACTCAGAGGAAACATCCGAAGTTAAATACATGTATAATTTGGATAGAAACGTCGCCGAGATGATCTCCACTCTTCGGCCAGAAATAGCGCAAAGTAAACATTGAATAAAAATAGACTTGACAGACACCATGCGTGAGAACAGAAAATGTGCATACCATGACGAATTACACACATTTGTGTTTCAAGTTTGGAGGAGTTACATTGTAAAATTTATTCCTAAGAACGGTCGAAGAAAATCCTGTTACAACAAAATAAAGTTACGAATGAGCACCATTAGTGAACACATGTATTGACACGTACGCGTATCGAATTTCATCTTAAAATTATGCGTGTCTGTGACAAAAACATGCAACGCTCAGTCGGCCAAGTCTTATTCGTCGAACATCTGTTACTTATTGGGAGATATTGTAGTGGTGTGGTCAGTCCTTGGCCGTTCTGTTCTTTCTCAAGCGTTGATTTCTGCGAATCTGCCCATCTGTCAAAGAGGTTGAATCACATTTAGAAACATATCGTTTACTGAACGAGTACTCTTGCATCGTTTGCGTTCCTTCGAGTAGCTGAAGTTGCTTTTCAAGATGTCATCCCCAATTTGCTCGAGAGGTCTATCGAGTGATCAGCCAAACGACAAGCTCATTATCTCTGATCTTGTGGGACGCGATCCTCGACTCGATTCTCGATGGCTGAGCCTTGATGCTCAAAACTCGCAGGAATTGAGGATCGAGTCGAGAATCGAGACTTGAAAGAGACTGTCAACTTACTTTTAACCAGTACTGTACATGTATATCATAAAGAAAACATTAGCTTGTTGAAACCTTCAGTTGAATAGCACTTGGTTAATTGTGTCTGAGAGGGCTCTGGTGACTTCTATTTTATGTACATGTACAGTGTGCCTCTGAGTGACACCTCATAGAGTTCAGTTTAACATAAAGAAAGGTTGCTCTTTCTATCTGGTTATTCCCTCTTAACACACCTCATACAGTTCAATGTAACATACTTGTTATCTCTCTTTCTGTCTATCTAGTTTAACCCCTCTTAACTGGCAGTTGGCAGGCCTCATACAGTTCAGTGTAACATTCATGTAATCTCTCTTTCTCTCTCTCTAATTTAACCCCTCTGAACTGGCAGGTGGCACGCCTCATACAGTTCAGTGTAACATACCTGTAATCTCTCTTTCTCTCTCTAGTTTAACCCCTCTGAACTGGCGGGTGGCGCGCCTCATACAGTTCAGTGTAACATACATGAAATTTCTCTTTCTGTCTATCTAGTTTAACCCCTCTGAACTGGCGGGTGGCACGCCTCATACAGTTCAGTGTAACATACATGCAATGTCTTTTTCTCTCCCTCTAGTTTAACCCCTCTGAACTGGCGGGTGGCACGCCTCATACAGTTCAGTGTAACATTCATGTAATCTCTCTTTCTCTCTCTCTAGTTTAACCCCTCTGAACTGGCGGGTGGCGCGCCTCATACAG
>JAEMWC010000246.1:7500-17500 GCA_016490735.1 Pachyseris speciosa | reverse complement strand
TCTGGTGGAAAGTTTTTCAAACTGATCGAGTTGTTTTGAAGATTTCTGAAACACAAAAGTCAAAGAGAGCAACCTTATATTTTTAGTTCTGAGCTTAACGTCATTACTTTGCTATTAAATTCCAATTCGCTTTGGCTAATGTCCCCAGTTAGCACCGTGTGTGCTAAATAAATTGACACTCAAATAAAGTGATTTTTTAATTTTAATATTTACTTATTTCTGTTACAAAGATAAATACAGTAGCGATTTTGAACGAATAACTGGTTCCACGATTAACGTAGCGTCTATAAGTCGCTTAACCAGAGTATCTTTGAACTTACCTATCCCGATATATAAACGATAACCAGTGTTCGGTAAAACAAGCATTCATGTAGATATTTGCCGTAGGACGTAAAGTGTTTCGGAAAGCGAACAATGTTTGGAAGGGCTAAGCTCAAGTATAAGTTTGAGAAACAGACACCCAATTTCTAAGGAAGTCTTTAAAGCCAGTTGAAGGGTTATGCCTTCAATTTTTTTTCTGTGTGTCCTGCTCCAAAACTCTCATAGATAATTGACTTAAAAGTAGACAATAAAATACATTCTTTGTAATATTTGTGGATACCGCTTTTTGTTGTCCACACCTGTTCCTACAAATTGTTTCTGCATTTTTTTATCGTGTCGTTCGACGACTATACTGACCAGGAAACTGAGAGATATCACTCACTTTATGCTGTATCATCTAATAATTACTGTGACCAATTATTGGGGAATTTCATACATTGATCTAAGAATAAAACTGTCACTTTGCTTGCTTGTTTCTTATTGTTGTAGTTGGTTTTTGTTGTTTGTTTGTCGTTACTGCGATTTTTATTAACATATCATAGTCAAACTTACAACTTTTCTAGAGATGAAAGTCCAGCAAATGTTTCTGACGACAGCCGCCGGATCTTATTATTGTTAAGGTATCTGAAATGAAAGGACAACAAGGATGCCTTTCGTTCAGACATGGATTGAATTCTTATCACCTTGATAGTTTGAACTTTTAGCATATATTGTGCCTATATAATGTTCAATCTTCCGAGATTAAGAATCCGTGAGCCTATTAAATTATTTTAGTGTTTACTAGCTGACGTGCAGTTATTGAAATAAGAACAACAATTACAATTCTCTTCTTTGCGTTTGACTTACAGTATTTTAAGGCTCGATAGGCCAATAAACACTTCACCAGGAAGATCTTCTAAAACATTTGCTTGAAGATATCTAACCAACAACAACAACAACAAAATAAAAACGTTAGTGAAAGTTAATAACAGACTGACAGTAAAGGTGGCAAGAATGCATCGGATAAAGCATGGTTTGTCTTTTACTTACAGATGTTGGAGTTTTCGTGTGGTTTTAAACGCATCCTTATCAATCCTGTTAATCCTGTTTTCTCTGAGGCTTCTGAAGGGGAGAAGTGAAGAAAAAAAAAAGATAAAGGCAAAGAACCGTTTAAATGTACTAGTTTCCAATCTGAAACTGAGGGCTTGGTTGAATTTCGATTACAACTGAGGTACGACCGAAGGATAACTAATAACAGGTAAGAAATCACTACGGAAAGAATATTTAGTTCACATCTGTTCCAATTGAATCGATTAGCTCATTTTATTCAATAATGATCACACGGTCTGACATACCATAAGTTAACACAAGTAGATAGACGTCTAAAACTTACAGTGTTGTTAACGAGGTTAGTGAAACAAAAGCCGTAGACGGGATATCTTTAATCAAATTGGAACTGAGGTCCCTGTAAATATATCAATGTAAAAGCAAAGAAAATCAATCAAGGCAGACAACCTGATGATTAGCATGCCTGCTGATTCCTTTTACCGTTGATAAATAAAGTTATTGTATTGTATTTTATTATCCAACTCTGTTAGTTATTGTACAGAAAACGCACGAGACGAGTACAAATATCTGTGATATTGTACATTTGGATATATTTCTACTGTAAAAAGCCTGTTTTACAGGTTTTGTTTTTTACCGCGCGTGCCACTCAAAACCTGTCACACTTTCCCCAAAAGAGTTTTTCTTTCTATAAATTATTTGTTTACAATACAATCTCTTATTAAATGGCTTGGCATGTAGTATGGCGGAGTATTTTTAATTGTTGTTTGTATTTTGACTCGCCCTAAGGGCTCGTCAAACTACAGCACAACTCGTAAAAATAGTCCGCGATACTAAGCGCCAAAACATCTCTTAAGATATATTTATTGAACATTCTCATGATCATGGATACAAAATGAGATGGAAAGAGGGTCTTAGTTGGCGTGGTGGCTTTTACGGTTAACGCCTAAAATTTCGACTCTTTTTACGGCTGACGGTTATTTTTTCCCTAACGGTTGAATGAAAAAGTTGAAAATTAATTTCCTTTGTTTATAATAAACCTTTACACTGTTTTGGAAAAGAGAACTTCAGGTCTTTGGACCTATCCAGCTTATGAGCTACCAAATATTTGTCCGGTGGATAACCATCCAATCCCCCTCTGCCGTTGTAGCCGCATTAGCCAAGAAACAAGACACGTAAACTTGACACCTTAAAAATTGCGTTTAACTCTTTTTACGACTTATTTTGGCCAATGAGATCCTCGGAAAAGATATGCTTACACGATACGTAAAAATTCATGACCATTTAATTCA
Source organism: Pachyseris speciosa (assembly GCA_016490735.1). NCBI lineage: Eukaryota > Metazoa > Cnidaria > Anthozoa > Scleractinia > Pachyseridae > Pachyseris > Pachyseris speciosa. The sequence goes on along the minus strand of JAEMWC010000246.1, from coordinate 14,843 downwards.
GGTAAAAATGAAATATCACCAGAATTTACATTGCTTATTTTGGGTGGCAGTTCATTTTTAATCAATACAGAGTTATACTTACAAAATATTTAAACTTTCGATATTCCCCAAAATGCCGTCCGACAAGGATGAAATAAAATTCATGTCAAGCTTCCTAAAATAAATTAGAGGAAAGAGGGTTATAGCACCGCAGACGAACAAATGATATCACATCCAAAATTATTATTCAACACATCGAAAACTTTCTAATTTGGTCATCGTGCACTTCGTCATATTCATTTGGACTTTTAGGGTGTGTGTGTGTTTGGGGTGGGGTGGGGTGGGGAGGAGGGGTGGTGGGAGATAAGGCGAATCCAATTTGTGGGCATTTTTGAAAGAAATCTAACCTTGACACTTTATTCCTGCTATAATATCGTTCGATAAACGTTTAATATATTCGCCACTGGGTCGTTGTAAATACAGTAGCGTGCGCGCTTACCAATTTCCTTAGCCGTCTTGCCGAACAGGGTGAGTTGTTTTGACATATTTATAATGACGTCTCTCCACCATAAAACAAAAACAAGAGGTTTTCACTTGCACGTTGTATCCGAGAGTAAAGAAAGAGTGAAGCATACGTGAACTAGGAAGTGGAATGCCGCTAGTACATGCCACTAATACAAAACAACAGCTACCAATCATTGGTGTAGTGGATACGGATATGGATATGACGCTAATCACCCGGGTTCGACTCGTCTCAAATATGGTAAGATCGGTTGGCACTATACACAAAACACAAAACTAAGTGTATAACTTGACTATGGATTATCCATTCTAGTCACGACTCAATACTGTAGTCGGAAACCAGAAACCTCAATAGGAAAAAGCAAATATGCAGATGCTGCAACAGGACATGTAGGAGAAAGCATCATTTGATTATTCCTTTCAAAAGTAGTTGTGTTCATACCGTAGATATCTTCAGGTCATGCATGTCAGTGACGTACGAAACTGTAGCGACTGGAGTGCAGTAGCTTTTGGAGCAGCAAAATTTCAAGTGGATGTTAAGGAGGGGGGTTGGGGTGGGGATCTGATCTAAACGTACAGTTGACGTTAAGCGGAGAACAAGTGAATATATCGACGGCCCTTCATATTCCAATATTCGTCCTGCGTACTCAACAGATACCCCACTGCAGGGAGAAAATGGCGGCTTTCCCAGCTTTTCTGCAAAGGCAGTAAACTGTGCTTTGTTATTAATGTGTTGAACAATAAGACAGCTAAATCTTGCGGAATATCCCAAACCCTAACCTGTTGGCTAGGTATCAGGCGATATTTGGCTCGAGTTGACATGTTAACTGTTAATTATTCTAGCTATTTGACGTTACGATTGTCAATGTGGTGATATCTTGGGAGCAAGGTTATCCACCTGCTAAAGAATATCAAACGTTTTTCGTAGGTCATCAAGGCGACGTCCATACTCTTCCTGGATGAGAAGTTTACTCATCCTTGGTGTTCGTACCTCCCTTTTTCACGTTCTCACTTGATATCTCTGCTTACTGGGCCCTGGAAGCCCTGCAGGGAGGAAAGCAACGCGGAGCCGGAAGATAAATGTTTGCTTTTCAGTTGATCAGGTAAATTCGCCGAGTTTTTACGCTGTCGATTTACCATTCATTTTACAGGTTTTGTTTACACAATAAATCGCAACCCCTCTCGTGGCCATGTTATGTTCAACATGTATCATATCCCTCCATTATTTTTCTCGTCGCGCTATCATCAAGAATAGAATGACAATTTAGTGGGACCGCATAAATGGACTGTTTATAACTTTAATTAATGTATGACTGTTTACTCACAGAGTTTCAAGTGAGGAGGTATTGCTAAATGCTTCCGTTTTTATTCTGAAAATACGGTTACCACTCAAGTCCCTGAAAAATAAATTCACAAAGTGAATATGGACTTCAGCTATATTTGATTTAGGAATATTGAAGAATAACATTAAGACCTAAACCAAACACGTGCGCATAGTAGTATTCCCAACGGACCTCTTTGATGCCTTATAAGTATGTAGTTTCACAACGGACCTCTTTGATGCCTTATAAGTACGCAGTTTCACAACGGACCTTTTTAATGCCTTATAAGTACGCAGTTTCATAACGGACCTCTTAAATGCCTTATTAGTACTTAGTTTCACACTGGACGTCTTTGATGCCTTATAAGTACGCAGTTTCACAACGGACCTCTTTGATGCTTTATAAGTACGTAGTTTAACAACGGACCTGTTTGATGCATTATTAGTAGTTTCTAGTTAAACAAGAGGCTACAATTAGCCTAAAATCGTGCCTGCAAAAATAATCTGCATCAAAAGCGGTTTGCTTAGCATAGCTAATGAGGAGAAAATAGTTAATTTATTGCAAAATATCTAATCCGTCATTGTTTACGTCGATGGATTTAATTCCTGCTGAGCGTTTGAGAAAGGCAACGCTTATCGAACGGTTTAGGATTCGAGATATTGACAAACAAACCACCGAAATTACTCATCGAAGCATCTCTTACAAAAATAAATGAGACTTTCGAACTTTCTTGCAGTTTCGCACGGGCTGTCGGTCACGTGTGCTACACGTGAAGATGACCGAGATTCTGTTAAACCCTTCCGTGCAGTGGTGCGTGCTGGACATGTGCGCTGGGAAAATCGCGACACGAAGACGAAAATTAAGCCTTTGTCTTCGGGCAATTTGGTCGCCTTTTGTGCAATTTCCGGAGGGTTGGAGATCAAATCGACGCGAAAGCTCTTTCTTTGTTGTCACGCTGTCACGCTAGCTGTCGTTTATTTCTAAACGATCTCTTCAGCTACAATTCGTTGCGTATTTGATTTATAAGTGTGTTTTTTGAGCCATTATTTCAAGGCAATTCAAGGAGTGAAGTTGTTTCTTTACCTCTTTTGTGGGTGGATTCCGGGACCTGGCATGGCAATTTTGGCGAGTTTTGACTTGTAAATAATGCAATCGGTGCAATATCTTGTCAGCAGGACCGGGTGGCTCGATACTGAAATGGAAATTGGCGGACCGTCATGCGCCCGTTATCCAAGAAAGTCCCAGAATTCCTTTGGGTCACAAACGCGAACATGACAGACCACTGAGAGAAAGTGAAATCAAATAGCGTTATCGGGGCCGCGCTAAAGAGGTGCGCAGGAAAATGTGGAACAGATTGCAAGAAGTGGAGTCGAAGTTTGCTGCCGATGTAAACTTTTAACCTCAATAGGAATTTTTGTTTTCAAAAATTCAAGACAAAGTTGCGTGAATTTTGCTGTTGTCCGAGGGCGATTTTGGTTTTTCAAGAGAATAAACAGTCATATTAAATGAAAATTGGGAGTTGCGGTCATTTTCCAGGCTGATAAAGTCTAGAAAAGTGACCTTTTGGCAACGACAGTGGTTCATTTCAACCATAGTCCGGGATTTGGGAAAGTTGCAGGTTTTCAAAGCCATCGACCGCATATGGTCGATATTTGGTAAGCCGGAAGACACAGAGTTAATAATAACAAGACGCTCTATGAGCGTTTACTCGGGATACCTTTGTGATGCCGAAGTCGGACGCACGCTTTCTGATTCTCGAAAACTATCCAGCTAATGGTTTGTTTTTTTTGGGTTCGCACAAGGCCTTTCTGTTCATGTACAAGCAAAGCGTTCAAACTATTTTGAGATTTGCTATCCATTCGCTATTTACCTCTAAATTAAGTGGAAACATCTGGAGCTTACTGCTAAAGCTTGAAAACACTTCCATAGACACTTCTCTTAACATATTGGTTATTCAGAACACAAGCGGGATCGATATTTCCGTGTGTGACATGTTTCTCAGAAGCAATCCAGATGCCATGCATTGTAAAAAGAATTCGAAATTCAAACTGCTCTAATTCCAAAACAAAGCGTGCTAGTTGGCTGAAAACAGGCCAGCAGAAATTTCTTGAAAATTTCATTTACCTGATGAAGGTAAGATACTTCTCTCTAAATTTAGAACTGTCACAGCGATCGAGTTGTGATATCTTCCCGATCAAATTACACATAAACAGCTCAATGCAAATTTGAGATTTTTCTAAATATAGAACTGACCAAGCGTTCTAATCCAGATGATAAGCACGGCACGTGCGTACGAAATTCAAACTGCTCTATTTCCAAAACAAGCGTGCTAGTTGGCTAAAAATAGGCCTGCCCAGCAGAAATATCTCTAAAATTTCATTTACCTGACGAAGGTAAAAAATCTAAGAATTCGCAAACGTCTCTCTAAATATAGAACTGTCACAGCGATCTAGTTGTGATATCTTCCCGATCAAATTACACATAATCAGCTATATGCAAATTTGCGAGTTTTCTAAGAAAAGAACTGTTTCAGCGTTCGAGTTGTGATATCTTCCCGATCTAATAATATACAAAAAAACTTTTCGATTCTGATTGGCTAAGAGAAATACAGTTTTTAGGAAATACGATGCAGAAAAAAGGTAATTCAGTGCAGAAAAAGGTAATTCAGTGCAAAAAAGAGGTAAACAATTCAAGATTATGATTGGTTTATAAAAAAGGAACTGAAATTGAGCCAGTCAAACGCGGCCTTTGCATGGCGCAAAGTCTGAAGAGCTGCGAGCGAAAACAATGGTTGGCGTTGTGAGCAGGTTTTCTTTCGTGACCGAAATAACAGCAGAAAAAGAAGCTGAAAAACCGCCCTAAAAAGGAGAAACGGCTGCGAAAAGCACTTTTTTGCCTGTATGTTTGGAAAAAGTGGTGTCCAGAGAAGGGAATTACCGACTTAATTGGAATTGCGAGCCCTTTGAATTCAACACTTCACTGGAGTAATTTTACGTCAAGATAAATAAACAAACAAGGCGAAGATAATGAACCAGAAAGCCTGAAGGTAATGATTACAGCGTTTGATAGACACTTGACAAACGAAGTAGCCTTATAGCTATAGCCTGTAATTGTTTAGCTGGTTTTTACAGCAAAAAAGAAAAGCTTTAAAAACATCGAGAAAACTGTTGTTTTGATTCAACTGCGTTGCGTTGCTTCTGCAAAATTAAGAAGCTATCTCTCAACTTTTTCATGTATATTATTAATTAGTAATTACATTATTTTTCTTGTGCAATTTGGAATAAATGAGGCTTGTAAATTTTATCAAAGACGACAAATTGCATTCGCCCTACGGCTCGTGCAATTTTGTGAGTCTTTGAAAAAATTTACTCGTGCTAATTTATTCCAAATTGCTTTCGAAATCATGTGATTACCTGTATACCAATTACACGTAAACAACTGAATGCAAATTTGCGATTTTTCTTAATATAGAACTGTCACAGCGATCGAGTTGTGATATCTTCCCGATCAAATTACACATAATCAGCTTAATCCGAATTTGCGATTTTTCGTAATATAGAACTGTCACAGCGTTCTAATTCAGCCGATAAGCACAGCGCGTGCGAGGCTTCCAACTTTTCTTAAATTCGGCAAACCTTTTCACTTGGACAAAATCTACTGGATTAAATTCTTCACAACTTTACAAAGATATCGCAACATCCTCAGACAGTCCACCACAAGGGCTGAACAGATATAATGATGACCCAATGCTTTGCACTTTAGAATACGATGAAACACCGTCACATGCCTTCTATTGTGCATTGGCAAACAAAAACGCCGCCACGTGCCTTCTATTGTGCGTCGGCTAATGAAAACACCGCCACGTGGTTCCTATTGTGCATTTGGAAAAAAAAGGGAAATTTGCTGTACAGGAAAAAAGGACTGAAATCTAACATGATTTATAACTCGGTATGCTTACAATATCCCGAGTAATAAAAAGAAACAGAGCCGAATCCTTGTCCTTAGTGCCTTAGAGTGGCTTCAGCTTACTTGATCACATTAATTTGTGAAGTATCCAGAGCCGAATCCTAGACTCGTTGCCTTTCAGGAACGAGTAAAAAGGAACTTATTTTACATTAAATGTTGGTTTACTCTTAATGACTTTTATGCCACTCAGCATGTAAGTGAACTATGAAAAAAACTAGTACTTACAAATACTTCAACCTCGAGAGTCCAGAAAATTGTTTCTTGTTGAGGAGAGAAATTTTATTTCTCTGAAATAGCCTGTCGAGGAAAAAGAACTTGTTTGTTACTCAAGCACTTTTTGATGACAGAAACCTTTTGAAAGATTATATAAGCGAAACCTGCAACCTCTAATGCCATTACAACTGTATGTTTCATTAACTTACATCACCGCAGCGTCTGAAGGAATGTCTTCGGGAACATCAGTTAGTTCTCTTCCTTTCCTAACAGTAATCACCATTTCTTTACGTTTTGGCGAGATGGGAGTACACTCACAGCTGGACGGACAACCTTTATAGGAAGAAAATAAAACAATGAGTATATCGCATATAACAGCGCCCAGTCTTCTAAATCTATGAAAACGGGCAAGTTGGAAGACATAAAGGCAACAAAACACACCACCAAGTTTTCTTTGGCTACTTCTTTCAGTGCTTGCTGTAAAGGATTGAGACAACTCCCCTCTGGGACTTCATAAACCGGTGCACTTGTGTTTAAACGAGCAGAGAGGAAGTTGAAATCTTGCCGTGTACAACCAGTGTATCAGACTTCCCATTGAAGGATATATAGCTAGCTAGCAAAACTCAAGTCTTCTGGCGGGTCCTGCTGTTATTGTACAGCAAAGATTTGCTAAACAAGATCCACATAATCATTTCGTCTTCAACGTCTTATGCCTTACCTTCGTACTGGATGCATTCTTCTTGACCAGTATCTGCAAGAAAAAGAAATAATAAGTCGGAAATTTTGTACTGAAATAATGTTTTTGCGTATTCATGACTCAACTTTGTACGTAAGTGGCAAATTTGTTGAAGCAATGAATCACTTGTGACCAACTAGTGCCATCCACGCTCACGTGAGACTATGTGAGACGTCTGTTCAGTCAACTAACGTGTATGAATATATGTGCATGAGAAAAATGTGTAAAGAAGCGACGGAAGATTAGCTAGTACCGCCATGTCCCCAAGTGGGGACATCAAGTATGCATTTCAATAGCCTTTTATATGGAATTCCGGAGTATCAAACTAGGAAACTGCAACGTGTTATGAATGCAAGTGCAAGACTTATCTATCGCGCGCCCAAGTTCTGTCACATAACGCCTTTGCTCGCAGAATTACATTGGTTACCAGTGCGCGCCAGAATACATTATAAGATACTTTTGATGACTTATAAAATTTTTCATGGTTATTCGCCTAAGTATCTTTCGGACCTAATTAGCATTCAACAGCCTTCGTGCTATAGCTTAAGACGTAATAACAATGGTCCTTTGCTTGAAAGACCATTCGTGAAAACAAAGAAGACAAT
>JAEMWC010000246.1:0-2500 GCA_016490735.1 Pachyseris speciosa | reverse complement strand
CAAGTCGAGACAAGCAAGCCAGAATCAGCGGAGAACCATGCATCGTGTGCAGATTAAGAAATTGGAAACAGAGAGAGAAACTTTTTCGCAAAGCGAGGAAGGAGAAGCCAGCCCATCTTCATATCAGCGAAGATCTATCGCCGGTAACTTTACAGAAGAGAGAGGCTCAAATTCCCAAACTAAAAGCCGCCAAGGAAGCTGGCAAGATCGCCTGCTTTGTCTTAGATATTGACTAATCATCAAGGACAGAATTGAATAAGATATGATATCCTTTAATTTCTTTACCCTTTTATAATTTAGATGACGGTGATTTTCGATTAACCTTGTTCGAACTTGAAAATGGTTCAATTATTTTTGACCCTGATAGGCTTGCTAGTTTAAAGTTCAATCCTCTAACAATGGGCAAGTTGTTTGAAAAGTTTAGCCTTTGTAAAAGACCTTGATCCAGACTCAACTTTTTACGTGTAAACCAGAGATTGTCAATATTATTCCGAGGGTAGCTTTAACAATATGTTAATCGATAATCAGAATTGCACAGATTTGAGCAATAATAATAATACGATTGAATTTTCTATACTACGTTTAAATATTCGTTGTATTTCTAACAACCTTGACAGCTTTTCAAATTTCTTGGGAAGCCTTTCAGTTAAGTTTTCAGTCATAGGCATAACTGAAACCTGGTTTAATGATTCTACTCATGCATCAGATATTTCGGGTTATAATTTCCTTCATCGTCACAGGGTTGACAGAAGTGGTGGTGGTGTTGGCATTTATCTTCTTGATCATCTAGGTTTCAAACATCGTGTAGATGTGGCATTTTCTAGTGATGGTGGGGGTCTTTATTTACTGAGATCGATAGATCGAAGGAAGAGAACATTGATTATTTGCAGACCTCCGGATAAAAAATCATGTGAATTCATTATTGAATTGGATCAATTGGTTGATCGCATCTCGAAAGAAAACAAGCCCGTTTTTCTTTAAGGTGACTGGAATGTGAACCTGATGTCACACTCGCACCACCAAGCCACAGGGGAAGTTTTAGAGCTGTTTTGCGGTCTTTTTCTCAACGACATTTCAGATCATCTTCCTATATTTTCCATTATTCCAGGGTATACGCAGAATGTTGAAAAGAGTAAGTATAATACATTTCGTGATAAGAACCCAATCAACATCGAAAATTCACATTAGAGCTTGGGAATGTTAACTGGGCTGATTTACCAGGTTATCAAGATCTTAACCTAGCCTATGGAAATTTCTTAAAGCAATATACGTTAATTTATAACCTTTGCTTTCCATTGAAAAAGGTAAAAGCTAAAACCATGCTCTTCAAGGGTCTTTCAAAATCGATTAACAAAAAAATCTGTTACACAAAAGCTTTCTTCAAGATTCCAATTCTCATAATGAGTTAGTCGAGAAGATTGTTTAACTGGGAGTTGCTAGCTTGACCCCACGCAATCAAGCCATAGCGAAGATTGGGTGACACTAAAAAGTGATATATAGAAATGAGTGTGCGGGAAGGAACAAAATACCACAGTTTTAATAATAATCCAATTGTTTTACTGATTTTTAGTAGAATTAATAAAAATAATTAATAGAAGCCATACATGTGCACAAGATGTTCTCTTTTCTATAAGTGTTTTCATCCTTTTGTACTTTCACTTTTCAAAATTCGATTAAAGCATGGCAATAATGAAATTGGTCGATAATTATTAGGCGTCTTATTAGGATCTGTATGATCATCATATTTAACGATTGGTATAACTTTTGCCATTTTCAATTTGGATGGGTATATTCCGAGTTCAACAGAAATTTGTTGTATGCAATTGAATTCAACGTCACGTAGACGTTAAGTCCTATTTTCTTTTGATGATAGGATATTTCTTTTCGCCAAGCACAAGAAAGCCTTCTTTGCCACCGGTAGGAACACCTTATCCCGAGAAGGTGGGAATAAAAACGATTTTCTGCGTTGCCTTTAAAATGACGTAGAAGTTAGGGATTGGTTCAATTATTGTGGACAATAAATGTGATCATGATCAGTTGCTGCTGTGCGAGCTTATTGTAGTGATTACAAAAATACTACGAGGCATCCGTATAATGTGCAAAAGACCATTTTCCTTACTCTGTATTTTGTCACACTCGGCACTGCTACTCTTCCGTATTTCCAAATCACATCAGTATTGCTGGATTCATTCACTGCCCACATTAACCTCCTCGTGTGGTTTATGAGGTCTAATTGTTGGTAAAGACGAAGAACCCGTTTTCCAGAACCATACAGGAGATACCTGAACCGCATACAGACAACGTGGCCTTCATAGAACCGCTCGTACATTGGACTTTGGAATAAAGACGGTTGAGATGACTGGGAAGTGGTGTTACTGAAGGCCATGTAGCGGTAACCTTAAACGCGGGAAAGACCAAGAGACATAAGTGATCTATTGGAATGGTATATCTCTTTGAGTAGATTATACCTATTTGACTGAATATATGGGTTATATACTAA
>JAEMWC010000245.1:980000-995114 GCA_016490735.1 Pachyseris speciosa | reverse complement strand
TCCCCTGAAAATAACTGGCAAAGGACTTGGACGTCACCAGAAGCATTTTCCTCGTCCGATTTCAGTAATTAAAACAGGACGTCGTAAATTTCGGCCGACAGCAAGTATCCTTTCCCATTTTGGGCGATCATTTTCACTAGCCCCGAAGATGTGCATTTGTTAATCACACAGCGGACAAGGGCGATGCTGCACACTCCTTTAGCGCCTGCGACCCTCCAGTGGTCGGCGGGCCCACAAAATAGAGAACAGATTTAATGGCATTTCTTGTGCCTCATTGACCAATGTTGTTGTCATGCCAGCAACAAATGCTGTGGTGTTGAACAGACAGGTGGCTATGTAGCCAACGTTGGTGCTTACGGAATGTGCCTTTTGCTGAATGAATGTCCACACGTCCTCTGGAAACAGGCTTTGGAACGGATCTGGCAAAGAGATGAGGGTTTTTGCAGGAGTGCCAAGGTGCTGTCGGCTGTTTCCTTAGTTTCGCTAGTCTCTGATTTGACATTTTGATTTGGCACAATAGGGAAAGTCGCAGTAGTGAATACACGTACGCAACACGAAGCATTTGTGGTAAAAAGCCCGTGGTTGAGTATTACTTTACAAAAGTCCTTTATTGTCATTCTAATTACAAGAGAACGTGAGACATTTCAGTAACTTTGGGATCTATTGTTAGCAAGGTATTCTAATGACTAGAGAAGATGAGACATTTCGGTAACTTGGGTAACTATTGTTGGCCAATATAACAGGTTGTGCGGTATGCTTTATAACGTGGATAAGGAAAAAAGGTGAGAAATAACTTGCAAATGGAATATCAGTGTAATATATTTTGCTGCTATTATTGAACGTCAATAGAAATGGTTCATTTTGTTGCCAAATTAAAATTATGCAGAAAATGAAGTCAGTATATAATTGACAGTGTATGCCACATCGTCCATTAGCCGTAGTGGCCACCGTAAACGGTAACTTATTATGTACTCAGTAACCCATAAGAGAAAAGTCGGCATCCAAGTGGGTTGTTCGATTCAGTCGTTAATCGAAAAGACGTCGGTATCCAGTGTTCACGTTCCAAAGGCAGTTACGGAAGACAGAAGCCTGAAGAGGAAGTTTTGACGTACGACGATCTCCTTCAAAACTATCTCTGGAATAAAGATTTCATCTTCGAATGGCTAAAGGACGACAAAATGATTGCAACAAATCGTACTTGTGAAATCTGTAAATGCGACATGAAATGGGTGGAGTGCAGTGATCGTGGGGACGGTTATGTTTGGGAATGCAGAAGGCAGATCGGTCGGAAACGGCACAGAACGGAAAGGAGTATCGGACAAGGGAGCTGGTTCGAGCAATCAAACTTATCTGTGGAAGAAGTCATCAAGTTTACTTATTGGTGGTGCCAAGGACTGCAGCAGTGGCAAATTAATCAACAACTACGATTGGGATCGCACACCGCTGTGGACTGGGACATGTTTTGTCGTGAACTGTGTGAAGTCACACTTTTTGAAAATCACGAGAAACTAGGAGGACCGGGAAAGGTTGTGCAAATCGACAAATCTAAAATCAGGAAACGAAAGTATCATCGCGGCCATGTTGTGGAGGGACAGTGGGTGTTTGGTGACATCGAGGAAGATTCGCGAAAATGCTTCATCGTAACCGTCGAGGACAGAAGTGAAGCGACGCTATAGAGTGCTAAAGTGTGATTTCACAAATATTAGAATTTTTGAAATTATGGGATTTGTTGAGATTTTCAGAAAGAGCAAGATGAAAGACGTTAACTTGCCAAAAATCAGTATTTAAAAGCAAATTGGCTCTGAGATATTAGCACCGTTATGCTCTGCTGACTCCATACAAATCCTTCTAAATTTGACTCGGTTCATAACGTTAGGAACTGAGTAAAATTTAGAAGGATTTGTATGGAATCAGCAGGGCATAACGGTGCTAATATCTCGCTCTCAAACTGTAAGAAAATGCTGATTTTTGGCAAGTAGGTCTTTTTGATCATGTTCTTTCTGAATATCCGAACAAATCCCATAATTTCACAAATTTAGTTTTTATGACGTCATCACTTTAGTACTCTATTGAAACATATTCAAGAGTGGATAGCACCAGGGACTACTATTGTGAGCGACTGCTGGAAGGTGTACGTCAATCTGGAAAAGTGTGGATACATACACAAAACTGTCAATCACTCAGTGGAATTCGTGAACCCGGATGGTTTTGACACAAAAAAAATAGAAGGCCAGTGGAGGCAGCTGAAGCTCACGGAAGAAAGAACATTATTCCTCTTATTTGGCAGAGTTCATTTGGCGATATGTTCACCGTGGTGAAGATTTGTTCAAGGTATTTCTTAAAGACGTGGCAAGCATTTACAAACTTGAATGACCTAGATGTATAGGTTCTGAACATTGCAAACTTGATCTATCGTTTAGTGTTACTTTATATTAATACGAAGAAGACTTTTGTAGTAGAAAGACATCGCTACATTACTGATTACTTCTGGCTAATAATGAAGAGTAATTTCGGTCACATGGTTCAGACCTTCCAATCTCTGAAACCCTGAAACCTTGAGATCTCAAAAATTAACTGGAAAAAAACCTTGAGATTTAGGTCCCAAACCTTGAGGTTTATAAAGTGCTCGAAAACAAAGAAAACCGGCAGCGCCGACATGTGTAGATTTTTTTCTTTTAGGACTAGTTGGGACGCTTTCCGGGTCACTGCTTCGTTCCGCCATGTTGAACATGTGCTTTTTATACGGCTTTTAACCTTTAATTCATGTAAGAACGTCGAATTACAATTCAAAACACAAAGTGAAAGATCTTCCTGTGATCTTCATACTCATCAGTGTTGTGCTCAAACTGAGGCAGAAACGAAAATAAAGTAACTCAAGTTTTATTTTGGGCTGTATTTCATTAAGATTGTCATTCATTGTGCAAAACCGTGAGATTTCGAGGTTAGACCGTGAGACCGTGAGATGGGAACTGAAACCGTGAGTCTCACGACCAAACCATGAGTGTTGGAAGGTCTGCATGGTTTCATGTAGTTTCGAAAACGATTACCCCATTGAGTCGAGCAGAAAAAATTATTGTATCCACAAACCATGTGTAACATAATTGTGCTTGAATTAAACATTGCTTTAGTAAGTACATTGCGTAACGAGTGATTTAATATTTCGCTTCAAGAAGAATGTATAATTAGAATCGATATCTGGAGATTAGTTGTATTAAGAAGGAGAATGACAAAAGAACGAGGAGCAGATAGGTAGATTTTCTTTTGTGCAGCGCTCTTGTTTCGACTCATGGATTAAAGAACGAGCCATATTATGTATGTATCACGCTTGTTTCGACGCAAGGCTGAAAGAACGAGGTATATTACTTGTTTTGCGCTCTTGTTTCGACTCATTGCTTGTAGCGCGCTTGTGTCAGGAATGCATAATTAATTCATATTGACTGTGTATCCACGTATCCGCTTATCCACTCTGAAGATAGGCTTTCTCTTAAACCGCCACAGCGTTTGTATCCGGGTATCCAGCCTTAGCTTCGAAGTGGCAGGGTATTCTGCAGTTAAGCCTTTCTTTTAAACGAACTACCCGCAGAGTACCTAAGTTTCTCTTTCATCTTTACTTGACTCGTTGATAAACAGCTAGAAACTGTTCTGGTTGAAACTGAGAAGTAAATCTTCTGAACTCTGTGCCTTGTCGTTCGTCTCGCTCGAGGGCAATGATTTGAGGCTACAAATTTACGAACAGTGTACGGCAACCGCAACAAATTGAGAACTAAATAATAACCTTTATTACAGGATGAACTACAAAAATTTGACTGCTAATCTCTTGCGGCTTTCAGTACCTTTTTTACTGTCAATCCCATCTGTCGTATAGTTCTGCTGAGGGTTTGCATTGCATACGCCTCACCTCTCTCGTACTCCAACCACGCTTTGCAACTCGTCGAGATAGAGCTCTGGATTATCTTATAGCATAACGAATGACAAGAATTTCTGCGGCTAAAATAATCTACATCCGTAAAAAGCTGATAAAAAGTCAATTTCCACACAACTCGACTCATTTTCTGAGGCCAACGTTTTCAGCTACCTGATATTTTTCGTTTATTTGATCTTCTCTTTGACGGATCGCTTAAGCCGCGGCTTCACGAGCGATTTTTCGCTCGCGCCGGTGATGCGATTTTTTCAATTTTGTTGCGTCACCAGCGCGCGACGAAAATCGCAAGTGTAGCCACCCTTGAACTGTTAACGCAACAGGTAAAAAGTCGCAAGAAAAAAATCGCGAGAAATTGAATGAGTTTAACTTTTCTGCGATTTTTTGAGCTGTCGCATCACCTGTGCGAGGGTGGCTACACGGGTGATTTTCATCGCGCGCCGGCGACGCGACAATGTTACAAAAAATCGCATCACCATCGCAAGCAAAAAATCGCTCGTGTAGCCGCGGCTTTACGGCTCCAGTGTTAACGTACAATCGAATTGCCTTCTTCACAAACGTTTTGCTCCCAAAAAGTGTTTCTGCATGCTATGTGATTCAAGGCTGACCATGTTGTCTCGACATAATAATGCTCCATCTCAACGAATTAAACTGGAAACGACTTTGTCAGTAATAACTGAGCGATTTACACCTGATCACAACAATGATCGAGGACTATATTGTCATGGAAACATTTGATTGATGTCCACCAAAACTTAGTTTTCGAAAATGGGAAAAAATCGTTGGAGGGCGCATGTGACTGGTAAGCGCTGTAAAGCCCCATTTACACGAGCAATTTTTCCTTGACAAGTTTACTTGTCAATTGTTATTGCTCGTGGAGATGATCAACAAGTTTTCCTTTACAATTTTCCATTGACAAGGTTTCCTTGTTCATGTAGAGGATCAGCAAGTTTCCCTTGACAAGTTTTGGTTATGCCCGCAATAATAATATCCTTGTCACATTTTCCTTGTTGTCCATCTACACGAGCAAATTTCTGACTTGACAATTTTTCCTTGTCAAGGAAAAGCTAGCACGCCAGATTTTCCTTGACAAGGAAAATTTGTCCACTATTCCCCATCTACACGAGCAATTTTTCCTTGTCAAGGCAAACTTGTCAAGGAAAAATTGCCCGTGTAAATGAAAGCATGACACTTCACTCAGTGAAATCCAATCTGGTTAAATTAGTTGAGAACTAGATCAATCATCGCTTAATACGTATCTGAAATATGATCATAGCAGTATAGCGAGCGTGCTAAAATGTTGTATACGTGTGCCTAGGAAACCTGTGATAATACAACGTATAGGAACTTTCAATTGGATTTCATGTATTTTAGACGCCCAGTTCCTCAGGATATTCGTAAGTAGATTAGCTTAGACAATGCATTATGCTCACGTCCAAAGTAGGTTGTTTACGAGGACGTGAACCTAGTATTTTCCGCTGCATATTTAATCACGTATAGTCAGCTACCATTATGTATATACGCACTTTGATTTAGCAATAAAGTTAGAATGTAATCAGAACTTCAGTGTGTGCAAGTCGAGTCTCCATGGCTCCCTTCGAGTGCTGCTAACCCGAAACACCGACCAAGTCTAACGTTACTAAACGGTCGACGCTTATCTGTTGGCCACGATACCCTTCCCGTTTACAACACTGGTGGCAAGCGGCAGGATTTATCCAAGTCTTTGTGGACCAGTCGCTCAAGGATTTAGCAGTTTGGCAATCCTTGGAGATAAGTAGTGTTTTTGGTTGATAAGTTGTTGTGCAGCTGTTTGTCGCAATTGGTTTTGCGGGACTGGTTTGGTTGTGTACGTGTTAGGGTTATCGCTTGTAGCACTCAATTGTTGTGTAGTTTGTGAAAAAAAAAGGTTACCGAGGGAGACAATGCTGCTACTAGTTCAGGCGCTACTGCTTCGTCAGAAGCGGCTAGCAATAGTAATAGGCCTGTAGTTCTCGGCGGGCGGGAACGAAGAATGGGACTCGTGGTTATCCCATTTCGAAGATTGTGCTGTAATAAACGAGTGGAACGACGCGCGGAAAGCACAGTTTCTCGCTGTCCGTATGCGTGGAGCTGCGTTGCTCCAACTATAGAGTTTATCGCCGGACGTACGGGGAGATGATACTGTGCTGAAAACAGCACTACGCGAAAAGTTCGTTCGGAAGGAGCGAATCGAACTACACAAGGCCGAATTTCGAGCGAGGCTTCGGGACGCGACGATAAGATGCCAGATCTCGCGAGTTCGTTGCGGAGGCTTGTCGGGAAAGCATACCCTGAAGCGGTGGCCGATTTGCAAGACAGTCTTGCGAAGGATCAGTTCATCGATGCGTTGGAGGACCGGGAGATACGGATGAAAATCCGAGAATCCGGCCCAAAAACGCTCGATGAGGTGGTCAATCGAAGCCATGTACGAGGCCGAGTCTCGTCATAGTGGAGGTCGTTCGGTCCGCCTCGTACGGCAGCCACTGTCCGAACAGAAGAGCGAACTCGTAGAGCTAATCAAGAAGAACACCGCCGCCGTAAATAAAATGGTCCAGTTCGTGCAAAAGCAACAGACGGAAACTTCGAACAAGCGAAAACAACACGGTCGGGGACTGGGGCCGACAACAAAGGATCGTAGAGAACGGCGTTGTTTTAGGTGTCACAAGAAGGGTTATTTTATCGCTGAATGTACCCAATCAGCTAGGGATCAGCCGGGAAACTCCAAGTGATCGGCGCCGCGGGTCAAGCATCGGTCGGAAAAGTCAGGAAGACCCAAGAAATTAATAAAGCGAATTCATTTGCGAGTATTCATAGTGTTTCTAGGATACTGCAGTGTATGTGCCTGGTCTAGTGGGAGGGCAGCCTGTAGACATGTTGGTCGACACTGGGTCGGCAGTGACTCTTGTGCATCAGCGGGTACGTGATAGGTCCCCTAAAATTTTTAAGTTAAGTGTGGTTGGTGGACCAGTGGTTTCAGCAAATGGCCAACCTTTGGATATTAGGGGGAAGTGTGACCTGCAAATTTGTGTTGATGGGGTGAATGTTGTTCATTCAGTGTTAGTCGCTGCAGATGTTACCCAGGATTGTTTGCTAGGTGTAGATTTTCTGGGTAAACATGGTTGTAAAATTGATTTTGAGGTAAAGTCACTAAGTGTTGGAGGCAAGGCTGTTGAACTTAAGGCAAAGGCAAAGTGTGGCGTGAACAAAGTTTTTAGAATACGTTTGGCGGAAACTGTAGTTGTTCCTGGACGTCATGAAATGGTGTTGCATGCTAAGCTTAAGGGGGCTGAGTGTGGTGATGGTTTGTTGGGGTTAGTAGAACCATCTCCGAGTTTTGCGAGACAGCATGATCTGTTACTTGCACGTGTGGTAGCTCACCCCAAGGATAACGCAGTACCAGTCCGTCTGGTCAATCCATCGCCAACTCCTGTGACCCTGTACAAGAACACCTCAGTTGGTACCTTCAGTGAGCTAGATCCAGTCAAGTCAAGCCTGTGATAAGATGAAACCAAAGGTGTCCAGCCAATTTAACCTTGACTCCCTAGCCCTGACCAGTGAACAGAGGACCAAGCTGAACAGACATCTTCTCACAGACATCTTCTCACAGACATCGTCTCACAGACATCTTCTCATCGGGACCAGCAGATTTGGTTAGAACTGGCATGGTAAAGCACCAGATTGATACAGGCGACGCTCCCCAATAAAGCAAGCGCCAAGGCGGTTACCATTGCATCAGCAAGGGGTTGCGCGCCAGCACGTAGAAAGCATGTTACAGAATGGTGTTGTACGTCCATCTACCAGTCTGTGGGCCTCACCAATTGTACTGGTCAAGAAGAAAGACGGTGGTACTCGTTTCTGTGTGGACTACCGGAAGCTGGAAGGACGCCTACCCACTGCCGCGTATAGAAAAAACCTTCGATGCACTAGCAGGTGCCAAAGTGTTTACCACGTTGGATCTGGCCATTGGTTATTGGCAGGTAGAGATGGACGCCGCAGACAGCGAGAAGACTGCGTTCGCGACTCGCCATGGCCTCTTTGAATTCCAGGTAATGGCATTTGGTCTTTGTAATGCCCCAAGCACGTTTCAGAGACTTATGGAATTTGTCCTTGCTGGCCTGCAGTGGCAGACGTGTCTGGTCTACCTGGACAATGTCATTGGTTTTGGACGGGACTTCGAGGAACACCTGGAGCGGCTACAAGAGGTTTTTGAACGGTTCCGCCAGGCAGGGCTGAAGCTTAAACCCTCCAAGTGTTTCCTGTTGCGACCGAGAGTACCTTATCTTGGCCATGTAATCTCTGCCGAAGGAGTTAGTACCGATCCAGCCAAGATCAGAGCAGTTGAGCAGTGGCCCGTCCCATCCAAGGTATCGGATGTAAGAAGCTTCCTGGGCCTGGCTTCGTACTATCGGAGGTTTATAGAAGACTTTGCAGAGATTGCTTCCCCCTTGCACCGCCTTACAGCAAAATCCACCGATGGGTTCCAGTGGTCTGCAGAGTGTGACAAAGCCTTCCCTACCTTGAAAGAGAAACTGGTGACAGCTCCTATACTGGCCTTGCCCCGTTGTGATGCAAGGTTCATTGTGGACTGTGATGCATGTGACTGTGGTCTCGGAGCACATCACCCAGAATGATGCGACTCATGCGGGACTTTTTCAAGGGGGCCGCGCGAGATTTGAAATGCACTAATGAGATAAGACACTTGCACAAAAGAGAAATTGGCGTAAAGGCGACTACCAGCGCATATTTTAGTCGCATTTTGGAGCTACCTTTTCGCGCTTTCAATGAGTTAGCATATGGCTTTTGTAAATGACACCTCACTGAAGGAATACAGACTTTTTCCGGGCTTTTTCAAGCAATGGAAGTGGTTGGAAATTGCACTTGAAGTCGGCCTATTTTGGGACTTTTGCAGTATGAAGAAATTATTCATAGCCGAATTTGTTCGTAGCAAGTCGCTCTTGTTAAGAGTTAGCATATGGCTTTGTTTCCTTGTTACTTAAAGAAGCTCCCTGCTAATTTTCAGATAAAAAGAATGATTCAAAGTGGTTGGAAATCTCAACTTTGAATCTTTCCTCTTGACCTCGTCGGCTTGTTTCTGCCCAGAACTTGCATGACAATAGCTTGGGCTTCCTTTGAAATTCCCGCTAGAGTTCAATGTAATCATGACTAAGCCTCTTTTAACAATAGGACATGCCGCAGCAATTGCTTGGGTCGGTATTTGGAACTGAGCGATCACAAATACCATCCAATAGTGATGTGTAAAAGCCGGGCTCGTATCTCGCACGCTTTGACCTGTTACTCTAAACTGGTTTCAAACAACTGAATACAGTGCTCGATAAAAACGTTTATAATGCTTTTTGATCATTAAAACCATAACAGTGATCAATATTTGAATAATTGTCCCACAAAACAATGTTCACTCAGGTGTAAGACGCGTTGCCTGCTTTTTGCTTCTGTGACAGGCTTAGGATTTCATCTTTTTACGACCTATATTCTTTTTAAAGTGCGCGACCAACATATCGACAATCTGAAAAGATAAACTGAAAGACTCCGTCTATAATTGAACTGCTTTGACCGGTTGAGTTTTAAAAATCGAAACCATGAAATACGCGCGAGTGTTCCGCACATCGCACTTGCTATTCGGCAACTGCTTATAATATATATATCTAGCCAAGCCTAAAAGCGGAGCTCCAAAAGCATTCTTTTTCTACTGGCATTTACATATAGTCTGCTTGTCATATCACCCATCTGACCTCACTCAAGCTACAGACCCAATGCTGTAAAAAATAGTATGAAAAGGTGATCTGAGCCAGTGGCACAGTGGATTTGGACCCTCCAGTCCAGATCTGCTTGTGGATCAGATTTGGACCCCCTAGTCCAGAACTGCTAGCAGATATGAACCCCCTTTTACGGATTTGGACCCCCACCCCCCTAAAAGCAAGCGTTCTATTGAGTAATGTAATAAAAATTCCTTTGCAAATTGAGTTTGGAGACTTTAAAAAGCAAAATAAAAATATTGAGGTAGGTTTTTTTAAAAATAATCTTTAAACCTGCAACGCTAGTTTGCATCTATAAATTTTTAAAACAAAACATTTCTTAACATCTTAAAGCAATGCCTAAGGACAGGTCTGTTTCCCCGTTCAACTGTAGGCGACTTAGTCATGGTTTAGAGCCACTAGAAATTGGTGGAGAAGCCTGGTGAATGCTATTTTGAATCAATATCCGACATCAGATATATAGTGATTCAGATCATCACTTCATAATGAATGCAATTTCAGTTATCCAAAGCCTCCCATGAGACAGTTGGAAATCAGAAATTGTGTATCCTCTGCATATATGTATGCCTCAAAAAAATTATGAGAGAAAGATACATGGAAATCAATAAAAATATTTAGATGATATGCATTAAGACCAAGATATTTCTTTTGATCAGTTACTTCTTGACCTTACTATCCCAAAAAACTTCTTGCTGACATTAAGCTCATCAATCAATGCACCTACAGTGTTTTCAAAAAGAAATCCAGCTGCTCTTCTGACCAGCCAAGTGCAAGACTAAGCAACTTGATAATAAAATATTGGGCATTTGGTTGATATCACTATCAAGGTAATTAACAATGAAGTATGAGGATTTAAGGTAATGATTCACCAAAGCAAAAGTGCTGGAAATCCGTGTTAGCCATCTGAACTTGATTTTCTATTTTGCAAGTAAGGTAAGGACTAGTCTCACATTTCTCCATGTACATTTGAAATTGCACAACATACTTCATCAAACATCAAAAATTCCATTAAACCTTAGTGCCAAATGTCATCCAAACATACCACAAGATTGGTGTGACCAGCTATGAATAAAATTAATTGAAAGACTGCTTGTAGGAGAAGGAAGTACATTGATGAAAAAGAGCTTACTTTAAGTTTAATTTTAAGTTTTAAGTTTAATAATTCCTTTTCATGCGAATACATCTAAGTTGATACAAAAAAAAACTGCACGACTGGAGAATAATTGGGAGAAGGTAAATTCCCATACAAAGAATATTATCTAATACATGTATTACACATTCTAAAAACTAAGAAGTGAAAATTAAACGTGGCCCAAAGCTAACCTAATCAAATTAAATCGAATACTTGTCTCTTACAAGTCACCCCTGCTTTGAGATTGACACTAAAAATAAAGAAGTAAAATTGAAATACAATCCAAAGCTAACCTAATTAAATTACATACTTGTCACTCAGAAACTACATCTGATTTAAAATTGACACAAATAATGTAATAGATAGGACTTAAAACTGCTTAAAGAAGGTGCATGCATGATGTTCGATGGAACACCATTCCAGTCTGGTATGTAGCGATTGTAAAAAGAAAAGCTGAAGGCCATATATATATATATTTAGCCAGGCCAAGCCTAGAATCGGAGCTGCACACTCTCACCGAGCAACTTCGCATGGCTTTATTTGGGCCAGTTTAATTTGTGTCCAAAACAATTCAGCAGCAGCAGGGAAAACGAAGAGTTTTCGATAGGAAACGTTTGTAAAAAAAAAACAGATATTCGTGAGTCCTAACTACTTTCAGATGAAAGAGTAATGGAATTCAAAGCGGATAAAAAAAACACACTACAAGCAAACAAAGTACGATGCGAGTGTTTTGCTCGAAGAAGGAGAAGGTGGAGAAATTAAACAAGACTAGCTTGTAATAAAAATAGCTTGTATTGATTAATCTAGGAAAATCGGTATTTATTTTGACATAAATGCCCGTAGAAAAGACAATAAAGGGTAAAAACTGATCGTTAAGAGCAGTCAACAGGAATTGACCGCGGTTCAAAAACAACAGAACAACAAACATAAGTATTACAAGAAAACAAAGCACAATACGAATAATATTTCTTCGAAGATTCTTGGAGAAGGTGGAAAAATTAGAAAGTAACAAAAATTGCTTAGCAATTTTGACATAAATGTCCGTAGAAAAGACAAAAAAGAGGTCCACACCTGATCCGCGTTTAGAGCCGTCAACAGGAATCACTGAGGCAGCAATCACTCGGAACGCGACAGAGCTGAATAATAGCGCCATTTCCCACAAAATCTTTCCTTGGCTGACACAAAACGCTAAAGAGCTTTGATAGTTTTACTGGTACTTCCCATGTCTTCCGAAGAACCTTTTCAATTAATGATTCTCAGTGGCAAAGCGTCATCAAGTTAACGAAGAAAGCGCTTGCCAAACCACACCAGCATTTCTCTCGCAGACCCGTTCACTATAAAAATTATCAAAGCCAGCCCAGCCAGTCAACCCATTTCGGTGTTTTTAACATCCAAACGCTGATTCTTACCGGTTCAAACAAATTAAGACGGCATGTTTATAGACGGCGAAACTTAATATTGTTGTTTACAGGCCGCTTTCGACGAAGATCTCTGAAACGTTTTTCAAATGACGAGTGAAGCGCACTGGTCTTTGACATTTTTGACAGCATTTTGACAACTTTATGTCAGATTTTGAGACGTGCACATGCACATGCATTTTATCGGCTTTTTTTTTTTACTCGAGCTTGAGTTTCCGCTTTTAATACTTAATTTTTACGAGGACTCATTGTGATTACGTGTTATTAGGATAAGGCAAAAGTTTCTTAACGCTGTTGAGGTACCAAGGTCGAAAAACAGTCAGCCAAGCCGAGTAAAAACACTCGTTCGCTTGCAACGAAAACAACGTAACAAAACAAACAAACAATTCAACTACTTCTTCGCGTCCAAAACGAGTAAGATGATTGTTATTTATATCCATTCTAGAGAAAAAGACAAGTTTCATTCCTGAACAAAAGTAACAACGATTAAACCAAATGTTAAGCTTCTATTTATTTAAATTACCTCACTGTCCTGCGCTGTGTTGTAGAGGTTTCTACCACTTGAAAATACATAAGCTTCAGTAAAGTAAAAACAAGCATCCGCAAATATAGCAAACGATTTGTCCAAAGAAAGAGCTTCTTCCACAGAGTTTGAGCTACTCATTCCTCCCATTAATACCGGTGAACTGTTAAGTGACTTTTCTTGATGAAAAATGCCGCGGTGAAGTGAAAGCCCTTGAAGCGTTGAATTATACTGTTTTCAACCGCACAATCGATCCAAGTTTTCCTGAAAAAAATCTTTCGTCCTTCCTTTCATCACTTGAAAATTCACCTTCCGGAGTATCTTTTAACAAGTTCTTGATTTTTATGCGAAAGACAAACTTCGATCGAAGAAGATGAAGTTGTTTTGCTCAAAATAAAGAAACCAACTGAATGTGAAATTACGAGCCGCAGAAAGCGCGCGAAAAATTTAAAAGCCTCGATTTGGTTTGGGTGTCCCACACCTGGCTTGAGCCTGCGATCCAATCGAAAGCAAGTACCTGGTCAGCGGTCAACTTCAAAAAAACAGCTGACCTCGATGAGGTCTTAACTTGAGCCCGCGATATGGTCACGTGACACTGGTCAGCAGATACCTTGTTTTGACAGGTGTCAATTGGCTATAAGATGGATGTCCAGTATCAAAGACGTACGCTGTAAAGTAGCTGGTCAGCTGGGCCAGGTGGAGTATAGCCGCCATGTTGGATTATTATGATTATTATTAGGATATTATTAATTATTGGGCGACTCCGTCGTCGTCGTCGTGCGTACGCGCCCACGAGCAATACCGCTAGCCATTTTTACCATGAGAAAAGCAGTTGACGGGTTTCTATAGGTATGGTGCTCCGCTTGGCGGCCCTTCGGGCCGCCGGAGCTCCGCTAAAAAGGAAGATTGTTTTGCAAGTAATGTTTGGCTATCGCGCTCAGACTATTCCAAGTATAATAATATACATGAAAAAATTTCTCGATTCTGATTGGCTAAGAGAAATGCAGTTTTTAGGAAACACCGGTGCAGAAAAAAGATTATTCGGTGCAGAAAAAAGGAAATACAGTGCAAAACAAGGTAAAAAACTGAGGATTCTGATTGGTTGATAAACAAAGGCGCTGCGATTGAGCCAATCAAACGCGGCCTCTGAATGGCGCAAAGTCTGAAGAGCTGCAAGCGACTCTGCGAGCCAAAACAATGGCTGGCTTTTTGAGCAGGTTTTCTTTCTTCGTGACCGCAATAACAGCAGAGAAGCTGCAAAACAGCTCAAAAAAGGAGAAACGGCTGCGAAAAGCACTGTATGTTAGCTGTCTGTTTGGAAACAGTGGTGTCCAGAGAAGGGAATTACCGACGTAATTGGAATTACGAGTCCGTTGATGGAGTGACGCCGAGATTAATAAACAAACAAGGACAAACAAGGCGAAGATAACGAACTAGAAAGCCTGAAGGTAATAATTACAGCGCTTGATAGACACTTAGCAAACAAAGTAGCCTTATAGCTATAGCCTGTAATTGTTTAGTCAGTTTTTACAGCTAAAAACGCTTTAAAAACATCGAGAAAACTGTTGTTTTGGTTCACCTTATCTTCGTTGCGTTGCTTCTGCAACGTTAAGAAGCTATCTCGCAATTTTTTCATGTATATTATTAATAAGTAATCACATGATTTTTCTCGTGCAATTTGGAATAAATAAGCACTTGTAATTTTTTTCAAAGACCACAAATTGCACTCGCCCTACGGGGTCGTGCAATTTTGTGAGTCTTTGAAAAAAATTACTCGTGCTTATTTATTCCAAATTGCACTCGAAATCATGTGATTACCTATACTAACATGTCAAAACGAAAAAAAAACACAAGAAGAAGAAGAAGAGAATCTGGTTGCACACGAATTTGTCAACAATACACGTTGTAAAGAGCGCGGCCACCTTTATTAGGACGCCACTCTTTACTTTATAACACCTTGAGAATTATTTCGCACATCAAACCCTTTCATTGACGGCCACCGATTCTTTCACGAGAGAAGTCTGTTTTCCGAAAACTTAATTTCTTTAATTATTATTCCGCGCATTGAGAAAGTAGACACTGTAAGTAAATGCCGTAAAAGACAATAGCATTCTGGGCGATGAGTCATTTCCCAAGAGCAAGATGGGAGTGAGAGAGTGATCGTGTATGCAAGTCGTGTGCTTGATGGTCGTGAGCGAAGGTACAGCACCACCAAGAAAGAGATGCTTGCCATGGTGTATGCAATCAGGCACTTCCGCCACTACTTGTATGGGAGACCCTTCCTTGTGAGGACAGACCACAATGCACTGAAATGGCTCCAGAGCTTCAAA
>JAEMWC010000245.1:965000-972500 GCA_016490735.1 Pachyseris speciosa | reverse complement strand
GAATGGTTACAGGTAAATAGACTTGATAAAATCTGTTCCATCTTTCGACTCTTTATTTATCTCTTGTTTATTACAACTTAGTTGTCGCTCCATGTGTATTTCGTTTCGTTTTTTCTTCTCAGTTTATGGTGCATCTTATAACCAAGTGTTATACGGAAATTTTCCATTAGAAAAATTGACACAGTTGAGTTTCTGAGTTGTCTTATAGCCGAGTGCATCTTATAACCAAAAAAACTATGGTAACTTGTTTTGCTTATTAAATTAAGACATTCATTCCTCCCTGCTACATTCTTCCTTCGGGTGACAAGAAAAATTGTCAATAGGTAATAATATTAAAAGCAAGGTCATCGCCGATTTTTGTCATTGCTTTAAAGATATCAACGTGCAATTTTCATCTATTTTAATCTTCAGTTCTCGCAGCTTGTGTGCTTAATCTTATTAGCGAGCTTTCCACTCAGCTGTCCACTTTCCAACTCCACAAAGGTATATTTGAGGATCAAACGAAAAATCATCCGTGTTACAATCTTCACGTGCTTGGCAATCGACCGTCGATATATATTCACTTCATGATAAATAACCAGTTGAGCAAGAATCTACGCATTTCTACTACCCCTTGAAACTTACAAACCTTGAGCAAAGAGGACTGAGGGAACAAATGCGATACTCACCAGGGGAGGGACAGAAGAAATGTTTCATCCAGGTTTAATGAATAAATTAATAAGAATAGAGTGAGTTAGTGAGTGCCATCCAGCTGCATCATGGCTTGAATACATCATCCATGAGCTAAAAAACAACAACAGATGTGGGTCAGTACAAAATGTGGACTCCCCCTTCTGGACCCCTTTTGGACCCCCTTCTGGACCCCTTCTTGACCCCTTCCAAACCCCCTTCTGGACCCCTTTTGGACCCCCTTCTGGACCCCATTCTGGACCCTTCTGGATCCCCTTCTGGACCCCCTTCTGGAAACCGTTCGAGACCCCTTTCTGGACTCCTTCCAGATCATAGGTTGTAAAAGTTACGAAATATAATCTGGCCATCATCTGTCACATGACCGACCTAGTATGAGGTATGGGTTTATTCCTGATTTGACGTCAGAAACTGATTTGAATCGCGGTAAGTCTTTGTAAACATGCATGCAAATCAGTTGTGACGTCAAATCAGGAACATTCCCATGCCTGTTACGAGGTCGGTAGTGTGACAGATGATGGCTAGATTATATTTAATAACTTTTGCAGCCTATAAAAATTCAAGAGCTCCTTCGGTGTTTTCCGCTTTTTCGCCATTTTGATTGCATCATCCTATGCTTTCGGCTACCACCGCAGACCAAAAATATCGTGAGCATCCACACACGTGTTTGCATCAGAGGTGAAGGTAGGTAAATTGATTTTTCTTTTTGTTATGAATTTTTCTTTCTTAGAATATTTTGGCTATATTGACGGGGATGGAAGGGGTGAGGGTGGTCCGGAAAGGGTCAAGAAAGGGGTCCAGAAGGGGGTCCAGATAGGGTCGAGAAGGAGGTCCAGATAGGGGTCCAGAAGGGGGTCCAGAAGGGGGTCCAGAAGGGGGCTCCACGTTTTGTACCGACCCAACAAGTGTAATGATGATTTTATCAACTATGAGGATTTGCTTCAAACTCTAGTTTTACCCATGATAGAGGCAAGATTTGTTTTGAAGATGAGTAAGCAAGTAATTTTATTTATCCACATTTATATAATAACCAAATCAATGCGCGCGCTCTGATTGGTCAATCAGCTATGGTTTTGCGTCTTCTGAATTATTATATAAAAGCAATATATCACAAGTTTCTATGGTTTATAAGCATGATAAACCACGCAGGATGTTGGAAGAACACTCGAAGAATCCGTAAATCACTTGCCTCCAGCTCATGATTTACGAATTCTTCGAGTGTTCTTCCAACATCCCACATGGTTTATCATGCCTATAAACCATAGAAACTTGTGGTCTATTGCTTAAATTGCACATGAATGTAGGCTCGTTTGAATGCAAACTGAAACGTGCCCAAGACAGACACTAGGGGTGGTCACTGCCAGAGTTTTATTACATTGCACGTCCTTAGTGGTTCCCCTTTTACATGTACGTCCAATAGGATCAATTATGAAGAGTTGTGAGATGGGGCCTATGGTTTATTGTCCTTCTCCAAGAATATTAGAAAGTCTAACCATTTATTTTGTAGATGTCAGTACATTAAGGCAGCACTTTCTCCTCAATTATTTAAAGACCCTGAGTGTTGATCTGGTCTGTGTTTGACCTGTGACCTCCCGCATGGTAATCCGGTGCTCTACCAACTGAGCTAACTGGCTGGCATTTTCAATTAATTTACGAGTGGATCTTATGAGAAAATAATATAATTTCCCTTACCTTGTGTCTTGTATCCATCTGAGTTTGTCTTAGAGTTGACAACATGAGCATAGATCCTCTTAGCCTCAGATCTCTTGGTCAAGTAAATGGCCACAGCACCTTCTGAACGGCAATATCCATTACCACTTGCATCAAATGACTTGCATGCACCATCAGGGGAAAGCCTATTCAGCCGTAAAAAGTCTACAGAAGTGTTGGGTTTCAATGTCAAACTAACACCACCTACAATAGGGACTTTAAGCATCGACAACGGGAACGGCAACGGCGACGTGAGACTGTGAGGGAAAACCCAAATGTCGCATTGCGCATGTCTGGCGCGAAATATTTTGACGTTCTGCTTCGGGGCCCGACGTGAGAAAGCTTAGTTTGGCGTTGAGTGAAAACGTGAGTAGCATTTCACATATTTTAGCTCTATTTTTGCCCCCAAATTGATAATTTTAATGTGGATTGATACCTTAAGATACCAAGGAATAGAATCATTGAGTTGTTGCCTGATTTTTTGCCCCAAACTATAAGCTTAAAAACTTTCATCAGTCGGCTGTTTCAAAACAAAAAGCTAGCGCCGATGCCTCCCAAATTAGAAATGATTTGCGAGACTCACACTGTTTATCGACAGTTCTCTCTAACATTACTTTTTCGCATTCGAAATAAGACATACTAGAGCTGTTAATTTACACTAAACCTGGCCGAGAAAAATAACTAGTGATCAGTGTTGCTCAAAACTAACGTCCAAAATTCTCTATCATATCGTAGTTTTCAGTTCAAATTCCTAGATGTAAAGATATGGAAATTGACATGCATGCTCGTACTGCTAAAGCGTTTCTCGCAAATCCCGACCTTCGCTGCAGAACATTTCAATTGAGTTCATGTTAATCTAGTCGCTACTTCTAGGTAATATATTGGTGATTTTTATTTTGTTTTATAATTTTATCACATTACCTCGGCTAAAAATGTGATAGCTAATCTCCGATAAACACTAGTCGTTTTCCAGCACTGATTTGTTGACGTATTCAGTTTGTACAACAGTAAAAAATCTACATCGGTCATATTATCATTAAAATGGCTGAACGCGAAGGAATATCTCGAGAGAAGTTGGCGTCTTCGGCGGCTGCTTAACTGCTTTCAAGATAACTCCACAACCGCGTCCTCTCCCCAGTATTTTCTCGGTTTTTCCGTCGCCGTTGCCGTTCTCGTCGTCGATGCTTAAAGTCCCTAATAGCTGCATCACAACTTCCAGATCTGATTGCCTGAACTACACAGTCCATGGCAAGCAATGATGAAGAAAAAGCAGTGTCTATGGCAAAGCTTGGTCCTTTAAAGTCAAATGTGAAAGAGGCATGATTTGCAAACCATTGCACGACAACAGCCAGTCATACCGTATCCAACGATGTCTTCAGTGTTTGCACTGAAGGCCTCTCCAGCTTCTGAGCCACTGGCGCCAACAAAGACACCAGTCCTGGAATTATGAATTTTCTGAGGATCAACGCCTGCATCAATGAGAGCTTCATAAGTGATTTCAAGTAAGATTCGTAATTGGGGATCCATTTTATGGGCTTGCTTAATTAGCATGAACGCCAAAGAAGGTTGCATCAAAATGTTTGATATCTTTGAGTGTTCCACTACGTTTAGGCAGGCCATGAAGTCCAGGCATCCAGCGTCGATCATCCTCTGTCACCATATCCTCTTTGTTGATCAAATGAGACCGAAATTCCTCAACATTATCAGACTCTGGAAGCCTGCAAGACAGGCCTGCCACCACAATGTCATCAGTAACTTTTTGGACCATAGCAGTTGCGTTATCTGTTCTGTAGGGCAAACAAAAATATAAATTAGCCTTTAACACAGCACAGACAATTATTTTGTTGAATACAGGCTCATGATTACCAACAGCTTTATTCATGCAAACGAGGCATAACATATGACAGCCAACTGTCACAAGATCACCACCAGTTTGCGACGGATTCTTATGACACCTCGCATATGGTATTTACTAAATGCGGCATGTTTTTTTTTGTTTGTATGCAAAATATATCATTGAAGTGGCCCACAACTAGCACATGGGAAAAGAGTCTGCAGTGTCAAACGTATTGTCTACGTTAGGTCAGCAGTTTCTCTAAAGTTGTTTCGATCGATCGTGGACAGTTTGCAGATGCCATATGGATTGTGAAAGTGGCTATTTTTTCAATCAGAATGCTCTTATCTAACGAAATCCTAACAATTCATTATTGTACAAGACATATAGCTTTCTAAAAAAAATAGTATTTTGATTGCAAAAAAGCAATGTTAACGTTAAGAACTCGAGAAACCACGAGCCGTTTTGGTACAGTCAGTCTTACTTTGGGCTTCCAAAAGTCAGACTTACTTACTTACTTACTTACTGAGACTGTGACATAGAGGATACTGGCTATAAGCTAGTAACCACAAAAATATCCAAGTAGTAGTAACATGCACTCCCAAAATAGAAGTCAAGTACAATAAACGAAAGAAAAAAGCCAACAGCCATCAGAGAGATTTATCTGCTCTTGAACCTGTGCTCAAAATGAGGGTATGTAGGGTAGATAATACTGACAAAAAGAGTCATGTATGTTTTCTACAAGGAGCTTGTTTAGAGGACCTTTTGTTTAACATTGACCATTTAGGAAAAGAAATCGCAGTTGTCTCATTATACAGTGGTATGCTTAGAGAGTGCATGTTTTTAAAGTGGGTGGTGGGTAGAGTAATTTGCCGTAGATGAATAGAATAACCTTGGCTCTCCACTTACATCTTAAAAATAAAGCATCAGATGGCCCTTCACATAATTATAGTCAGAGTAAAAAGGATGACCCTCCCCCCCCCCCCAAAAAAAGAAAAGTTGAAAGTTACTTTTGCATATTTTCTGTTGTTTTCCAAAATTCATTTATTTGTAACTGTACACATAAAGGAAACTCATAAACCTATACTGGCATAATTTAAACTTATAGACCCTTTTCATAATGGCGCCCGACAAATTATTCTTTTATTTTTATGATAATGAGCCCTACTAGCCTCGTCAGCATGTGCAAAATTCAGTAGAATTTTTTCATTAAAGTGAGGTTAGTAGGGCTAATTAACACATATACAAAAGAATAATTAAAATCGTCCGCCATTATGAAAAAGGTCTAAGCTGCACATTTAGGTTGAAGATTTTAAATGTGTAACACTACAGTGAGACAAACTTAATAATAAAATATAATGCAAAACACTAGTATTTGAAAAATGGCAAGTGATCTCTCAAACCCATCTGAACAGAAATGACAATACAGTAATAAATTAGCTAGGTTAAGTGCATTCATGTCTCTAAACAGTAGGCAATACACGTTTAATTAGTTACTGTCTTGTTTCTGTCTGTGTCGCCTTCGGCATCGCTTGGATTGGTATCTACACCTGACTGGAATTCTTTCCCAGTTTACTTTTTCTTTTCCTTTACAATCATACGTTGCTCTAACCTAACAAGTTCTTTGATGCTCTCTGTTTGCTCAATTTTTTTATATATTTGTTTGCAGCTGTTGTCATGGGAGTATTACAAAGTATGGATAAAAGGTATTGAGCGCATTGCAAACATCTTCAAATTAGCGACAACATTCATGTTTAAATCTTCATTCTCAATGAGCGCTGATCCTCAACACTGACACCTGTTTGCAAAATCTATTTGATTATCCTCTCTGTATCAGGCCATCTTTTTTCTGTTTTAGTGCTGAGCCCTGGCGTGAGAAGAGTCATTTTACTTTATCAAGTGCATCAATACTTTCATCCGCACTAGTTATCAGAGATTGGACAAGACTGAAACCATTGTTAATGAATAATGCATTGTCACTTTCATGTATGGCTGTGTGGAGATCATTTAATTAAGTTTTGAGCAGCTGAAACTTTTCCAAATAATATTGTTCGTTAAAGTCATCACATTGTGGAGCTTTGTCCTGAAATTTGGATCACAATTATCTTCCTGTAGCAGCTGAATTCTCAGAAGTTAGCAAAATGATCTTGTTCTTTTGTGAGTTGATTGTTTCCTTGATTTGCTAATGTCGCTTTTTTCTGCTGTGAATGCTCGATGAAACTGTACCGAGCACTGAATACCTCAACCTAAACATTCTCCCCTTGCGTACTGATATGGATGAAGATGGAAGAGAGCTTACAATGGAAAGTTTGTTTCATGGGACGACATTTAGATGTTTTAAGATGCGAAAGTATAACTGCTGCTTGATAAATGCCTACTTTTATTGTACATGCTATTGTACATGAGAATGAAAAATACATCAAATTGCAGATTCCAAGCACCTGTCTTGACTGAGCACATATGCTATATTGGTTAAATCAAGAAAAAAAAGAAAAAAAAGGATGACCCTCCCTTAGAATTAAGAATAAATGGACATTCCTCCCCCTAACATTGATACTTTTTTAATGACCCTCCCCCAAATTACTTCAGCACTCCCCCCCCCCCAACCCCCACCCCCACAGACACACACATTAAAAATGAAATGTACATATTTGCTGGCGTGGAGGTCCATATTGGGAAAAACTGTGCCAGAGGTCTCGGAGACTGAGGGCACAGTTTTCCCAATACGGACCGACCAAGGCCGGCAAATAACATATTTATTTTTTTCGTGGAAAAACTGGTTTATAGGCGGGACAATCAATCTACAACCGGTAAACTCTGTTTATTACGCGCGAATTTGCAGTGACATTTAGTCGGTGAAAAACAAAATACTACTGAACAAAAGTTTTCAAATTTCTCGCCTTACCCTTCAAAAATCTATCCTCGAAATCTTCACAGAGAATTTTAACAGGCACTTTAAGGTCAGAAACCTGAACTGTATTAGAGGTATAAGTTTATACCTTGCAGAGTTTTTAACGTTTGCTAGTATTATGCAACTGAAAACAGTGACTCTCACGTGAAACCTTCACCTCAACAAAAAGGCACAAATTTTGAACGATAACAGAAAACTCGTTTTTTCTTGAATTAAACTTAACAAAACGTCGATTCAAGAATCGGAAAAGTGTAAATTGCAAAATAATTTCTACAACACCGGCCACAGAGACGGAATGTCATGACAACAAAATACAAGCGCATACTTTCTTGTTCAATTAAATCATGAAAATACCTCG
>JAEMWC010000245.1:947500-960000 GCA_016490735.1 Pachyseris speciosa | reverse complement strand
CAACCGAGATCTCGGTAACCGGGCTGGAAATGATGAAAATGATGCAATGCATTTTTGTCAGTAGAACGGACAGTATTTGATTTTGACTTCTTTTTTCTTCTATTTATAGTTCGGAATAATTTTTTTGATAGTTAAAGTAAAGATAAAGGATTTTGAGGTTTCTAAAACCGATAAAAGCGAAAAATTCTCACCAGACGTGTTTGTTAAATTTCATGCGTGAATGGTCGCGTCACCACTTTTCATCACGGTAACCGGGCTGTAATTTCCCATATGAACAGATGATAAAATTCATCCCACTAACCAAGCCAGCCCGGCCAACGGGGCCCTCAGAAAAAAAAAATTCTCTTATTATATGACTGGCTCTTTCAGCGGTCAAGATGAGTTAATTGTCCTGCTGTGATTGGCTACCCGCAAGGTCAAGATGGAGCTATCTTGACCGCTCGGGATAGCCCGTTCGTCCTGCGTTTTACTTTTTTCTTTTAATAGCGTCCTTTGAGTTTACTTGACCAAGCTTGTTCGGTCAGTATGGCGGGATGTTGGCCTCGTTCTTTTTTTTTGCGTGTTTATGGATCTCGACTTCGTCTCGGTCCATAAACACGCAAAAAAAGAACTTGGCCAATATCCCACCATCTTGACCTCACGCTTGGTCAATAACCCATATTTATTAGCGAACGTGACAATACACCTCTGCCCTTGGCCACAAATATCAAAACAAATTATATCTAAAAATAAACTTGATATGACAGGATAACGTTTCGCGCGTTTGTCACTTCAAACACTAAATATTACCACAACATTATTTCTTATTTTGCCACTTTCTGTGAAAATCTCTTTCGCTCAATATTTCTGCCCCCTCAAAACATGAACTACTAATCGTAAAATACCCCAAGGGATCACATTAACTGCGGTGCACTAGAAAAATGTAATGAAAACGAAGTCTACAACAAAAGTGTACTGTTTTCTTATTGAGCAAATAAAGAAAACTTACAAAATCGTTTAAGTATACAAAGCTGCCTCAAAAATAATGAATCGGGTTAGGCGTAATTTTCCAGAAATAGACTTAAGCTTTAACTTCACTTCAGTCATCAAAATGTTTACTGCACACAACACTATTGCAATTGCATTCCAACCGCCCCTAACTAAATTCTATTAAGAAAGTTAATCAAAAATCAAACGAATGAACTGTCACCTAAACCTAATTAAAGTTACGTTACGGCAAACTTCGAGATTTAAAATGTTACTAACTGAAACGAGATATAAGCTTACGCTTATGGAAAACCACCCGATTTTAAGTTATGTACATACTTGAGAGTGCTTTCTCTGGCTCTGTGTAGGGGCTGAAGGTGGATTTCCACCTGTCAGAGCCGCGAGCGTGATAAATAAAAGCAACTCGCAGACAAGAAGAACCTCAGAAAGAATCTTTCTTCCCGGCGAATCTACAAGGCCAGTTCGGCTGGATGTGCTTCGCGTACTGGGTCTTCGGCCTTTCATGTTGCAGAAGGGTAGCTGACTTGCTAATCAACACTTGAATGCAAATACCAGAAGTGAAATACTAAAATATCGCATATAAAGTCATATATCGCATCAGGCAAAAAATCGAAGACTTGCACATTCTTATACCTGGCGATGTGTTGTTTTGTAATCACCCCAAAGGATTGAATTTCCTAAATGACGTCAATGGAGGATCACATCCGTAGATACAGTTTCATAGCGGTTTTTAAAAATATTCGCTCTTGGTAGTATGGAATTAAAACCAAAGTTTGGAGCGGGCAACAAAAGCGTAATATTTTTGAGAGTGAAATGTTGTGACTAAATGCAAATGAACCGGATATGTGTAAATACAAGCGAGTGACAGAGAAACTATTGCGAAATGTGACACCGCCACACAGCACGTTTGGCTCACGTGTTTCCAGGTCGTGTTAGCCCTCGTGACTTTCGACTGATTTACCCACAAATTGGGTTTATTTTTTGTATCCAGATCGAATTGGAATTTGCAATTCATAATAAGGGCGAATTGAGGAATATACATAGATAGCATGGTTTGTCAAACTGGAAATGCATTCGACCATGCAGTTACGGTATTTTTCAACCTCACTCGGACAATGCATTAGGACATGGCCATTCCCCGGGGCCATTCACCACTTCCACAACTTCCATAAAGGCATTATAACACTGTTTTCCCCCAAACATTTTGCATAAGCATTGTTTTCAGTTTCTCTTGGATTTCTACATTTACATTGTACATCTACATTTATTAAGTTGGTAATTTTCAATCGTCCCGAGAGAAAATTAAAAAAAATGCTTATGAAGAATTTTTTGGGGAAACAAAGTGTATTATGGGAGATGTGTAAGTGGCCAATATTATACGGCTTTCCTGTTGTCTGCGTGACAAAGTCCTTTTGCGTTACAAGATGTAAGAAGAACAGACCAATTTGCTTTGTGTAACGCATAGAAAAATCAGTTAGCGGAGAACGTTGTAAACGAAACGACAATAAACTTTTGTACGATAACAAAGGAAAACTTCAGCTCTAACAGGTGATAATCATCGGTGGGAATCTATCCACCCAGATTGCTGTGCATATCAAAGCAGTACAGAAAACAGACATGCTTGAGATAACGCCAATGAAGAATACATTTTCCGCTGGTATTTAGCGTCACATACCTCACTGGAATTTTTCTGTCAGGTGTCGGAGGACGCTAATTGCGAAGTCGTGATTGGTCGTTTCTTTCTATTTATACTTTACGGCGGTTTAGTTCGATCTCTCTCGCTTGCAGCCCTACACTTTTTATCCTTCGAGCCGGTTCAAGTTTTCTATTTCACACGAGTTTAGCCCGCCCGCCCACCCTGTTTTCAGATATGTTCCTATTTTTCTGTTCCTGTTTATCCATTGCCTGATACTGCCTTTGTTTTCATTTATTTCCAGGCAGCAGAGAGGCTTACATGGATCGCGCGTGATGCTTCAGATGCTTCAAGCTCGGCCACTGGGCAAGAGACTGAAACAGCGCTTGGTCGAGTCCCAGAAATGTCTACCGTGGATCCGGCTTTACCCCCGGATACTCTTATCTCTCCAACAAGCCCAGTCAGGGAATGCAACCCCAACCCGGTCCTAAGCAGTGACGTGTTTGAAGAGGAAGTTGCGGATATTGCACAGGTACATCGTGAAAGCGGATTGTTTGAGTTTGAGTTGACTGATCGTTCGCCACTTGTAAATGTTTAAGGGAATCTTCGAAGAAAACTGGATTTTTGGAAACGCATTGGAACCTCGAAATTTATTCTCAATGTTATAGAGAGGGGATATATGCTTCCTTTCCTTAGTCTTCCGGAACCAGCAGTGTTTAGAAACAACAGATCATCCCTTGCCCATGGTGACTTTGTTGAGGATGCTATACGTGAACTTGTTGAGTCGGGTCGTGTTCTTGAAGTTGTAGAACCTCCCTTGGTGGTCAATCCCTTGTCAGTTTCCGTTCAAGCCACTGGAAAAATGAGACTAATTCTTGATTTAAGATACATTAATAAGTGTCTGAGAAAAATGCGCGTGAAATATGAAGATTGGAAAATTGCCTTGTCCTACTTCATGACAGAAGCATTTATGTTTTCTTTTGACTTGAAGAGCGGATATCACCATATTGAAATTTTTGAGGGTCATCAAACCTTCCTCGGTTTCTCTTGGGAGCATCGTGGTTCTAGATTCGCCAAGTTTTACGTGTTTACAGTTTTGCCTTTTGGTTTATCGTCCGCGCCTCACATTTTCACCAAAACCCTTAAGCCTTTGGAAAAACATTGGAGACATCAAGGCATATGCATTGCTATTTTTCTTGACGATGGCTGGGCTATAAAAAGAGATCGCCAAGTGTGTAGTAGCATAGCTAAAGCAGTAAAAAACGATCTTATAGTGACGCAGGTTTTATCACAAATGACGAGAAATCGATATGGGAACCTTGCCAGCAAATCGATTGATTGGGTCTTACATGGGACAGTGCTCGAGGAACCATTGAAATCGTCGATAGAAGGTTTGCCAAAATTCTCAGTGCTATGGACAGTATTGTTGACTCTGGCTTCGTTATTTCTGCCAGGAAACTGGCCTCTTTCACAGGGCAAATTATTTCTACATCACCAGTTTCCGGGAATATCTCCAGAATCATGACTAGGCACTGCGTTTTGTCTACATTAACTGTCCAGCATTGGGATGAGAAAATTGAATTAGATCAGTATTGCATTGAAGAGTTGCGTTTTTGGAGAACAAATTTGAATTCCCTCAAGATCCGGGATTGTTTCCTCATCTATAAGCCTCAACGTTTCGTTTATTCTGATGCGAGTGCCACTGGCTGTGGTTCTATTATTACCCTTAACGAGGATCATATCTGTCATAGACTTTGGGAATCATCCGAATGCTCCAAAAGTTCTACTTGGAGAGAGCTTGCCGCCATTGATTTTGCTCTTCGAGTCGTTCGCCCCAGTTCTGAAGGATTCCCTCGTCAAGTGGTTTACGGATAGTCAGTCGGCTGCAAAAATCGTAGAAGTGGGAAGCATGAAGTTAGACCTGCACAGACTAGCTGTCAAAATTTTCCAATTTTGTGCTGTGCATAATATTCGTTTGGAGGTCCAGTGGATCCCGCGTACGGAAAATGAAAGAACAGATTATATCAGTCGTCTTATTGACTTTGATGATTGGCAGATTACTCCGGGACTGTTTCTTCGTTTAGAAGAATTATGGGGTCCGCACACAGTTGACTGTTTTGCTAATTTTTACACTGCGAAACTGCCAAGATTCTTTTCCCGTTTTTGGAACCCGGCGACATCAGGGGTGGACTTTTTTGTTCAAAATCTAGAGTCTGAAAATTGTTTAGTGGTTCCTCCAGTACCTCTTGTTGTTCGCGCCCTCCATTATCTGAGTTTACAGAAAGCGAGGGCTACTATTGTGATACCACTATGGCCTTCGTCCAGTTTCTGGCCTCTACTCACAAGTAAATACAAGCGGTTTGTGAAAGGCTGTTTCATGCAGAATGGATCTGAGGCTCTCACTTTAGGAAGAAATTTGAATTCATTCCTGGGCTCTGTAAATTTTACAGGCAATGTTGTAGCGCTTTGACTGGAATTTTTGTAAAGAATGAAATTCCCGCGCGTTTCGTTTATTTGTCATGAGGAGGATGTATGTGCTTAGAGAAATGACACTGGTCATATTCACTGGCAATTGCTTACAGGAGTGTGAGCTGAAGCATTTGAGTGGTCCATAAGGGGCCAAGAGGGTCTGATTTATCCCTCGCATATTGTATGAACTTTATGTAGGGCAGCTGTGTCCGTCTGTTTTATATTCGCAAGCTGACTTGGGACCCACTGTGTCTTAGACTATGTGGCCGAACATGTGTAAACGTTTGCTAGTCTTTCTTACGACATTGTTAGTTTGGCGTTATGAGCGAGTCCCCGCTTTAGCGGCGTACGCCCTTTCTAGGGCCTTCATGTTTTGTCTGGTTTATCTATCCCTGCGAGCGTCAGGCATTTGTTTTCGAGTTCTAGGATTCTTAGGCGCGGATAATTTATGCTCCGTTGCCGTTACATTGCGATATTATAGAGTTTAGTTTTTCCTTTAATATGTTTTTTAGGTGTTTATTTGTTTTTGCCTTTTGTTATGAAACTTTATGTTTATATAATTTTTCTTGCAGGTCGTAATAGCAAGTAAAGCTTGGACGTTACTACCTTCTACTCTTAGGCCTGATCGGCATTCCTTATTTAGTGCCTTGCTTAACTCTAGGGCTAATTCTACTGCGAAAAAATACATCAACGAAATTAAAAAGTTTTTTGTGTGGTGTAGGAGTAGACAGATTTCTGTTCAGATACCTTTAACTGCTCCTGTGGTCGCCCTTTATCTATTTAACTTAGATCAACAGCTTAGGTCCCCCGCCTCAGTGGTCTTGGTCCATGCGGCGCTCAAATGGCTCCATTCTTTCTCACCTGTTAACGGCCCTAATCCTTTGGATAACGCCTGCTGCAGAAGCATGGTTGAGTGTGCCAAGAGAACAAGGAGCCTTCCAGTTAGCAAGAAGAAGCCCGTTGATGCTGACGTCGTTAAAAGTATTATCGACAGATTTGGTGCTGAAGGCGCTTCTTTGAAGGACTTACGTATTGCGCCAGTAACCTCTTTAGGCTTCGCTGGATTTTTTCGTTTTAATGAATTAGCCAACATTCAGCCCAACCACTTATTCTTTCACGAGGAGTTTGTTAAAGTGTTTGTACCAAAGAGTAAAACAGATGTGTATAGGGAGGGGAACTATGTGTATATCTCTAAGTTAGAGAGTAATTATTGTCCTGTGGCGGTTTTGCGTAAGTATATCCAAGCAGCCGATATTGACCTATCTAGCCAGTTACCTTTGTTCAGGCCGTTACGAAGAAGTTAGGGTATACTCTTAGAAATGGCAAATTATCTTATACCCGTTGTAGGGAGATATTCAAGGACGCTTTAAAGGATGTGGGCTATGATCCTAAAGATTACGGCCTCCATAGTCTACGTTCTGGTGGGATAACCTCTGTTGTTACTAACGACCCCTCGCGTACGTTTCTGAAAGGTTGCTAAAGCTCCACGGACGCTGGTAAAGTGACGAGGCTAAGGACATGTACGTATTAGAACCACAGTGAAGCCGTTTACGAGTAACAAAATATCTAGGAATTTAGATTATTGTCCATTATATTATTCTCTTGTAATGTATCTTTGTAAAAAAAAAAAAAACAGACAAACAAAGGGTAATAAAAGTGTTAGGGTCCGCATGCGATCCACCCATGCTTCGTTGTACCTGTTTTTGCGGATATTTAAGTGGTAAATAATTTACGTTCGTTTGACCGTAGTGAATTAGAACGTAACACGAAA
Source organism: Pachyseris speciosa (assembly GCA_016490735.1). NCBI lineage: Eukaryota > Metazoa > Cnidaria > Anthozoa > Scleractinia > Pachyseridae > Pachyseris > Pachyseris speciosa. Next base: position 953,140 of record JAEMWC010000245.1, on the reverse strand, counting down.
TTCGTGCAGTGCATCCAATCCGCTAGCTACACCCGACAAGCTTGGTGTCAAATATTTATAATATTCTTTCACGGGAACATATGAACCCACAATTGACCTGCTCCCAACGTCAGTGGCTTCATAGCTCAGTTGGTTAGAGCATCGCACCGGTAATCGCGAGGTCACGGGTTCAAACCCCGTTGAAGTCCTGAATTTTTTTCAGGCTTCTTTTCGCAATTGCATAAATTGCGTTCACAACTGCGAGGATCATTCTTCATTTGATTTCATCCGATCGCCGGATATGGGAGTTATCAACTTCCTGGGTACGTGGTCTGAGTAGCCCACACTCTGATGGACGAGAAAAGTGGTGCTCAGCTTTATCTAAGGAAAATGTTGCGATTAGGCCTAAGAAAAGAGATTAACTGAAAAAAAAAAAAAAGGTTTCTCTCATGCTGGATACTTAGCGATTATTCTATTATAAGTTCTCAAATGCAACTGTGCGTTAAAACGTACGAGGACGTGCTCTACTGGAGGCGTGAACCTGGCAATATACTACTTTTACTACACCGCTTCTTTATTACAGAGTTTAATTTTGGCAGTTTTGGGGCTGATTCTGGGCTCAAACTTTAAGTTCTTAACTTTTGAACATTAAAACTGTCTAAGTGTGTTCTTTTAAAGTTCCATGCATAAAGTATTTTACAAAATTAGTGCGAATATGACCGGAATAAGAGTCAACTGCAAATGAGGAAACCATAACTGTCATGTTAAAGGATGTATTATAGCATGTTGGGATCAACTGAACGATACAGTTACTCAGATCAACTCCCACCTCCCACAACAAGTCAGGCCCGGTTCAAACGTCGAACTTCACATGTGCCGAACCTAATGCAAATGAGTGAAAACAATAGATTTTTCTCATTTGCATTTGATTCGGTACATGTGAAGTTCGACGTTTGAACCGGGCCTCAGACAAGATAAGGACCTTGCTCTGTACCAGATTTCTGTCGCGTGATAGCAGATCAGGGCGCAGCCCAATCAGCTATCACGCATAGAAATTGAGAGCGAATAATCTAATTGTTTGGGTACAAATTTACTAGTTGTTCAGAACTAAACATGTACATTATCTAAATCCTCCTCGCAGACACTCCGAAAAAGCGCAGAAGCGGCCACCATTTTGTTGACAACCGCCACTCACTATCTATCACAGAATAGATAGCGAGTTGTGTAGCCAATTAGAGAACGGCATTCGAGATAGAACTTGTAGATTTATATAATTTTTAATATTTGTGGTGGGACAATGCCGGCGGCTTCCCCAATCGTCAATTGCGTTGTGGCCAAATCTAGTTTGCATTGATATTGTCACTGTATTCTTTATGCAATCGTTCTTTAACTTACATCTCTTTTAAAACTTAAGTTCGGCACAGCTGTTACAATAACCAATAGCCTGCGCTAGAAAGGGAAAGGGAAGGGGAAAACAGGCGCACACGCTCTCTCTCCCCTCGCTTCGGGCGCACCCAATTCCTCCCTCCCCTTTCTAGGGCCTGCCACGCAGGCTAATTAAACAACTGATCGCCGTAAAGGAGAGCACAGTCACCTGGACACCAATCCAGTTTTGCAGTAGACTTGCTGTTTGGAAGCGTACATTCAACGTTTTGGCAAGAAATCACAGATGTGCTCAGACAAAAGTGAAAACAATTCCTGATCTCTAGTAGACACAGGTCACTCAATGACGTCTTTATAAATGTTGCATTTCTGTGTAACGTTTTTAAGCTGCGAAATAAGGTTAACGACAAACAAACGATTTCCCTTCTTTGTCTTCTGGCGTTTTAATCGTCAAATTAGGCCAGGGACCAGGACACAATAATCAAAAGCTCATTAGACTACAAAACAGTCGGATTTTATTGTCGTTTTGCGAAGGCGCTTTGCTTTTGCGTTTCAGCGTCTCTCCCCGGTCAAAAGACAAAATATTTTTATTGTACCCCAGGGATTTAAATAAACTAAATTACAAAAACAATTAAATATTAATATGATAACTAAAGGGTACCAGCACCCTAAAATAACTAAAAAGTTAAAAATGTCAGGGCGCTGGATCAAATAAGTTAAATTAAATGTTAGCAGCGGAGGTACAATATGGAGAGCACATATACACTAACTATCGTACACACAAACGTAACACTAATGCACATGTCATCGGCTTCCCCGTGGGGTCGACCCCCGGGCCAACCAGGGGGATTGTAAAGTCAGTCAAGCAAACTACAGGAATTTTCCCGGGGGGATCGGGGAATCTCTCAAGACAAAGTCCCCTGGGTGAGGTGTCTCTCACCTGAAAATCCTCGTGACATCCTTTTCAAGCTTGTGAATTCCCTCACCCCCTAATCTTTGATCGTAAAACAATGTCAAGATTTTCCCCTACCCTCGGGCAAAGAATCCCATCCATCTCCTTGTATTCCCCCACATATCTCCCTGGTAGGCCCGGGGGTCGACCCCACGGGGAAGCCGATGACATGTGCATAACATGCACACAAATGTAACATCTACAATGTGTAAAATAATCTTGAAAAGTTAAACAACCCAGTTACAGAGAATGATGTAACATTTTCAATTAAACCTATTTACGAAGAGTATCATCAAAATAATGTAAGATAATGTTCATTAAGACTTAATTTAAATTTTGAAAAAGAGGCAGTTTTAATCTGTTCTTTAATTAAATTCCTGATCATAGGCGCTCAAAATCTTATATTAAATTTACCGTAGTTCGTTTCTAACACTGGGAAGGTAATATGATTGTTTCGCTGCAGATTTTGTGTTATCTTCAGAAAAGAAGGTATCAAAAACAAGAGGTAATAATCTATTTTTAAATTTATACATAAATAATGCGATATGATACAAAACCAGATCATGTAGTTTAATTAAATAAATATTTAATTTTTTGAATAAAGGACTTGAGTGCTCATCGAATTTTGAGAATGTCATGAGGTGCAATGACGTTTTCTGTAAAACAAAGAGCGGTTGCAAAGTAGTTGAATAGGTGTTGGCCCAAGCAATTATTCCATAGATTAAAAAAGGGTATATCAGAGCATAATATAGGTTAATTAAAAGATAGTGATGTCTACGTAATAACGGATTTTAGATAATATTCCAAGACTTCTCTTCAACCTTTTCTTATAATATAGTCGACCTGTGGTTTCCATGTTAGATTCGAGTCTTTAATGACACCAAGGTATTTAATGTATCTTTCCTGCTTGAGACACACGTTATTTATCATCAGACTGAAATCACTGGTTACAGTCTCACTGTACGTTTTCACCCGCGCTCCAGACTATTCGCTTGACCAGACCTCGCATTCGACCAACGCAAAAATACTGCTGTTCTGCAGTCTTAAAGGTCATTGTCTGGAGTAGCGTCTGAATTGTGCTCTGACAAGTGGGACGGCGTTGAGTAATAACATTTTCTAAAAGGAAGCGACTCGTCTTGTTTATTGCAATACAATACAATACAATACAATACAATACAATACAATACTTTTTATTTCACATTTCCTTCTTACATCACATTAAAATATATTTGTATGGGTAGCTAAATAAAAGGTATTAGGGTATTTGTAGGTTAAACTAAGCCAAATATTGCTGACAATGATGGGAATGCCTAGCTACAAAAGAATGACACTAACTTGGAGAAATTTGGAATCGTACTGTTCAGCACCCGTCTACAATGTCATTCATACATGTAACTAGCAACAAGCTCTGTAAGTATATTTTTTTGCATCAGTAGTGGATTCACACCATCCTCGGAGACCCAGGGGCAGATAGTCGGGACGGGACAAAGATTCGGGACGAGCGAAAGTTTACAAGACAGTCGGGAGAGCCCCTGGGAATATTTCTTTATCGGACTCGTTCCAGAAGCTATTGAAATCCGGTTTCGTGATTGGGCGGAAATTTTCAGGCAAGGAATTTTTTTTCTGCCCAATCGGCGATCAGCTTATATATCCCACTCCTTTCGTGACTCCTTACACCAGTAAGTAAGCGGTCAGTCTGCTGTCGACCACATTTTTAGGGGTTCCACTTGTCTCGTTCGTTCGACAGATTTATCCTCGAGGAACAAATTGGTGGCAAGGGACCCACAAAACCCAGAAATCCACAAATTAAAATTGAACCCAAGCAACAATCACTTGTCAGCAACTAGAAAAAGCAAGATGAAGATCGACCGCAGGCGTCGTAAACTTCACGCGAAGAACAGCATGTAACTCGGTCTCTTTCTCTGGCTAGGATCATTGTTGTTTGGTTTACGCTTTTTTCTCTGGTTTACGTACGGGCAGTGGGCCGCTCCTGAAACTCTTCGGGGGGATGAAATTTCTGTTGCACGGGCCAGACAAGTTTGCCGATCGGGCGAGAAGCAGGCAGCTCGGCGGTTTTGCTCACGATCCCGGGGGGTGGGGGGGGGGGTACTCCCAGAAAAAATGGGTGGGGGTGTGCGGCCCGCTTCCTGAAACCCTTACCCTATTTCAGACCAAAATAATCGATTTTCGCTACCCTATTTCAGACCTGACCAAAAATTTGATACCCTATTTCAGACCTATTTCACGTACGCAGTTGGCGTAAACATAATTGAAAGACAAAAAATAAGGGCTTTTGTTGATGGTCTTATCGGCTAAAGATGAAGAAGCAGCTTCTTCCAAAAAACATACTGAATTCAAGACAAGAGCGCAAACCATACCCTATTTCATACCAAAATGATCAAAACTGATACCCTATTTCAGACCAAAACGGCTAAAAAACCATACCCTTTGGGGCCGCACATACCTATTTAGCTAATAGGGGGTGTGGTGTGGCGCGGGGGTATATAAGAGAAAGATTTTTGGGGGTTTACCTGTAAATAAACACACACATGTAAAATGGCGGTTCTGGTCGCATTCGCATGAGCGAAAACATCAACCCAATCGCCGAGTTGGGGTCTATTTTCATGATCATGAGCAATCCAAATCAACCCAATCGCCTTCGTCGCCCCGCGCCACACCACACCCCCTATTAGAGAAAAGCGTGCACAGGGTACACACAGGAATGGCCGCCGCACAAATGCAGGAAGGTCTTGAACGAGTACTACGGCCAAGCCGCCCCGCCGGGGAAAACAACGGCCCGCCCGCCCAAGCCACAACAATTAAACCCGAGACGAGAGAAGCTTTACTTAAAGAAATTAAAAATTGGATAAAACGCGAAAATTGGGTTTTAAGTGGTTATAAAAACCTGGACTTTATTCATATGTTAGTTTTTAACGGGGTCAATCCTTGGGAGTTTATTAAGAGAACAAAGAACCAAAACCTTATAAACGATTTTTGTATCATTGGCCGTCGCGCCAAAATTAAAACAACCCCATGTGTGGGCGATTAAATAGTAGCATCTACAGGAAGATAACTCTGGAACTTTTATACCCTAAACCCCGCAGAGGGGAGCCTCTTTTTTACTTTTTATGTGCCAACGGAATTTCCTTTGTTGGTGTCAAAAAAGCTGCCAAAGCTGTGGTCAACAACTTTCTCCGGGAATCAACTCGCGACAGACGAAGAATGCGTAGCTTCTGCATGTACCGGAGCTCCATAGAAACGCCTATCACAAAATCCCCAAAACAATAGTAACAACAATGTGCTCCGGTGCCTATATGCTCCGGTAC
>JAEMWC010000245.1:892500-937500 GCA_016490735.1 Pachyseris speciosa | reverse complement strand
TTTGATTTTCCCCAACTCCCTCTAGTGTGTATGGTTAGTATTTACCATTCTTCTGTCCTGGGCCCGGTTGTTCGAAAGCCAATTAACGCTAACCCAGGATTAAGAGTTAACCGAAGTTTTTATCTCGCTCATTGAGAAGATTTTGTAAGTCAAATTTTACGCTTAAAGTAAAGTTCAATTAAAAACAAAACTTAAAGGCGAAAATCTTTCGAAAATGAATTTATTGAACAGTAACTAAATTGGACTCAAACGTCACCCTAACCAGGGATTAGCTTAATCGTGGTTTGAACAACTGGGCCCAGTGGAAGACTTTTCCACATTCGTGACGCTACACTGGACAATTTACCAATGTTGGCTTCAGATCCAAGTTCACACTGTACTCCAGGCTGTTTATGTACATACATGTATGGTACAAGCAAAAACAAATTTTCATTGGTCAATTTATAAAATCATGATGAATTAAATTAATATACTTTCTATATGCAGATTCAATATAGTCCACACATTACACTTTTCAGAATGTGAGAATTAATAAAAAATAAATAGGCCAGAGATGGCATTGAAATTAACACAAACCTAACCTACAAAATGAATTAATTTTAAAATATAAATAGTAAAATATAAGAATAATGCAAGCAAATGTTTTTGAAGGCAAGCGTTTTGTTTGCTGTTTAGTGCGTTTTCAATTAATAAAAACTCACTACATATTCAGCCATAAATGTAAGATTATGTGAGTCACGGCAACGAAGCTTGATAATTACGCATTCATTGAAACCAGCGCTGAAACTTGAACGATACTTCAAAGTATTTAAAATGTCATACTTACAGCAACTTCCTTTAGAAACCAGTTCCAGCCTGTTGGTTTTTTAATGGATCTTAACTTGTTGGGTTTTGCATTCAATGCAGCCGGATTATTGCTTAGATTGGATGCAACGCTTTCAATAGAAACTTCCTCAACTTGTTCTACTTGGTCCGCCATTTTGTTGAGTTCACAGAATTAACCATGTACATACATCGAACAAAGGACTTCGTGTTTTTGTGATTTCCCAGAATGCAATGCTGTTTCAAATATCACGATATCTGTTATCCTCCAAGAGCTGGTTTGGCATCAACCATACTCAATGGCATCGACTGTTTCAGGGAAAGGCATTGACTGTTAAAAATGGCATCACTTGTTTACGAAAGGGAAAATTGCTTCGCTATCGGGATGGGGTTGGCTGGAATACTACACAAAACGATGGAAACTTTTTTCTCATCGTGCGAAGACTCCCTAGACTTATATGTGGAGCACGAGACAGAAAATGAGGAGAAAGCAGAGAATAAGTAAGGTGGTGAAAAAATTTCCTATTAAACTTTTCGACTTTTTTATATTGGCATGTCTGACAATAAGCTTGTCAAAACCATCATGGATGCAGTGGTTCTTTCCGGCCTCATGACTGGTATCGGTTGGGCGGGAAAAAAGATTTTGAAAGAGAATTTCATATCCGACCCCAGCACTAGTTTGACTAACTATGTGAAATTCACTGCCGCCATTGCTGGCGCCGTTGCTCTCAAACAGTATCTCACAGACGAAAAAATCATTCCCGCCAATGTTTGATGATTTTAAAAATAGGGCCTAGTAAAACATGGCAACAATTGCGATCATGGTTGGTGGGGCAGTCCTGAATGCTGCCACTTTCATCGGTGGCAATTATCTCGTGAAAGCTCTTGGGGGCGACGACGATGCAGCGCTTGACGAAAAAAAGCGACACGAGAAAGCTCTCGAGGATTACCAGGCGGCTTACGCGAAATACAGCTGCCAGTGCACCCAGCTCCTAGACTGGATCCAGACAAACGTGCAAATCAAAGCGCAGGCCAAGCAGAACTTCACCAATACCGACTACGCTTTCAAACTTTATAATCAGGCACACCCCAACTGACATCTGACTCCGCTGAAAGAGCCCAAGTTCTCCGATTTCTACCAGCCAAGCAAGCAGCAAAAAAAGGGCGAGCTTGTTTTTTTGGGCGCTGGGACTCTCGCTTTGGGCTATGCTGCTTTTCGTTTCCTTTGAAGTTTTATGAATCCTTTGTAATGGATGCCAAACTCGCGAAGGTTTATTACAGCCCCAGAGGCTATTGGAAAGGCCTCGCTGCAATTAAAAAACTGGCTGAAGCTGCAAAGGTATCTGAGGACGACGCAAAAAAGTGGCTGATCAGGAAGGCGATTTGGCAGATCTTTCTTCCAGCCCCGTGTCACATTCCTCGGCAGAAGTTCAATGTTTTCACCCCCAACAAGGTGCACCAAGCTGACCTTCTTTTTTTGCCACATGACAAACTCCCCTGCGGGCGCAAAGTGTACAAGTACGCTCTGACGGTTGTCGACATGGCCAGCCGATACAAAGAGGCCGAACCATTGACCTCGAAAAACTCTGACGAGGCGTTTCGCAAAATTTACAAACACTTGCCTCTGAAATGGCCGCAAATGTTGCAGGTGGATCCTGGGCACGAATTTATAGGCACTGTAACGAAAGACATGGAAAACCACAAAATGTATATCCGGCGCGGGCACCCCGAAATTCACCACGACCAGGCGATTGTTGAACGTTTTAACCACACCCTGGCTGACCGCTTGTTTGGCCACCAGTACGTTGTTGAAATGCTTCTGCCGGAGGGCCAGCGATCTGTTGCATGGGTGAAACGGCTTCCAGAAGTTGTTGCTGTCTTGAACAACGAGGAAACAAGCCTGACTAGGGAGAAGCCGGCTGTTGCAATCAAAGAAAAGGTGGTTGTTTCCAAGCCTTCAACGACGTATGAAAAACCTGTGGGAAAGCGTGAAAAACAGCTACCCCTGCTTGTCAATGTCCGCTACCTTTACCAACCTGGTGAGTTGGAGGGCGGCAAAAAAAGAGCCACAGATCCTGTCTGGTCTTTGAAAGTCTTTAAGATTGAAAGGACTGTCATGAAACCAGACACACCTTTTTTTTACTATTTGCACGACAGACCCAAACACAATTTCGTGCGCGAAGAGTTGTTGGTTGTCCCCCCAAACACGGAGCTACCCCCCGAAGGCCTTGCCTAAAATGCAGGGAAACCAAAAAATTCATGAAAAGAAGGTGCATTAGGGTTTGCCCTTTTCACGGTTTGGGTTAGCCGCTGGGCCAATAGTTCAAACAACATTTCATCTCTCTTTGAAGCCACAAACCCTGTCCTCCTTGCAACTTCCCTTTTCAGCTCTTTGTGAACCATCCTCCACTCTGGTGTTGTCTTGCGGTCCATATATTTATGGTTGACAATGTCCAAATGCATCATCTAACAGCGCCAAAATGCCTTCCATTTCTGCATCGGTTGGAAGGGATTTGTACCCGAAGGCGTGTGTGTTGACTCCATCCTCTTCTATCCAAATTATCTTTTCGAATCAAATGCAGAAAGAGAAGTCTAGTTCACGTTCATGCCAAAGATGTGGTGTTGTCCTTTTCTTCGGAGAATGTTCATTCCGTGTGTCAGCTGCTTCTTGCCGAAGAGGGTTTCTTTGTACTGTTTGTGCAGGATTTCCTTTTTGACCACGTTCTTTTTCACTCCTTTGGCTCTTTTCATGTTTTTTTCCGTCGGCCCTGATGATTGAGTACATCTTTGGGCACAAACACACACACTCAGCGATTGAGGTCCCTGCACACTCGTCTTTCATTTTGCCCAAAACCTTTTTGTTGGTTTCTGAATGCAGTGGGTGGTCTTTCGGGTAGTCACTTGTGTCAAAGAGATGTTGGCCAAGGCGGCCTTCGGGCCCCATGTCTTTGTAAATATCGTTGGTTTCAATTTCGAGCAGAAAGCTGTCGGTGTCTGTGTACAGAAGTTTGCATTTCTGGCCATACTGCCTTTTCAAGATGTTGTAGAAAAATTCATACATCAGCCGTTTACTGTTTTCCAGAATTGTCATCTCTGTGTAAACCGGTTTGTTGAGGGAGAGCTTGCTTTTGTGCATACTTATCCCGTAAGATCGTTTGCAAAGAACTCGTGCCTTGAGTACAGGGGGTTTGCAATCAGTTTCCTGAGCTTGGTTGTCTTGTGGGGGCGCACCAGTTACACATCTGTGCGGTTGCGCAGGTTTTCCATGGTTTTCCTGAAGACAGAGTTGTTCATCAGCTTGTAGAAATCTTTTTCAAACGTGTTTTTGGCCTTCTTAATGAACTCGGTGTTCATCCTGATGTAAGGCTCCATCCAGTGTTTTTGTTTGAACTCCAACACTCTGTGGACTTTCTTCAGCCTCATGCCCTGTTTCAGGTAAAACTGCAGGTTGCGGTTGTGCACCACATAGTTCTTTTTGTCCTGCAGCGTAAGCAAGAGCTTTTTGCAGTCCGGTGGGTTGAGGTTAAGTTTTTTTATCATTTTCTTTTGGTATTGGGACAGCCATTCTTTTTGCACGGCCTTTTTCTCGGAGGCGAGGGGATAGCTGTTGTGCTCTTTGTGAAGCTCTTGGGGGTATTCGAGCTAGACCTTGAAGATGGAACCTTTTTTGCTGTTTTCTTCAATCTCAAGGATTTTGTCCTCCGATGGAAGCCAACCGCTCCACTTGAATTTGCCCACTGGGAGAGATTTGCTCATGGCCCAACCGTAAAGGTTGTTGGCGTCAAAATCCATGATGAATGTGTTTGGTTTGCTTTTGTCGTAACCTGGCACCAGAGGGTTGTTAGCTTTGGCGTGCCTCTTGCTAACCATTGAGATGCCTCCTCGCATCCCTCTCTCCACAAAGAGATGCATGTCTATGTCGGTCAAGAGTTCCAGCTCGATCCCCGTCTTTTTCAGGAGCATGTCCCACGACAGGCTGGGTGATGTGTAATAGTGGGCTGGATCCAGACCGTACTGCCTTTGGCAGAGATCGCAGAAGTTTTCGAACACATCTGCCAAAAGTGCAACGTCTGTTTTCACGTAAAGGTCATGGTAGTCCCCGAGTGTTTTGCACCCAAATGTTTCCCAAACCTTTTGTTTGTGTTGGTAATCTTCGTCTGAGATGTGCTCGCCAGAAAGGTTGCTGAAGAAGCATTCTTTGCCAGGAAGGCTTGTTTCGTTAAATTTTCCCCAAGAATCCATGTACTCGTAGGGGTAAATTCCTTTTTTGAACAGCAGATCGAGTTTTGCTGCTTCTGGGCAAAGTTTTTTCGTTATTTTCAGCGTCGCTGAAAATAGAGTCTCATTCTCTCCAAAGAGAATGAGATGTATTTCTCCATGTTTTTGGCAATGCAGTTCAGCTCTCCAGCCCCTTCCACCATTGACATGGCTTGCATCAGGTGGTGCGCATCGTAGCCTTTCAGGTTGTGGAACATGACAGGAATGGGAATGGTTTTGGGGTTTATGCGCAGTTTTTTTGTTACATGCATTGTGTGCGGCACCGCGGAATCTTCCTGTTATGTGGCAATGGTCTTTCACCGCGTCTCTGAAGTTTTTGCAAAGAAGTGGCGTTCTGCAGAAAAGACGTTCTTCTTGGTTTTTCTCAATCCATTTGTCAATGCTGTCTTTTGGTTTTCTTTGTTCTTTGGGTCCCTCAAACACAATTTCTTCCATAGCTTTGTAAAAGCAACCTCTATGGCTTTGCCTGCAGTACTTGCCGGTGTCACTGTTCCACACAGGCATTGAATTCAGAAATTCTGGTTTCACAAGACCTTCCTTGCAAATGTGGCAGTTTTTGGTGGTGTTGAATACAAACCAATTATATGGTGTCTGTTGTGATTGGTTGGTTGTCCTTTGTTCATATTGTCATGTGATCATGTAAAAGTACTGAGTGAAAAATAAAGTGAGAGAATGATGGAACTCATAACATGGTACCAGGATCTCTACTTCTCTGTAGAACCTGTGTAATTTTCTCAAACGATATGGAAAGGATCAAACCGCTGACGGAATTAGATATCGAAAGCCTTAATCTCTCAGACGCGTGGAAAGAAGCGTGGGAATTGTACCAGGTTTCAAGTGGCCTTCATGAAAAGTCTGATGCAGTACAGATTGCAACTATCCAAAGTCTTCTTGGGGTCAAAGCAAGACGAGTGCTCAAAACTCTACCAAACATTGCCGAAAACATCACGGAAAGAACTGTCGCAGGTATTGTCACGGCGCTTGAAGAATACTGCGTCCCTCGGACAAATACAACCTACGAGCGCTATGTATTCAGAATGACGACACAAGATCGCTCGTTCGATATCTTCGTCACAGAACTTAGATGAAGGGCTGAAAACTGTGATTTTGGAGTGATCAAGGATTCTCTGATTTGAGATCAGATTGTAGTCGGTGTCAACGAACCCAAGCTACGGGAGCGACTCTTACGAGAGCCAGAATTAACACTCGAGAAAGCAATCAAACTTGGCAGAATCACGGAGCAATCTAGAGAACAAGTGAAAGTCTTCAACTCGCCATCAATCTCACCATCCCAAGCGAGCAACATTGACAGCGTAAGGAAGTCGCGATCGTCGATGGAAACAGGAAATATGAAGCAAGATGAAACCCAGAAAATAATGAAATGCAAATTTTGTGGATCTTCCCATGACAGGGGAAATTGCCCAGCTTATGGAACAACATGCCATAATTGCAAAGGGCAAAACCACTATGCTCGCTGCTGCTTCAAATCGAAGAGTGGCTCCGAAGAAAGAAGAGTTCGACATGTGGAGGTGGAAATGAAGGATGCAGATGATGACACGAAAGGACTGTACACTGAGGAAATTCAAGGTAACAGCAAAAGGAACATTTTAGTTGACTTGTTAGTGAATAACATTCCTGTGAATTTTAAGCTAGATACGGGCGCAGAATGTAATATCATATCCGTGTGTTTAGCAAATGAGTTGAATGCCCACATAGAGCCAACAAGCATGTTGTTGAAATCATTTGGGGGACACCAGTTAGATACGGTGGGCAAATGTATTATCGATACGCAAGCTAATGAGGCTAAGAGTTCAACACCTCTCGAGTATTATGTCCTCCGTGACAATGTCAGGCCTCTTCTGGGTTTTAAGAAACATGCTTAGACCTAGAACTAATTACCGTAAATAATGCCGTAACACGCACAAGTCTTGCTGTTTATCAAATCAAACACAAGTGTGGTGTTAATCATTTACTAGTGACGCAATGTAACCTTGTAGGGGAATTGATTAAAGGGATATGATTCATTCTGATCTACAACATGGCTTGCGTGATTCTCTATTAGAGTAATTGTACATGGTGTCAGGAGTATTCAAACGGAGAAAATCGAGGAAAGATTGAGCGACATGGCATCCAACATTACCGCCCTGCCAGCATCTTTCGATTTCAAGAATCCAGAAGAATGGCCTAAATGGATACGACAGTTCAAGCAGTACCGACGACCAAACTAAACAAAAAAGAAGAACTGTTACAAATCAATGCCATGATTTATTGCAAGGGTGACGAGGCAGAAGACATTTTAAAGAGCTTTACTTTTGCCGAGGGAGACGAGAAGAAATACAGCAAAGTGAAAGAAAAATGCGATCAACATTTTGTCATAAAAAGAAACGTGATCTTCGAACAGGCAAAGTTCAACATGCGAAAGCAAGAACTGGATGAGCCAGTTGACACATTTATCACGGATCTCTATTGTTTGTCTGAGTACTGTGAATTTGGAACCCTTCGAGACGAGTTAATTAGAAATCGTATCTTAGTGGGATTGTGAAATGTCAAGCTGAGTGAGAAACTCCAGATGGATTCAGCCCCTACGCTACAATCGGCGATAAACAGTGCCAGGCAGAGTGAGTCAGTTAAAAAGCAACAAGAATCGTTTCAAAGTGGAGTACCAACACAAATCAATGAAGTAAAAGGATCGAAAGCACACCATGACCGACGACAGAATTGGCCACAAAGGCGACCAACGAACTGCATGTGTTGCGGCGTTATCTCGGAATATCACGCACGCCAAAAATGCCCCGCAAAGGACGCTATGTGTGCCAAGTGTAACAAAAGAGGTCACTTCGCCAAAGTTTGCTTGTTGGCTCCAAAGAAAGTTGGCATGATTGCAGCCGACGATTTGGATGAGCAAGAAGAGCGAGACGCTGACGGATTCTTCCTCGGAGAGATTGGAAACGTGGATGGAAAACCTTGGAAAAAAGAGATTGACGTTAATGGCACAAAAATTCAGTTCAAGCTAGACAGCGGAGCCGACGTAACAGTTATCGGTGGGTCAATCTATTCGCATTTTGTTTTGGGCAAAACAAGGTTGAAAGATCACACAAGAAACTATTTGGCCTGTGCAAAAGCCCACTGTCGTGCCTGGGGGTACTAAAAGCAAATCTTGAACTTAAAGGAAAATCCTGCATAGAAGATGTTTATGTTGTCAAGAACTTGGAGAGCCCGCTCCTCGGTAGATCCGCCTGCTTAGCATTAGAAACCATCGCAAAGGTTGCAGCCATGACTCACCCAGCAGAAGGAATTAAGGAACGCTTTCCAAAGCTCTTCAGTGGCTTGGGTTGCATGGACGGAGAATATGAGATCAAACTGACGTCATCGTATGAACCCTTCAACCAGACCACACCGAGACGTGTTCCAATGCCCTTGCTGCCAAAAGTCAAGGGAGAACTGGACCATATGGAAACAATGGGAGTGATTGCAAAGGTAGATGTGCCCACAGAGTGGTGTTCACCCATCGTAGTAGTCCCAAAGTCAAATGGAAACGTCCGCATATGTGGTGACTTCATTCAGCTGAAGAAAGCTGTACTTCGCGAGAATCATCCGATGCCCACAACAGAGCAAACACTGGGAAAGCTGGCCGGTGCGAAAGTGATATCCAAGCTGGATGCCAACAGTGGGTTCTGGCAACGAAAGTTGAAAGAGAGCTCAAAGCTGCTAACCACGTTTATCACTCCATGGGGCCGGTACTGCTATACGCGTCTACCATTTGTTATTTCTTCCGCCCCAGAACATTTCCAACGGAGCATGCAAAGAATCCTGGAAGGCCTACCTGGGGTTGAATGTCAGATGGATGACATCATTGTGTATGGGGCAAATCAAGAAAGGCTAAAGGCGGTCCTAGTTAGGCTCCAAGAAGCAAACGTCACACTTAACGCCAAAAAATGTGAATTCTCAAAGGAGACTGTTCGATTTCTGGGCCAATTGGTGGGAAAAGATGGAATTTGCGCCGACCCAAGCAAGATAGCTGCGGTGAAGTACTTAGCTGAACCTACCGATATACACGAGCTCAGAAGATTTCTGGGAATGGTCAACCAGTCAGGAAAGTACATTCCAAACTTGGCTGAACTCACCCACCCTCTACGTGAACTTCTCAGCAACAAACTACGTTGTCTGCCGATGCATCATCTTACAGTCTGGGTGCTGTCCTGACCCAAAAACAAACCGATGGGAAGTGGAAGCCAATAGTGTTCATATCTCGCGCTCTCACTCCAACAGAATGACGATACGCCCAGATCGAAAAGGAGGCCCTAGCAACCACTTGGGCTTGCGAGAGGTTGGCCGACTATCTAAGTGGCAAAAAGTTCCTTGTGGAGACAGACCACAAGCCGCTAGTTCCTATCCTTGGTTCAAAGAATTTAGAGGAGATGTCACCCAGAATCCAGCGGCTTCGTATGTGAATGTTGAGGTTTGACTTCAGCGTCTCCCATGTCCCAGGCAAACACCTCAGCACCGCTGACGCACTCTCCAGAGCACCCATAGTCAGGGAAACCAAAGAGAACGATCCAAGACCCGAAGAAGAAATTAATCTATATGTTCATCACATATTTAACTCCCTCCCAGCTTCTAACACACAGCTTGAGCGGATTAGAGAAAAACAAGAGGAAGACGAAGTCTGTCAGGTGCTAAAGGAGTACTGTGGCGAAGGCTGGCCAGAACGACCCAGAGTTCCAGACGCACTTCAACCCTACTGGCAAGTCAAGGATGAACTTTCAGTCGTCCACGGCTTGCTTCTTAAGGCAGACAGAATCGTCATTTCCACATCCATAAGGCTGGAGATCCTAGACCGCATCCAGAACGGTCATCAAGGTGTCACGAAATGTTGCGAGAGGGCAAAGCAATCAGTATGGTGGCCAGGTCTTAGTCAGCAAATTGAGGATCTTGTCAAGCAATGCCGCAAGTGTACGGAACAGAGGCCAAATATCAAGGAACCCTTGATCCCAAGTGCAATTCCAGATAGGCCATGGCAAATGATGGGCACGGATATTTGCTATGTCAAAAAGTGGCCCTATCTGATTGTGGTGGACTATTTCTCAAAGTTCATCGAAGTCAGCTACCTAGCCTCACTCAGCTCCATGGAAACAATTCGAGCCCTCAAATCGGTATTCGCTCGACACGGGCTACCAGAAATCGTGTGCTCGGATAACGGCCCCCAGTACGATTCGGCAGAATTCTCCAAATTTGCTAGAGACTGGGAATTCAAACATGTCACGAGCAGCCCCCTCTATGCACAGTCTAACGGGGAAGCAGAAAGAGCGGTACAAACTGCGAAGAACCTGCTACAGAAAGAAGACCCTGCCAAAGCTCTTCTGGCCTATTGATCGACACTGCTGCAAGGTGGAAAGACACCTTCCGAGTTACTGTTTGGCCGGCAGATAAGATGTACACTACCTTGTATTCCAGCAGCCCTTCAACCCAGCTGGCCAGGAATAGAGAAATGGAGACAGGAGGAGAGTGAACGGAAGATTAAACAGAAACAGAACTATGATTTGCGACAGAGTCAAGGAATTGGTTCCCTTCCAGCCAGGCGAGCGTGTATGGATTCACGATGAAAACAGACCAGCTACGGTCAAGACCTGTGCGCAGGCTAACAAGCCACGATCTTACCTTGTAGAAGCTTCCGGCAGTATCTTGAGGAGGAACCGGTCCGCCCTTCAACCATATGCTGACGAGTCGTTGAGCAGCGACGACAAGCCATCGACCAGCGACGACAAGCTGTTCCACCAGACCAGCTGCTCCAGAACCAGCCGTTATACCGGATGACTCTGTCATGCGTACGCATTCGGGACGACTGATAAAGACACCCCAAAGGCTTGACTTGTAGTCCAATATCACCCGATGGAGACAAACGGAGAAACATTGTGTATTATTATTATTATTATTTTTTTGCTAGTCTTCTTTTGAGATGTTTCAGTTCTTTTTTTTTATTTTTACTTTTGCAATAAGAATATTAATCATTTAGGGAAATACTTTGAAAGGGAGATGTGGTGTTAATCATTTACTAGTGACGCAATGTAACCTTATAGGGGAATTGATTAAAGGGATATGATTCATTCTGATCTACAACATGGCTCGCGTGGTTCTCTATTAGAGTAATTGTACAACAAGCAAACCATTTTGGATGAATTTCATGATGTTTTTGAAGGTTTGGGTTGTGTCGAAGGTGAATATGACATCAAATTGAAAGCTAATGCTCATCCGACCATTCAACTGCAAAGGAATGTACCCCTTAGATTAATTGATAAGCTTAGGAAAACTCTCAACGATCTTGAAACCAAACGAATCATTGAGAAGGTAGAAGAATCAGTTAACTGGGTCAGTAATTTGGTAATCGTAGAAAAGAAGAACGGTAGTTTGAGATTGTGCCTTGACCCACCAGACGTTAATGACGCCATTGTGAGGGAAGATTTTAAACCTCCAAGTTTTGAAAAAACCTCGTTAAATGGCTGCAAAATCTTCTCAGTTTTTGATATGTCAAATTGTTACTGGCACCAACCACTTACAAAGGAGTCCTCGTTCCTCTGTTTTTGCCCTTTTCGGGCATTTCAATCCTTGTGGGGGTTCCATTCACACCGTTGCAGTGTTTTTGGTGCTGTGAGAGAATCTTTTCGGTTGTGAACCCAATAAGACACATTACGCAGAAGTGTTTTTTATGTCCGTGTTTTGTTTGGTCATAAAGCAGAGATAACAGCCTCTTCACGAAACAGTAGTGTGTTCTTTCGCCTTCATGAAGAAGCATCAAGTTAATTCTTGGAACTCTTTTGTCTTTTGTGCTGATTCTGAGAAGTCACGACGTTGTTTTATTCCCACCCAAACACATTCAGTGCAAGAAAGGGGTTTGTTTTTCAAGTTTGCAAAGTTGTTTCAGGGGTGTGGGAAAGTCAATGCCATCCCAGTTGATGCCGTCTTGAGTTGGGTACTTGCTGGGTCTTTGTGCGTCTTTTTGTGCAGGAAACAGGGCCGCTCTCAATGCCCACTTCAAACATTCGTCGTCTCTGTTTTGCACATTGGTGATTGCTTTTTTGCCGGCTAGTTTCTGGGCTGTCTGAATGAAAGTGCCACCTCTCAAAGGTTTATATTTTGTGACATTAACATAGGCAACTGAGATTCTATCACATCCTGATCCTCTCTCTGACCAGTTATCTATATCCCTGTTTATCATGTCGATAAATTGGTCAAATCTTTGGTCAAATGGTTGGTGGTGGTTTTTGTGTTTCTTCTTCCCATTCCCCAACTTCATTTTGCCCTCCCCTTCTGAAGAATACCTCCATACCAAACTGTATTTTGGCACTTCCAAGTCTATTGGTTTCACTGTTAATAAGATTAAACGCTTGGTCGCGCATTTGGTAATTCAGTGAAGTTAATAAGACTCTGTCTATAACAGTTTTCGGGATTGACACTCATCCTTCAAACCCGAAGCCAATCATTACTCGGGCTTCCCGCATCTCGCCCAGGTCTAAAATTACCGTCCGTTCTTCTTTTTCTTCGTCATTGAGTTTCATCCACAAAGCTCACTTCCGGTGTTTCTGCGCAAGCGCTAACTATTTTTAACAACTCACAACAGCAAGAATGATGCCTGTTGTCACGTATCAGAAAACGTCAATTCACCTTGTGTCTTTGAAGTCTGAACAGCTAATATGTTAAGAGAAGTGTCTATGCAAATGTTTGCAAGTTCAACTGCGAGAAGAAAGCTTTTAACATGATCAAACTTAACTCCAGATGGACTGCCGTGTTTCCCTGTTGTCATGGAGAGCGATTGTAAATACTAAGTTTCTGGTAATTTCTAGAATGTTGAGTCACACAATGTTTGTACCAGAACCTTCTCCTGTCACACTACAGAACAAGGTTCTAGAATATTAATTGTATATAAGGATTCCGCTAGGAAGCGGTCATTGTTGTTGGTGGTGGCAGGGCGCAAGCCCTCCCCAATAACTGATATACTGGCTATAACCACTATTAACGTAACCTACTGTGGACTACTATAAAGAAAGTGATCAAGAATGATGCTATATTTCAAGCTACTACAGAGTTCTACGAGAAGTGATTCAGTTGTGGATGTTCATTGTGGACTGCAGCAGTCAGAAGATGAATTAAAAAGTGAAGTGGAAAAGATTACAAAGCTGAGAACTAGAATTGCCTGCTATGGTGGGTTGTTGTTGTCGGCAAACACCGACTGGAGAAGCTATACCGAGAGAATCATAGAGAGCTATTGAGGAACTTCATTTAAGGTCAAGTGGATCGAAAGGAGATTTCTCCAGAGACATCGACATTTATTGTGGGTTTGTGTCAGTGGTGACTGAAGTTTTAGCAGTAGGTTTAAGCTAGTTTGATAGCAGATTGTATTGTTTAGAAATCACTCCTTTGTAACTAGGATTTAGTTACGTATCGTTAAATAAATAAGTTGGGTTTGTAGAAGAGTTTCGCAGTGTATCTTTTCTATCGGTTGAACGATACCGTAACACTGTGTCCGCTCCATTGAGATGTACCTTTGAAGTCTGAACAACTAATATGTTAAGAGAAGTGTCTATACAAATGTTTGCAAGTTCAACTGCGAGAAGAAAGCTTTTAACATGACCAAAATTTAACTCCAGATGGACTGCCGTGTTCCCCGTATCCGCTCCATTGAGATGTACATTTTGTTGAATGACTCAAGTACGGGATATCACACACCCCTGAGACTTTGACAGGTAGTTTATTTACTATTTTCCCTCAATATCTCAATTTCTGGACTTTAATTTTTGAATGATAAGTGATTAGTTTTTACAAATGTATTTGCATGACTTGAAACTGTCCGAGAAACGTTCCTTTCTTATGTTTCAAATGACCCTGGATTGACGTATTTGTAAACAGTTTCACTCTGCTAATTAATTTTCTACTCACATTTCACCGAGACTCCATTAACGTTTATCCGAAAAAATCCTACATCATTCGATAAGCGTTTCCTTTTTCAAACAATTATCCATCGAAGCGAAAGCAAGTATGCTTAGTGTTTTTTGGAATCAATACACTATTTTTATCATATTGCATAACGATAAACCTCTGTGGCCTAAAGGTCATTGTTCCTGCCTGTGACGCAGCTAACCCGGGTTCGATGTCTTTTAGTGGTATATATCACTGGCTTTTTTTTTCTGTTTCTCTTTTTCTTGTTCTTTAGAAATATTTTTTACAAGTGTTATAATTATTGTTCTCAATGGTTGAACTGTAAAGCAATTTTGTAATTTTAGAGGAATATATGTTGATAGGGGTCTAAAGAAATAGACTCCAACACAAGCTAAGCGCAATGCGTCTGATGTAAGAAAGACAGACTTCTCTCTATTCTTTTGTTTAGCGCTAAATTAGGGATACAATACCTTTTTTTGCAAGCCCGAGTTTAGGCTAATTGTAGCCTCTTGTTAAAATTAGTTTGTGAAATTCTAAACCTATCAAACAAATTGGCTTGGGTGGGGGGGCCGTTGTTTCCCCCTGGCGGGGCGGCTTGGCCGTAGTACTCGTTCAAGACCTCTTCCTGCATTTGTGCGGCAGCCATTCCTGTGTGTACCCTGTGCACGCTTTTCTCTAATAGGGGGTGTGGTGTGGCGCGGGGGTATATAAGAGAAAGATTTTTGGGGGTTTACCTGTAAATAAACACACACATGTAAAATGGCAGTTCTGGTCACATTCGCATGAGCAAAAACATCAACCCAATCGCAGAGTTGGGGTCTGTTCTCATGATCATAGGCAATCCAAATCAACCCAATCACTAAGGAGCAGGGCGATGAAGGCGATTGGGTTGATTTGGATTGCTCATGATCATGAAAACAGACCCCAACTCGGTGATTGGGTTGATGTTTTTGCTCATGCGAATGTGACCAGAACCGCCATTTTACATGTGTGTCTATCAAATCGAACCTTGCAATCGACCGTTTCAGCACAATTTCGAGAGAGACCACGAAAAGTCCTTAGAGAAAGTGTACAGTTCCACTGTGATCTATTGCAATGTTTTGGTTTTCATATTTTTGACTGGTATCTGTTGGCCAATATGCTTTTCTTCCCAAGGTGTGCATAAAAATATGCAGATTGCCTTGCAGTTGTGATAATTGCTAATTGTGTTGTACAGTACATGCAAGATGCATGGTAATTTGCACAAGCTTTCCAAGAACTCTTTTACCACGGTGGTGCTGAGCTCAGTTAAAAAGTTTTAAAAACATGTTTTAGAGTGGGCTTTTGCAAAACCTTGCTGGAAACATTTACATTATGTTGACTGTCCTGCAACTTTTAGGTTGCAAAGTTTCAGATAAAGTTGTTTACAAGTTGATGCAGGATGTTTAGTGTCTTGTATGTGTCATAGTACCCACGCGTGTTGTACTAGCCGCGTAGGCCTGGACCGAGTGATGAACATGTGGTCCATCATGGCGGCCATGTTTGTTCAATGTGGAATAAACTCACGAGTACATACTATTTCATGGTGTCAGAAGCCGGATTTCTTCGAGTAAACAAGCAACAAATGCACATGGAACTCTTCAAGTGAAAATAACGGAACTTTTCACGTCAGTTCTTCATAAAGTTCAAGTTTCAACAATCGATACAATCGATCGCCATCAGTTCAAGTTTCAAATTTCAAGCTTCTTAATTCGCATTCAAACCAGCGTCTTATCTCACCTCAAACAACAACCATGGATAAATTTACGATTCCTTCGATGGACTGGTCGACACCAGGTGATATCCATAAGCGATTCAAGATTTTCAAACAAAAGTGCCGTCTCATTTTCGATGGGCCTCTCTTACACAAAACAGAAGGCTAGACTGCTCTTGCTATGGGCCGGCGACAAAGGATTAGAGATCTATAACACAGCAACATGGGAAGACGAAGCAGACCAATTCAAGCTTGACCCAATGTTTGAGAAGCTAGAAGCATACACAAGGCCCCAGAGCAACCAAATTCTATCCAGATACCAACTAAGATGCCTTAAACAAGACGGCATGCCCTTGGAAGTATTTCTAACCAAGGCTCGTACCCTTATCGACAACAGTGGGTATGATCCCGCATTCAAAGATGAAACCCTCCGAGACACGTTGGTGTTTGGCCTTAAGTCAGATAAAGTTAGAAAGGATGCCATCTCCAAAGGAAACTCTCTTACCTTTCAGCAAGTGTACGACCTAGCCAAAACAGAAGAAAGTACCAAGGCACAGATGCAAGTAATTAGACAAGGGGAGAAAAACACTGAATTATACTCCATAAGAAGCAAAAAGAAGGCAGCTTCATTCAAAGGCTCAAGGCAGGCAGCCAGTTCAAAGCACAGTCATTCGAACAATGACTTTAAACGCCGCAGTCCATCTGCCAGCAAGCCAAAGTTGAAATTCAAATTCAGTGGTTGTTTCAGATGCGGAAACAAACACAACAGTGATGCTACATGCCCGACTACACATGCTACATGCTTGTACTGCAAAAAGACAGGGCATTTCCAGAAGGTATGCATAAAGAAAAGCCTCAAACAAGTGCATGAAATCGTACAGAGTCCACAGTACCATGGCCAGGAGATCCACTTGCACGACGACGATGGAGAAACCAGTGACTCTTCAAGTATAAGCAGCTATGATGAAGATGAGGGAAGTGACCCAGAGCCAATAGCAGTATTTTTAAGTACCATTACCTCCGAGAATTCTGTTGACAGCATGAGCAGTTACCCTAACAAGATTTACACTACTGTCAAGATCAACGACCAGCGTAGTATCCAAATGAAAATAGACACGGGGGCAGACACCTGTATCCTTTAACTACAAACGATTTGCAGAAGTTAGGACTCTCGGTTGAAATTAAGCCGTGTAGCAGTATACTGAAGGGTTATGGAGGAAATCTCATACAAAACCTGGGCACAACAAACCTTCAGGTTGCTTTTAAAGACACCTCAATTTCCACAGAGTTTACCATTGTTGAGGCCCCAGGGCATCCCTCAATGATCGGCTGCCGACAGGCTCAAGAACTGGGCGTCATAACTATCCATGTTGAAGTAGTCTCCAGTGATTCAGCGTCGCCCACAGAACAGCAAGCTGCTCAACACGTTGGTCTCTCCAAAGCTACCGTGACAAACGAATACCAGGATTGCTTTGACAAAATCGGCCGATTTCCGGGGGACCAATACCACATCCAGCTGGTTGACAATGCAACACCAGTCATACATCCCCCACGTACAGTACCTGTTCACATCTTACCACTGTACAAGGCTGAGCTAGAGAAAATGATCACTGACGACATCATTACCGAAGTAACAGATCCCACATACTGGGTCAATTCAATCGTCGGCAATGTTAAGGAGACACCCGATGGAAAGAAGAAAGTTTGGCTATGCTTGGATCCCAAGGATTTAAACAAGAACATTCGCCGTGAACATTATTACAGCAGAACTATTGACAAGATCCTCCCATTACTCCATGGCAAGAAGTACTTCTCAGTAGTTGACACGGCGAAAGGTTACTGGCATGTCGAGCTTGACCATGAATCTAGTCTCTTGTGCACCTTTAACACGCTGTTTGGGCGATACAGGTTTAAGCGTCTACCATTTGGCATTGTTGTTTCTCAAGACATTTTCCAGCGAAAGTTAGACGACATCTACAAGAACATTCCCAATGTTACTGGGATAGCTGATGACATCATTGTCTTTGGCTCAACAGAGGAAGAGCACGACCAAGCATTCGTGAACATGCTCGAAGCCACCAGAGCGAACAATGTGAGTCTGAATTCGGCGAAACTGCAATTTAAGCAACAAAGTGTTGATTTCTTCGGCCATACACTGACACAGGATGGTATTTGTCCTGCAGCTGACAAGTTGGAAGCTCTCAAGTCTATCTCTGCACCATCTAATACCAAGGAACTTCTGTCCCTACTGGGATTGATCACCTACCTTAGCCGCTTCTCAGCCAAGGTTGCAGAGCTTACCGCACCCCTTTGTGAGTTAGCAAAAAAGAATGTTCATTTTAGGTGGGAGCATGAGCATGAAGTGGCACTGGATAGAATCAAGGAGGAACTTTGCTCTGCACCGGTTTTATCTTACTATGACCCTGATCCAGCAACAACCACCATCTTACAGTGTGATGCCAGCCAAAAGGGGCTAGGAGCCTGGATAAGACAAATTGATTCCAATGGCAAGGAAAAGATTGTTGCTATGGCATCAAGATCGCTTACCGACACTGAGTCCAGGTACTCTAACATTTAGAGAGAATGTTTAGCTGTGATGTTTGGTCTAGAGAAGTTTGAGTATTATCTACTTGGCAGACATACTCTAGTTGAAACTGACCACTCACCGCTAGAACAGATCTTCAAAAAGAACATTGCAGAAGCGCCAGCCAGATTGCAAAGACTGTTGCTCAGATGCATGAAGTTCGACATTGAGGTCAGATACAGACGAGGAGAAACAATTCCTGTAGCTGATGCATTATCGCATGTGTGCACAACAATGGAAGTACCGGTAATTGAAGTTGAAAACCAGAGAGAAAGCTGTGCCCCCAAATACAGCATACACTTCATTACAGACACCTCATGCCCTATCGACATTGGCTTGGTGAAGTCAGCTTCAGCGAAGGACCTGACAATGCAGTTGTTGAAGAACACTATCTACAATGGATGGCCAGGATATAGGAAGCACTGCCCAAAGGAACTATGAGACTACTGGAACATTAGGTGTGATCTAGTTTTGGAAGACGGTCTGATACTTAAAGGAGACTGAGTAGTTGTGCCAGAATCCCTCCGTGCCCGAGTGTTGGAGGCCACACACACTGGCCATCAAGGCGAAACCAAGTGCTTACTTCTAGCCCAACAGTCCATCTTCTGGCCTGGCATCTCCAATGACATCCGCCAGATGGTGAAAGACTGTGAATTATGCAACAGGCACCAACAAGCTCAACCAAAGCTGCCAGCAATGCAACCTGACCTTCCCACAAGGCCGTGGGAAAAGCTCGGATCTGATATCTTCCAGTTCAATGGTGCAAATTACCTTATCATCGTTGACTATTATTCAAGGTTCCCTGTCGTCAGGCCCCTGAATAATATCTCGGCATCCACCATCTCCAGCCACTTTACCAGTGTATTTGCTGAGTACGGCCTACCTTCATTGCTAACTGCTGATTTTGGGAGCCAATTTGTCAGTGAGATGTTTAAGAAGAAGTGCGAAGAGAGCGGTGTTACCCTAACCTTCAGTTCACCATACCATCACCAAGCAAACGGTGTAGCAGAAAGGTGTGTTGGCACTACAAAAGCCCTTTGGAAAAAAGCCGCAGAGAATAACCAGTGCCCAGAAACAGCCCTGTGGATGTACAGGATAACCCCTCTGGACAACCACCTTCCATCACCTTATGAGCTCTTGTACGGGCGGAAACCCAGATCACCACTACCGACTAGTAACCTTGCCCTCCAGTCAAGACACCCTGACAATGCTGCTCACCCTGAAGAAGCAAACCAAGCAGGCCGGGTTCTACAATAGGAGAGCCAGCTGTGACAAACGTGTTCTTAACAACTCTGAACCAGTGTACGTATGGAATTCAAGAAAGCATGTTTGGGACCAGGGCAAGATTTTCAACCGCCAAAACCCTGACAGAGAACCAAGAACATATGTCGTCGAGATGAATGGCAAGCTGTACCAGAGGACAAGAGAGCACCTGCGACCAAGGGGTACTGACAAGACGCCACCCACTCTTCCCCAAGTCACCCCGGAAGCGGCGTCAAGTGAAGAATTGCCCACCAAACAACTGACTGCAACTCCCACTGAAGTGGATGGCAACGATGCTGCACCGATGATTTCAAACCAGGGCCCCAGCCCAGCCACTCCTACCTTATCGGAGAAGACCCAAGAGAGTCCATCAAATCTAAGACCAGAAGATGAGATCATCGTTGTTTGAGGGGGAAGCATTTCATTCCAGCCAAGAAGCCAAGTGACAAGATCAGGGCGACAGATGCGGGTACCAGCCAAATTTAAGGACTGAAACATTCTGTTTGAAGTGACACTTAGTTCTGTTCCGTTCTGTTCCTTTTAAGTGACATTTAGTAATGACTTTATTATCTATTAACTAGCTCTGCATTTGCTGCTGTTTCAATGACTTTATTACCCCAAGCTCAGCAAAGCACAGCCATGTTAATTTCGCATTACCCTTTTCGACATGTGTTATGTAAACCCAGCTCTCGTTGTTTTATTTCAAAAAGAGGGGGATGTCATAGTACCCACGCGTGTTGTACTAGCCGCGTAGGCCTGGACCGAGTGATGAACATGCGGTCCATCATGGCGGCCATGTTTGTTCAATGTGGAATAAACTCACGAGTACATACTATTTCAGTATGCACTCTTGTCTTTATAAACGCTCAAGTGTATCCATAATATAACAATTATTACATTCCATTTTTGCATGATACAGTTGTAGTTGCTGAGATTGCTAAGCCAATGGTACACCAGCAAAGGACTTGATTTCTCCCATGAGACCACACCAACTTTGGAATGGGTTCTTCCTGTCACCGCCCTTTTTCTCGACAATTTTTAAAACATGAGAGAATGCTTACAGTTAATTAAGGAATCATGTTTTCAGTTCCTCACATAGTGTAAATGTGTTTTGTGCTGAAAGACCCTCGATAACCACCTATTGACAAATTATTCTCAACTATACAGTTCACTTAGTCAAACAGGCTGATACAATGGTATGGCTAAGTATAGTTAAATTATTTTAAGGTAGGTTTCAAATTAAAGAACACTACACACAAATCATACCCATAACCTGAATACAATTACAAAATATGTTAACATGGTCACTCAAACGAGAAAATTTAGTAGCTTCTCAGTAAGATATCCCCTTTTAGATAAAGTGGAAACAAAAAAAAAACAATAAAAAAACAATAAAATAAAACTAGAAGGGATTGTTATTTCATTTATTTTTTGTTTGTTCAGACATTTTCTTGATAGTGAGATGTAACTTTTTAAAAATTCAAGTTTCCAATGTAATCTGTTTGGATATTGTAGTGATTATTTGTCACAAGCCTTATGGCCTCAGAGTTGTTATTAGGTTTTAGAGTAGCTGACTGGAATCTAACAGAAGGTGGCTTTTTTAATGAGAATTTAAACAGCCTTCAAAAAAACGTTTCATGGAAACTTTTCATTGAAAAGCAGGTGGCTCAAAATTTAAAGAAGCCACTTTTTAGCCAGCTGCCAGCACTTCAGGAGAAGCCTACCTTGTACTAAATGAAATTTCCAATGAGCATACTCAAGATGAAATTACACCCTCAGTTTCAGAGGGGGGTACAAAAAACTTTAAAATTATTCTTAAAATTTCATTGTACATCTGTTATCTGTTGGTCTTTCACTTTGCTTTTCTACAGCGGCCCAAAAGGGTCAATCACAAATCAATTTGCCAAAACAAAAATCAGTTTCCCATAACACAAAACAGTTTCTCAAACCCCACAAACAATTTCCCGAAACACAAGTCAGTTTACCACTATCATTCCCGAAAACACATGTAATAGGCTAATCATAGTAAGTGCACTGCACAAGATGTTCAGCAATACCATATCACAATGCCTAATTCTTAGGAGCTATGAAAGCCCTTTAATGCTACAAAAGGTATCAGGTCAATACTGTACCCCAATTACCATGCAAAACATCTGCCACAAATCTGCTAAGGTCTCAAAACTTATGCTAACTCTACCAATAGTAAGGAAAACATTAAGTGTCTTATATGCTCATAAGTGATGATTTTTGTAAAAATCTGTTTTCATCTTAACATAATACATGTCATTTTCCATTCCTTTCCCTCCAACACACTGGAGTAGTTTCTATTCGAGTCTTATTCTATAGCCAAGGTAATCACCTATTTCAAAAGCATAATCTGAACTCACATCAACGTCAAAATGGCATCTGTATGCAAGACAATGTCAGAGTATTGGGAAACTGATTTTGATTTGATAAATTGGTTTGTGATTTCGGCCTCCGCACTTTTTCAAAAGCAGCCTTCATTTTAGCCCAATGACCTTAACCACTTAACCTGGTCTTTCATGATTGTCATAATATAAGTGGATGGAGAGACAACCACGACTATGGAGAAATTATTTTAAACTGGATTTTCTAAGGCCATTTCAAGGTCTCCCTCGAAATTGAGCTGGGCTGATGAGCTGAGACGCGACTTCGAGTCGATTGTAAGCAGTGGACGGTTCGATTTCGTGAGCAAAACAAAATTCAATGGCTGCGTTTCACTCGCCCGATCGGTAAACTTGCCTGGCCTGTGTAACAGAAATTCCATCGCCCCTAAAAGTTTCAGAAGCGGCCCACTCCCTGTGAGTACACCAGAGAAAAACAAAAACTTATACCAAACAACAACAATTGTGGCCGAGTTGTCAACAGTTTTTTGCGTGAAGTTTACGATACCTGCGATCAGTCTTCATCTTGATTTTTCTAGTTCATTACAAGTGATTTTTGCTTGAGTAGAAGTTGAGTTTGTTGATATCTGAGTTTTGTGGGCCCCTTTCCACCATAACTTTCCTCAAAAAGTCGATACAGCGATTGAAAATATGGCTGACAGCAGATTGGATGTTTGACCCTCGGTATAGGAAGTCACGAAAGGTGTGCGATATATAAGCTGATCGCCGATTGGGCAGAAAAAAATTCCTTGCCAGAAAATTTCCACCCAATCAGGATACTGTATTTGAATGGCTTCTTGAACTAGTCCAATAAAGAAATGTTCCCAGGGGCTCTCCTGTCCGTCTTGTAAACTTTCGCTCGTACTGAATCTTTGTCCCAACCAGACTCTCTGCCCCTGGGTCTCCAAGGATGGATTCACACTTACATAAAAAAATCTTACTGTATCTTTTTGTCGCATCACAAGCTAATTCACAGTCAAACAACTTTTTCTTGTACAGTATGCACCCAAACTGGGGCTGTGACAGCTAATTTCGGAAAAAAATTTACTTCTCTTAGCAAAGGTTATTGCACATTATTTGGCGTCACAGGTTTTGTCCACAGGCAGCCCAAGCATACTTTGTGTGGGGGTTTCAAGGTCATTTGTAAAATCTAATGTGCACGCATATTCCGAAGAAATAAAGCAAATCTCTCTTTAATATGAAATCTCTTCGTTTGTCTAGCTAAAAGGCGATTCATTACAGCTAGACAAACAAAAATATTTTATATTAAGGTGGCTCGATTGGATTTTTCAGTAGTGACACCTTCCAACTTTAAATATAAATCATGGCACACTAAAACATAATACAGGAGATTGATATCCACACTCTTGCTAGGGATAGAGCAAAGTTGCGGGTAAGGTGTATTTTATCGACATCAGAGTTGCCATATATAGCAATGCAATGACGTCATTATTGTTTTTACTCACAGTAGATTTTCTTGGAATCTAGAGGTTTTCTTTCTAAACTGTCTTCTGTACTTGTAGTTTAGATAGTTTCCCTGATGTGTAGCGAGTTTAAACAAATTATATGAGAGCGATTTCAAGTAATTTTCAGCTGAAGTTTTCGACTGTTAACATCAAACAAATCTAATCGAGTGACTCTACATAATTTCGCTGGGCTTACAGAAAGCACATTTGGAGCACACATTGATTTTATACAAGTGAACCACATTTCCTGAAAAGTGGAACAAAATCGCTTCATTTGATTTCGAAAAATATGAACTTGAATAAGGTGGCTATTTTGCTTTCTTCTCAAAATTTGACTATGTTTTTATTTTTGTTGCTCATTTGTTTGTCTCATTATGCATGTCCATTGTTAAGAATTTTCATAGTAACATGAATTCCAACGCACCATACCTTTCCAACAACGTGCCATAGCCTTTGGAGAACGAAGTTCAGTGTCATACTGTAACGCTCTGAACCAGCTATGCCAAGACCTACTTGGTCCTACTCAGTTCAGAGCATTAAAGTACTTCCCAACGCAAGTGTGACTGACAGCTACTGTGCTACTGTTATTTTATAGATAACACTGGTCTACAGATTAGAATAATTGACTTTGTTTCCCCAAGGGCAATAGGGCATTGTTGGAAAAGTATGGTGCATTGGAATTCATGCTAGTATGAAAATTCTTACCAATGGACATCCATAATGAGAGAAACAAGCCACCAACAAAAATAATGAGCAGGCGCCAAAAATATGAAAGCAAAATTTGAGCCATTTGATGTCAATGTTTGACCACCTTACGTGATTTTAATTACCTTGAGATTGAGTGGTCTTTGAAAACAGTAATTTAACTATAGGACCACCAAGTTTAAAAGAAATTCATCGACTACTTTTTTTTACAAAAAAAAAAAAAAGAGCAAAATAGCCACCTTACTCAAGTTCATTTTTTTCGGAATCAAATGAAGCCATTCTGTCCCACTTTTCAGGATATGTAGTTCATATGTATAAAAATAACATTCGCTCTAAATGCTCCTCCTGTAAGCCTGGCAAACATATTTCACAGCGACTCGATTAGATTTAATGTTAACAGTTGAAAACTTCAGCTGAAAATTTCTCAAAATTGCTCTTCTTTAAAGGACTTGACAGAAAAAAATTTTGCCGCCATTTTTAATTTGGGAGACATTTGGTTTAAGTTGTCATACTGTAACGCTCTGAACCAGCTATGCCTAGACCTACTCAGTCCTACTCAGTTCAGAGCATTACAGTACTTCCCAATGCAAGTGTGACTGACAGCTACTGTGCTACTGTTATTTTATAGATAACACTGGTCTACAGATTAGAATAATCGACTTCGTTTCGCCAAAGGCAATAGGGCATTGTTGGAAAAGTATGGTGCATTGGAATTCATGCTAGTATGAAAATTCTTACCAATGGACATCCATAATGAGACAAACAAGCCACCAACAAAAATAACGAGCAGGTGCCAAAAATATGAAAGCAAAATTTGAGCCATTTGATGTCAATGTTTGACCACCTTACGTGATTTTAACCCATTGGCGCCCAGCCGTTTTTACGTTTTTGGAGTGATTTTCCACCTATAAAATAATGATCCATAGCATTTGTGACTCTTTATTTGAAACTACCATGGAAAAGTGGTGCTGTCCTAAGGCACCAGAGGCTCAAGGTTTCTGAAAACGTCATTCTGATGTAGCTATTTTTTATCCGTGGAGCCACAAGGAGGCCCAAGTTTGGTTTGCTTGCGATTTTTGCTAAGTTTACAGCCATTTTTCATCTTTAGTGGCTGCCTGATGAGCATCATTAAGTGTGACGGTAGCTAAGAGTCCACTTTCTCAAAGAATCGAGCAAGGTGATGTACTTTGTTGTTGAATTTGGCTTGTTACTCGAAGAACTGGGAATTTGGCTGGTCGGACACTTAGTACCTTTGGGACTCGACTATTGATGAATATTTCTCAACCTACCGCCACATATTTTGGAATTTGTGAGCACTGAAGATGACCACAAGCACAAATTTTTGGCGGTAGGTCGGAGTGGCTGTAGACTTAGTTTATATGTGAAAGAATTGGGGTAAGGAACGGGCGCTGTCAAAAATTCTCGTTATTTCCCAGCATGCAATGTGTTCGAGATGTTGAAAATGGCGGTAAGGCCCAAATGCACTGGAACAAAAGGCTGTATCTACACTCAGGAGAAGAATATGAACAAAAAAAGTCATTTCCAAGCTAGAACAAGGACTGAATTTTGTTATGATGGTTGAAGTTTGGTTTTTCGACGATGATTTCTTTAAAAAACATAAAGGCAAAAAGGGGCATTTTCGTCGCTTCTCTTTGACGTTAAGGTCAGTTTCATTCTTGTCCAAACTCAAAAGGCCATATTTGGTAAAAATCGTTGTTTCTTGCATTTATTGGATATCCAAATTTAAAGGACATTCCATTTCGTGCTCACAACTGACAGTTAAGGCAATATTCGTGTGTTTGAGAAAGTTGCAATGTTTTGAAGCATGGGAGTCTTGTGTGGCCGGTTTTGGCCGGCATGGGCGCCAATGGGTTAATTACCTTGAGATTGAGTGGTCTTGGAAAACAGTAATTTAACTATAGGATCACCGAGTTTAGAAGAAATTCTCAACTACATTTTTAATATTCGCCTCAGTGTAAAAACGTAGCCAAGTTTTGACAAAAGAGCAAAATAGCCACCTTACTCAAGTTCATTTTTTTCGGAATCAAATAAAGCCATTCTGTCCCACTTTTCAGGAAATGTAGTTCATATGTATAAAAATAACATTTGCTCTAAATGCTCCTCCTGTAAACCCGGCAAACATATGTTACAGTGACTCAATTAGATTTGTTTAATGTTAACAGTCAAAAACTTCAGCTGAAAATTTCTCAAAATCGCTCTCATACAATTTGTTTAAACTCGCTACACATGAGGGAAACTATCTAGGCTACAAGTACAGAAGACAAAAAACCTCTAGATTTCTGTCAAGAAAATCGACTGTGAGTGAAAACAATAATGACGTCAATGCATTGCTATGGTAACTCAGATCTCGATAACATACACCTCACCCGAAACTTTGGTCTATCCCTAGCAAGAGTGTGGATATCGATCTTCTGTATTATGTTTTAGTGTGCTGTGATTTATATTTAAAGTTGGAAGGTGTCAGTACTGAAAAATCCAATAAAGCCACCCCAACCCATTGACTACCGAGCATTTTGCCGAACAACACCTTTTGAAGCTCATCGAGCCGTTTTCTGGCCAGATTCTAGCCAAAAAGAGCCAAAACTGCCCAAAACTCTGTTTGCTGGTGGAGTTCATTGTGCCTTTCTGTTCCTGATGCTTAATACTAGCTTTCCGAGATCGGGCATGTTGCAGAAAACAAACTTTTACGATTTTTTTGGGTTGAAAAGTCTCACCACCCCATCTACTTCTACCTTTCGCTTTCCTTGCTTTCTTTTTCTCTTGCTGGGCATTTTCTGGGCTTTCTTTCAGAGAGAAAAGATTTGTGGAAAACTTTTAGGATCATAGGATTAGGTAGAAGGAAGTGCAGGTGGGTAGTGCAACAAGACTTTCATTCAAATTTTCAAAATGTACTGTGCCATATTGCGCCTTTTCAAACCAAATCTTGACTTTTATAGGGTGTAAAAGTTATGAAATCTAGCCATCGTCTGACCCACAACCAAGCTAGTAAGGAGCATAGGTGTATTCCTTACGTGACATCACAAACTGATTTGCATGACATTAAGCTCAGTCATGGGGCACATGCAGGGATGTAGATAGATATTTTAACAGGCAGAAATGTGGACATCATAGGCGGGTATGATGAGCCGGAGGTCCATTTTATCGTGCCTTTGGCACGATACACCTAGTGGGGTCTGGGGGATGCTCCCCCGGAAAATTTGGAAATCTAGACTCTCGGAAACGTGTTTTCCTTCATTTCGGGTGCAAAATTGATCCTATTTGGAACTTTTCCCAATGAACAGTTGTGGGAGAATTTCCCCTTTCCTGCTTGCAGCGTGTCCTTCTGCGAGATTGAGCAACAATCACTTAATTTACACAAGTAGTAGTTGTGCAACAATGAGCAACTGTTGAAGGCGGCAACAATTTCTTCTTTACCTTGCACATCTGTGATAGTAGGTGACACTGTTGTCTGCTCTGGCTCTTGATGTGGACGTGAAGAATGTTCAGGAGCAGATGTAGAAGTGGTTGAGCACATGCTCTCAATATTTTGTCTTGGTTCTGTCTAGAACTTGTTGTGTTACTTTTGGCCGGTTTAGAAAATTTCCTCATTCCAGTGACCTTGGAATCACTTTTCTTCGCCCTCTTCCCCGACGTATCAAGCGAATTTTGTCAAGTCTTGATTTTTTCCACCAGGAACTCGCGATTTGGCATTCATTATTTTGAATACATGAAGTATAAATACCGCTGACGCAACAGGTAGAGCCTGCAAATGGAAACTCAATGCGATCGTTCGAACTTAACAAAATGGAGTGTTTATGTTCATATCAGTTGAAGTAAAAGAGAAACGAAGGTGTAAGTAGAAAAAAAAATGCTAAAATTTCTCTGGAAACATTTAGGAGAGAGAGTAGGTCCTTTTTGAGGTGGCTACTCGTCTTTACAGCCGGAAAAATCACGCTCACAGCCGGGTAATTTTCCCGGCTCCCGGCTATTATCTACATCCCTGAGATGATGGCTAGATTTCTTTTACAGCCTATAAAAAGTCAAGATTTGTTTTAAAAAGGCGCAAAATGCCGCAATACGTTTCCAGCAGGTGCAAAGTTTTATCTAAGCGAAAAAAATATTTTGGAGTTTGGTGCACTTTAAATATTTGGGGGCAAGGGTAAATCCTTTTCTTGTTTAATATTTTAAAAGATCACAATTAGTGTTAGCCTTTGATTTACAAAATCAAACATTTCTTTTGTTCCACATCAATATCATTGGAAATGAGCCTGAGACATAGGAAATTAAAAAAAGAAAAAACAAACAAACAAATTTAAAAATTTTTAAAAACAAACCAAAGACATCCACAAACAATGTATTTAGCATAGGGACAAATAACTTTAGATTTTCTATGCTCCAGTGACACGTAGCTCACCATGTTGATGTAAACAAAAATCCAACTTTTCACTGTAAAAAAAGGAATCAAACTGTGAAAAGCACAAAGAAAAGTATACTTTGGTGATAGCTTGGATGATGTCTGTATGCCACAAAAAAGTATTAGTAGCACTGTGGTTTGCACAATAAGGAATCTTGGAATGTGCAAGAAGGAAACCTTAAAACCCCACTCTAGAGAAAAGAACCTGAAAGCAAACGGGCCTTTAAAAACTGGCACAGTTAAATGACACATCCCCAATAATTATTCCTGTGTTTTCCAAAGGTCCACATTGCTTACTTACCAACTGAGTTAATTTTCAGCTAGTCTGGCACAGGGATACCCATTCCATTTCCTTCTGCACGACTGTGTAATAATATATCATTTTTAAAATTCCTTTTGCTGCCCTTGCATTTTTTGGTTCCGGGAATCCAAGTGTGAGTTTGCATTTTTTTCATGTTTTCTTTGTCTCTGGAGTTTTGTTTCTGACATAGGACTTTGTATAAACTTTTAAATTGCTTGCCCCTTAAATGGAAGCTGGTGTTACTCCATGAATAACCAGTAATTCCAAGTCCTTGGGAAAGACATACATTGTTTTGTTAAGAACGTGATATTTCAGCAAATAACAAGTCGCAGATTCTGTTTGAATACCAATGAGTAACCAAGTAATGCAATGAGAATCTCGCTTCGTACATGGATGCAAACAATCTATACAGTGCTTCCTTTGAAATTAGAGGAGATACAAACAAGGTTTGGGTGTGACTGTGAAATGTCAAACAGTTTTGCCTTGTGTTTTTCTTGTAAATTTCTAAGTTTAACTTTGAGGGCTAGTTTCTCTTGTGTTAATCTTGCAACTTCCTCCAATGCCGCTGATTTGTTAATAATGTCTTTTGATGCTCTTTCTGTAAATCCTGTGTGGTTCAACTTCTTGAAGTAAAGAGAAACTTGTCTAGGTTTAAAACGGCTTAGATTTTCTCGTGGTTTATCAAAATCTTTTGCAAGTTCCTTTATCTCTACCAAAAGTTCCCTATCAAGTGCAGACAAAAGTTCTGATAGATTTTCCTGTTCTTTTTCAAAATGCTGCTGCAGATTTGCTTTGATTACCTTCCATTTTTTGGAAACTTTCCTGTACACAGCCTCTTGAGTATTTAAGACTTGTGAAAGTTCAACTTGGAGTTCTTTTGCCTTCTGTAAAGTCCTGCTTGGCATGTAGAGTTGTTGATTTGGTTTGCAGCCACCTGTGCTTTTGGTTTCATCTTCTTTTCCCTGTGCATTTAGTGCTTTTGCATCCAGAACACTTTCCATCCATTTCCAGAATGTTAGCTCATTCATAGACCAAAAACTAAGAGCTTTTGCATAATGGCAAAACCACTCTACCCTTTGCTGATATTTTGAAAGTTCCTGAGGATGGCGCAAAAAGTAAATGTCTTGTGATGAGAAATGGCCTGAACTCTGTGATTTGGACCTCTTTGGGACCGAGTGCAATTTGCAAACTATTTTTGTATACTCATTCTTTGATGCCAAAAGGGTTTTTAGGGATGAATGTAATTTGTTATACTTTACTATTAATCCCTCAGCAACATCAACAGAGTTTTTGCTGATTTTATGTTTGAACACTTCTGTAGATCCATCAGGGATTGCTGGAAGAGGAATTTTATCAGACAGTGAGAAGTCAATAGGCGGATCCTCAAAAATCAAAGGTTCCAGTCTAGTTATAAATTTAGGCACAACATCTTCTTTCGCCATCAACCAACCCAAAGCCATCACCAGTTCTCTGCTGCCGTGGGACATGTCTTCTGGAAGCCGAAAAAAATCTCTCACTCGATATCCCTTAAGAAACAGTTCATGCTTGCAGAATCTCACCACATCGTGATCGCTTTTATTGACAGGCTGTGAGCGTTCTGCCAAAAGAACCGTGTCCAGCGTCCACCAAAGTGTTGCTGTCGCTTCTTCTTTGTCAAACTTGGCTTGTCGGAAACTCTCGGCGGATATTTTGTCGGGGCAGTAATTATTCAATACAGAACAAAGTGCTTCAATTGTCTCTCGAATTTGTGCCATGCTGTACAGTAAACTCCTTTAAAGGACTTGACAGAAAACAATTTTGCCGCCATTTATTTGGGAGACATCTTGGTTTAAGTTGGCGCAAAGCGCATGGTACTATGAAAAGTAAAAAGAGAGCTGTACACAATGAATGCGGGACCAAGAGCAAAAAAACAAAAACACCTGTGCGGACAGCAGACGTACTGCAACCAAAAATGGACGTCTTTTTTTCATTTTTGGCAGTGACTATGCATAAATTTTCAAGTAATTCGTCTCTGCAAGAGTAATGACACTGAGTAATCCAAATGTGGTAGCGCCAAGGCGAGTAAAAAGAGAAAACGCCTCATTTCCGGTTGACGTTCGTGGCTCAAAAATGACGGTGCTTCATAAGTTCACTGTATGATATCACATTTCAGTTACTTGACAAAGTCCTGGAACAAAACATGTAACTTTCTGGAAAGAAAGAAAACAAAACATACCCCAATAACTCGAAACTAGTTCCCAGGCTTCCATCACCTACTCTCTCCAAACTCTCTCCTGTTTTGCTTCCTTCAACGGTTGGCGGTATTTTACAAACTTCATTTATAATTTATAACGGGAAAAGGCAGATGTTTTTTTCTCAACGGGAATATTGTTTAGGGCAGTTTTTCAGCTTAAATGAAAACAAAACGCCAGTGAGCTGTTGTGTATCAGTTGCTAGCGGAACCATTTTACTTCCAACAACGCCAAGAAGAAAGAAACCGGATCTTCAGCGTTCTTTCAGAAGGTGACGTTTCTGCGTAAGGTGCACATTGACTTTTACCGATAGTCAGTCAGAAAGTCAGCTGGGGGAAATGGCTTCTCATCGTTATGGCGACCTCAGCAGACTAAATGGGTCATTGAGCGAGAGACAAGATTCGATGTTTGATCGTTATTTGGATGAAATGAAACCATTTGTCCTTCGTCTACCTCAAAAATCAGGTAAACACTCTCACTACATTGACTGCGACTTTAAGCACCCTAAGCCAATTAGCTCTTTTAGTCGAAGTAGTGTTTGACGTTTTGTTGCTTGTTTGAAGGGGGGAACATCGTAAACAAAAATCCCATATAAACGTAAAAACGCCAATTATTAAGGTAAGCTTAAGTTAAGCTTATGTTAACATTGGCATTAACTCGAAAGCATCAACCGGTAATGCATTTCATAGTTGATTGATTGTACCTGGGAGCGTTGCGATTTAACTTTGAACCCGAAGATAAACGAAGATCGTGGCCTCAGTCTTCATTGTACAAGGTTCAAGTTCATCAAACAATGTGTTTTGTTTTGTATTAAGATTTGCTGTATTGTAAACATGTGAATGGTACATGAAATGAATCATATATGAACTGCGGAAATGAAATCAAATGAAGAATGATCCTCACACTTGTGAACGCAATTTATGCAATTGCGAAAAGAAGCCTGAAAAAAATTCAGGACTTCAACGTGGTTTGAACTCGTGACCTCGCGATTACTGGTGCGATGCTCTAACCAACTGAGCTATGAGCCACTGACGTTGGGAGCAGGTCAATTGTGGGTTCATATGTTCCTGTGAAAGAATTTAGTGTGAATGATATATGAAATGAATCACATATGAACTGTGGAAATGAAATCAAATGAAGAATGATCCTCGCAGTTGTGAACACAATTTATGCAATTGCGAAAAGAAGACTGAAAAAAAATCAGGACTTCAACGGGGTATGAACCCGCAGTTCATATATGATTCATTTCATATATCATTCATACTCATTTCTTTCACGGGAACACGAACCCACAATTGACCTGCTCCCAACGTCAGTGGCTTCATAGCTCAGTTGGTTAGAGCATCGCACTGGTAATCACGAGGTCATGGGTTCAAACCCCGTTGAAGTCCTGAATTTTTTTTTTCAGGCTTCTTTTCGCAATTGCATAATTTGCATTCACAACTGCGAGGATCGTTCTTCATTTGATTTCATTTCCGCAGTTCATATATGATACATTTCATATATCGTTTGCACTCTTTTCTTTCACGGGAACATATGAACCCACAATTGACCTGCTTCCAACGTCAGTGGCTTCATAGCTCAGTTGGTTAGAGCATCACACCGGTAATCGCGAGGTCACGGGTTCAAATCCCGTTGAAGTCCTGAATTTTTTTTCAGGCTTCTTTTCACAATTGCATAAATTGTGTTCACAACTGCGAGGATCATTCTTCATTTGATTGTATTGTAAACGTGTAGCCTTTTTTATCCATCAACTGTGTTCAGCTCAAATACCCAACTCTCCTGTACATTGTCATCCTTTACCCTTAGCAAATTTTTTAATCAAAGGCTTCTATAAGCCAACTCATTCATGCATATAGCAAATACTGAAATCTCGGCATAACGAAAGCTGTTACTCGGATACTCAGGCAGACACTGTGGCCCCTCCGCATGACAAGTAAGGTTATTATCAAAATGTCTCATAAACTGTTGTAGAACACAGGACAAAGTCAGTTAAATGTCAGCTTCATTCCAGAATCATGAATTACAGTGGCTCAACATACATTTCCTCAAGGTTTTGAAGGGAAAAAAATGTGCTCTATTCTTTTGTGACTTGAGATCCTTTGTTTACACTTTCAATATTGCTCTTGTTGCAAGCCCTTATAAAATATTTGGGTCAGTTGAGTTAGACAAAAACGACAAGAACTGAAATCTTTGGGATGCCCATGGGTTCAGTAACGACTGGTGGTTTTCACTGTAATATAAAACAATATTCTTGGTTTTCAGTCACGCAAGTGAAAAAATAAAATCATCTACCATTCGATAGATAAAGTCAAGAAATTGAGATGTTGTAGAAGAGTAATAAATAAACAACCTGCCAAAGTCTCGGGGCTGAGCGATATCCCGTACTCAAGTTATTGGGCAAAATGTACCACTCAGAATTCCAGAGTTTAGTATGGACATGCCATGTTAAGTGTCCCTCTGAGGGGCACAAATATGGCGGCCGGAAACGTATTAAAACATCTGGAATTTACTTTGGATATATCAAAGGCATTCTTCTCTCTTTTGAGCTCGCAAACATTCACAAAGACGCTTCTCCTGCCATGTTGGCTTTTCAAACCTCAAAAACACAAGCTGAATCAATGTTTCCGTGTACATGACATGCCTGTGAGCAGACATGTTTATGTCATGCAATGTGAAAAAACCTAAAATTCAAACTGCTCTATTTTCAAAACAAAGCACGCTACCGAGCTGAAAACATCCAAGCAGATACATTTCTAAAATGTCTTTTATGTGATGAAGCTAAAAATTTAAAAGTCTGTTTAATTTTGAATTTTAGTTTTTTTATGACACAAAAACACAAGCTGAATCGATGTTTCCGTGTACATGACATGCCTGTGAGCAGACATGTTTGTGTCACGCAATGTGAAAAAACCTAAAATTCAAACTGCTCTATTTTCAAAACAAAGCACGCTACCGAGCTGAAAACATCCAAGCAGATACATTTCTAAAATGTCTTTTATGTGATGAAGCTAAAAATTTAAAAGTCTGTTTAATTTTGAATTTTAGTTTTTTTATGACACAAAAACACAAGCTGAATCGATGTTTCCGTGTACACAACATGCCTGTGAGCAGACATGTTTGTGTCACGCAATGTGAAAAAACCTAAAATTCAAACTGCTCTATTTTCAAAACAAAGCACGCTACCGAGCTGAAAACATCCAAGCAGATACATTTCTAAAATGTCTTTTATGTGATGAAGCTAAAAATACAAAAGTCTGTTTAATTTTGAATTTTAGCTTTTTTATGACATCATGTGAAAACCACGAATAAAAATATCAGTTAGACCTATGCAGTTATGTTCGAATTCACCTGCAGCCAAGATACAGAATACTGTATGAACGATTTGGGAGTGTGGGAAAAGTCCAAAACTGAAAGATTAATCACCAAAAATGACAGTAACATGGACGCGCTAAACAAAACAAATTAACCCAAAAAATGAAACGAGAGTACACAAGCTGCCCTTTTCTCAACACACACACAAAAATACAGCGGACTCAAAGACATTGGAAACAAATTTGCAGCTACTCAGCGGTTCTTCGCATCCTTTGTGACATCACTTTTATTTCCATCTACGCAGATTTTTGTTCACACCAAAATCCCCTCCTTACAACAACTCATTCCATGGGCATGCTACAGCTGTAGCTTGCATGAATGAGTTAAAAATGAGAGTATCATTGTTGTGGTTCAATTTTATCCTTGGTTTAAATTTTTTCTCCCTTTGTTTTTGGGTATGGTAAGGTTACTGTCTGATAATTAGCTTAAAACAAAGGGAGATAAAAATTAAACCAAGGATAAAATTGAACCATAACATCATCATTGTAGGAAAAAGAAGCACTCTTTGTACTGTGATCATATCACCTTGCATTAAAATAGTACATGTAACATTAAATAATATTTGTTATAGTACCCGTGTCGCTTATCTACATCCACAGTATCATCAAGGTTCTGATTAGATATCCTTTGAACACAAAAATAATTTATTCATGGTATTGCCAATATCCAAGTGTTATCTGTTTACTGCTTCCAGGCTATCCTGGGAGGGACGAGGTAATCCCAGAAAAATTGGGTGGGGGTGTGCGGCCTGCTTCCTGAAACCCTTACCCTATTTCAGACCAAAATCTGCAATTTTCCCTACCCTATTTCAGACCTGACCAAACTTTGATACCCTATTTCAGACCCATTTCATGTACATGGTTGGTGTAAACATAATTTGAGAAGGGCTTTTGTGGATGGTCTTATTACCTAATGATGAAGTAGCTCCTCCTAAAAAACATACCCAATTCAAGACTTGATTGCACAAACCATACTCTGTTTCAGACCAAAATGGTCAAAATCGATACCCT
The DNA here is from genome assembly GCA_016490735.1 of Pachyseris speciosa. Lineage (NCBI taxonomy): Eukaryota > Metazoa > Cnidaria > Anthozoa > Scleractinia > Pachyseridae > Pachyseris > Pachyseris speciosa. The sequence continues at coordinate 901,983 of JAEMWC010000245.1, read as the reverse complement.
ATTTCTGACAAAAATGGTGGAAAAACCATACTCTTTGGGGTCGCACATACCTATATAGCCTCTATAAAGGACTCCCCCCCCCTAAATCAGGCAGAGTATATCAATTAATCCCTCCCAGAGAAGGATTTGGGGTTTGGAAGCCCCACCCCTTTGGAAATTCCAATAGGACGTCATCATTTTCAAAAACTTCAGCTTTTGAGTCTGTAGGGTGCAGGGCTTTCGGCTGGAACTTAGTATTATGCACCATGCAGAATAAACTGAAACAAAAAGGTACCTATACAGAATCTAAATAAATTTCATTACCTTTTACGCTTTCAGCACTGTCATGGTATAGGTAGCTTTTTCTGTCAGCATGAATGCAACAGAACCATTAAACAATGTCTTTACTCATAGCAAAATATAGATTCACTCTTGATAATGAAGGTGAATGAAAGAAGCACAAACCAATAAGTATAGCAAATGCAGCTGACTCTCATTGCTCTTGGCCATTGGGGGGTTCACAAGATGTCACTCTACGTAAATTCCACTAGCAACCAGGAGGGATTAGAGGCGGCTGAATTGGTAGGCAGGCTAACAACCAATGTTGTTGAGTTCTTAGGTAATTTTGGTTGTTTATAGAGAGACAAAGAGCAGCATTATGGATCAAGAAGCTCTGTGAGCCGCCAGGGCCAGGCTCTAGTGGAAGGTAAGTATATAATTAATAGATAAACAGGCTGCTATATCATTATTGCTTTGCCCAGAAGGTGTTGTAGATATCTGTATTCTTCTGGATGGTGCACTGGTAGCCAAAGAGTAATAGCAAGGTTTGTAACCCTTTCAGAGACTTCTCCAAAGAAAAATTTTTTCTGGTTTATTGTCAAGCTATGGCTGGGCTACTTGATGTTCAATTTCTAGTATACAACAATGTACATTTGTACATTGTATACCTAATGCTATTAATTATTATAACATAGCTGATAAATATGTGTAGTCAAATTCATTTATGCAAGGGTGCTTCATATTCCTATTGTGCACGCTGATGATGTAGAGGAGGGAATGGACGTTGAAAATGGACGTTGAAAATGTTATAAAACAATTATTGGTTCATGAGCACGTGCTCTCCAAACTTCCCGTGTGCTTCATATCTCCATGAACGCGTGCTGACGCATGAACCAATTGTTAAATATATTGATTTTTTGGGTAAGGGTTGGTTTGGCTTTTGTCAAGTTAGGCATTATTGAGCTATGGCCTTATCTATACACCCAATGCAAAAATGGCTGCCTTTAAATTATTCTTTTGTTCGTATTCAAAATAGCTTCACTAACCTCGTTGTTGAGATTAAAATTCTAAAGAATTTGTTATTCCAAACGAGGTTAGGTACGCTATTTTGAATGCGAACAAAAGAATAATTTAAAGGCAGCCATTTTTGCCTTGGGTCAATATCTTTCCATGAAGTTGTCCCTTACCCCAAGGGCTAAATACTACCTTAGTTGCCTGTGTCTCTACATGTTTTTGCATTGCTTTTCTTTTCAGAACCTTGGCAGAGTGATTTATACTCAGTCATTTCTTTTGTAGGAAAAATCGTAACTTGTATGCACAGTTGTTACTTCATATGGTCAAACGTGGTCTGTTGGAGGATCCATTTACCAGGCGACCAGAGGCAGGACCACTTCAGCCATTACCATCTTACATGGTAGATAATTATGTTTGCATGCATTTACATTAACAATTTACTGCAACTGTCGGTCAAGTGGTTTGCATCATATTGTTCTAAAAATTGCCAGATTAAAATATTACTTTATGTTGTTGCTGTTGGTCATGTGTTGAGTGTCATGACTGGGATATTTTTAGTGAGCCATGGTATTGATAATCAGTACCTGAAGCTTTTGTTGATGGGCCAATCATAGTGTGTACTCAAATTCTGGTACACAGAATAAGGAATCTTGGGCTGCCCCACAGCTACAGGGATGTTAAAGCTCCAAATGACGACAAGCTCAGAGGACGACAAGAAGAAAAATTTCCCCTTACTGCGCTACTGCGCATGCTCAACTCGTTGGACATCCACCTGAAGTTCAAGATGTGAAAATGTCAGGTTTTTCCATCCTGAGCGAGCATGACTATTAATTTATGTATTTACGCAGAGTTTGAGGCAGAAAATTTAGATCAAACTATTGAACAGAAATGAAATGTTGGTTATTTCAGTATTTAACCTCTAAGCTTTGTATTTACTGGATTTTACTGCAAATTTGGTGTGGAAGTCATTGCTAATATCCAAGATTTGGGTTTTCCTTTTTGTTTTGGAATTTGTGTGTCATATATTCATTCTCATAATTAGCTTCGTATGAGAAATTGGAGTTTATGGGCATAAATTCTTCATGAAGGACTGAAAATTTGTTGTCATCTTTAGTACTGTTCTTGTACATGTAGGTCAAGAGAAACAGGTCTTGGAGCTCATGAAAGGAAGATGTGAAAATATTATTTGGCAGTTTTAGGTTGCTGTTTCCAAGCACTCAGCTCTGTTTACATGCCCTTGCAATAGGTTTTCACAGTGAATGATGTCACGACTCGACCCAGTCCTCCAGCAGTTTTACTCGTCATTGTCATCCCATTCATCGTTGGCACTTAAGGACTCCCTACTAACTGGGGTTAGGTTACGTCTGTGATACAGGCTATAAATTTATTAGCATCCCCTTAGTTGATGATGTTGTGAACAAATAGAGAGTCCTAGTTGTGAGCAATTTACTGGACTGCAGCCATAGTACTGCATCATATGATTTGCCAGTGAAGGTCAAGAACAAATTATACTATCACACAACATAGGTGCTGCGATCTCCCTCCCTCATGACAACACACATTGTAACACATGAACATGTTAAATTTCCGAATGTTGTCATTGTTTTGATCAATAATGATTTCTTAAAACATAAGCAAGCAAATATTAATGTTAATAGCCGACGTTTCAGTGTCATCGTGACACCATTCTCAAGGCAAAGTGAATAAAAAATGCAAAGATTGAAGAACTTGTGATCCTTTGTTATTATGCTAATTTGTAGAGACTGTATGGAAATCAAATCTTCACATTTTTTATTTACTTTGCCTTGAGAAGGGTGTCACGATGATGCCGAAGCGTTGGCTGTTAACGTTAATATTTGCTTGCTTATGTTGTCATTGTTGTAGTCCATATATCTTGATGAACCTGTCAGCAAAAAAAGTGCCAGTGTGGAACTTGAAGAGGTACCTAAATTGTATCATAATGTTATGTGTTTTCAAATTATTGTTGTTCTGTTCTACTGTTACATTTATGTTTGAAATATAGTTTCCTAACACTACTGAAGACACTAGGTTTCTTATTTTGCCCTGTACTGGCATTGTTGATCAATTGCACTATTTAAATTTTCAGGAATTTGGACATAAGCCCCCAGATTGGCTTAAGGAAATTGCCAGCTCATCAGGTATTGAGTAAATCAAAGTTTGAAAGGTTAGAATGTAACTCTTCAGCATAGTTTAATTGTCATAGAAGACTGCATAAGTGGCAAGACTATTAATGTTCAAATCTCATGTTTTCAGGAAGCGCATTTTCTGATACATCTGGAAGCATCCCTCTACATCCAAGAAGGTGAGTTAAATTATTTGTGTTTCTTTCTTGTCTTGCTTACCTGTCTCTTAAGCATTCTTATTCATAATTTTTTCTTCTTAGAAATTTATAGATTTTGTTTATTATTCTTGTCGATTTTAGCCTTTTATTTTAGAATTTTTAAAATGTAATTAATTTCAGGAGTCTAGAATTTTTAGAGTTTATCTAAATTTAGGACTTTTTAAATTGTACATTTCTTTACTTCCTAGGGTCCCTATGAATACCATGCAGCCTCAGTTGAATTTTAAATATAGTTGCTTACTTATACTTACTATTAATCATGAAGGATTTTCAGTTGGCTATTCATTTGTTTCAGAGAGTTACCAACAACAAATGGTTATCACATCCTACAACCACAATTCACAACTCACAGCAGCTCCAGCAGGGAAGAAAAGAATGGTTATGAAGTGGCTCCAGGATTAGATCATATTCTTGAAGAAAAACTTTACAAGGGAAGACTCTCCCTGGGCTACAATGATGATATTCTGGAGTCCAGATATGGTGGTCATATTTCTCCACCATCTCGTCAAAGTCCTTCAGAGTATCAGCATACTGATTCAGGATTTCCTTCCACATCCCCAGTGAGTAATAACTTACAGACATCTTGGGTCACAGTCTTGTCTTTCGTCAGAGTAATATTGGTGGAGTTCATGTGAACCGAGGAGTAGGGCTGCAATTGTGATGGTGATTGATTAAAAAATAACAAGTGCTTAATAACTATTATGGATTAGTGTGGTAAATTCCACATAGAGTTGTTGCAGCCAACAGATACATTGAAGAACCAAGTCCATGTTTTTGGGTTGTTATATACCAGTCCTTAAAATCTCTGTTCTGTGTTTAATTTTGTGATTTCATGTGGGTTATGATTAAAAGTACTCTGCATTTGCACTGCAGGTTTTCAAATAACTTTCATTTTGATTTAAATTTCCAGCCATCCAAAACAAACCACTACAATGGATTGCCAAAAGGTTGGTCATTTTAACTGTTTAAATCACCAACAATATTATTGTATGAATGATATATGAACTGACTCATATATGAACTGCGGAAATGAAATCAAATGAAGAATGATCCTCGCAGTTATGAACGCAATTTATGTAATTGCGAAAAGAAGCCTGAAAAAAATTCAGGACTTCAACGGGGTTTGAACCCGTGACCTCGCGATTACCGGTGCGATGCTCTCACCAACTGAGCTATGAAGCCACTGACGTTGGGAGCAGGTCAATTGTGGGTTCATATGATCCCCTGAAAGAAATGAGTGTGAATGATATATGAACTGACTCATATATGAACTGCGGAAATGAAATCAAATGAAGAATGATCCTCGCAGTTATGAACGCAATTTATGTAATTGCGAAAAGAAGCCTGAAAAAAATTCAGGACTTCAACGGGGTTTGAACCTGTGACCTCGCGATTACCGGTGCGATGCTCTCACCAACTGAGCTATGAAGCCACTGACGTTGGGAGCAGGTCAATTGTGGGTTCATATGATCCCCTGAAAGAAATGAGTGTGAATGATATATGAACTGACTCATATATGAACTGCGGAAATGAAATCAAATGAAGAATGATCCTCGCAGTTATGAACGCAATTTATGTAATTGCGAAAAGAATCCTGAAAAAAATTCAGGACTTCAACGGGGTTTGAACCCGTGACCTCGCGATTACCGGTGCGATGCTCTCACCAACTGAGCTATGAAGCCACTGACATTGGGAGCAGGTCAATTGTGGGTTCATATGATCCCCTGAAAGAAATGAGTGTGAATGATATATGAACTGACTCATATATGAACTGCGGAAATGAAATCAAATGAAGAATGATCCTCGCAGTTATGAACGCAATTTATGTAATTGCGAAAAGAAGCCTGAAAAAAAAATTCAGGACTTCAACGGGGTTTGAACCCGTGACCTCGCGATTACCGGTGCGATGCTCTCACCAACTGAGCTATGAAGCCACTGACGTTGGGAGCAGGTCAATTGTGGGTTCATATGATCCCCTGAAAGAAATGAGTGTGAATGATATATGAACTGACTCATATATGAACTGCGGAAATGAAATCAAATGAAGAATGATCCTCGCAGTTATGAACGCAATTTATGTAATTGCGAAAAGAAGCCTGAAAAAAAAATTCAGGACTTCAACGGGGTTTGAACCCGTGACCTCGCGATTACCGGTGCGATGCTCTCACCAACTGAGCTATGAAGCCACTGACGTTGGGAGCAGGTCAATTGTGGGTTCATATGATCCCCTGAAAGAAATGAGTGTGAATGATATATGAACTGACTCATATATGAACTGCGGAAATGAAATCAAATGAAGAATGATCCTCGCAGTTATGAACGCAATTTATTTAATTGCGAAAAGAAGCCTGAAAAAAAATTCAGGACTTCAACGGGGTTTGAACCCGTGACCTCGCGATTACCGGTGCGATGCTCTCACCAACTGAGCTATGAAGCCACTGACGTTGGGAGCAGGTCAATTGTGGGTTCATATGATCCCCTGAAAGAAATGAGTGTGAATGATATATGAACTGACTCATATATGAACTGCGGAAATGAAATCAAATGAAGAATGATCCTCGCAGTTATGAACGCAATTTATGTAATTGCGAAAAGAAGCCTGAAAAAATTCAGGACTTCAACGGGGTTTGAACCCGTGACCTCGCGATTACCGGTGCGATGCTCTCACCAACTGAGCTATGAAGCCACTGACGTTGGGAGCAGGTCAATTCTTGGCTTGCACGTGACGTCAGAGACATTTCCATATTTGGGTATCCGCCATGCTGGGGTTCCACTGCGGGTAAAATTTACATATGTTTATTATGCTATCTCTAGATTTGTGTACTTACAATGAATTCTTCGGAAAATGAACGTGTCCCTTCGATGGAGGAGCTTTGTAGTAACATCCCAGTATTGTCAGAATATTGTACAAAACTCGACGACAGCATAAAACGAAGATATTTGAAAAAAATCGCCGATGTTGGAGTGGATCCCGTCACCATTCCTGATCAACAGTTTGATACAGAGTGCCTTCCTCCCATCGAAGCGATGGATTTGCTCAGCTACTTGGTTCTGGAGACCAGTTTCTACACCAAAGAACAGTTTAAGGCCCACAAGAGTTTAGAGGCGTACAACTTTTTGGTGTCAGGATTTGTAACAAGCATCCAAGGTTGCATTGTGTCTGAGAAGCACGTTGTCACGGGAAAAGTGAGACATTCCCAAAGAATGAATGACCCTTTGATCTCTGTTTGGGTGATAGCCGAGAAAGACGGAACCGTCAAATCAGCCCATTGCTTAGGATGTAAAGCAGGGCTATCGGAATCTTGTTCACACGTGGCAAGCGTGTTATTTTACATTGAAGCATGGACAAGAATTCGCGGTAAATTGTCCTGCACCGAAGTGAAATGCACGTGGTTATTACCCTCATTTGTAAAAGACGTGCCCTATGCTAAAATGAGAAACATAAATTTGACGTCTGCCAGAAGACTGAAAGTGGATTTAGATGAGAAAATCGACAACTTAGGCGAAGACAGAGAAGCAACACCTTTCACAGGCAGTAGAAAAGAATTAACAGTTCAAGTTCCCACTGAGGCTGATATGGACAACTTTTATAAAAGTCTCAACAAATCTAAAATTAAACCGGTGGCTTTGAGCCTCATCGAGCCCTACTCTGACCAGTTTGTGTCACAAAGCAGTAGTATCCCAATAATCCCAGATCTTTTTGACAATGAGAATTTAAACCTGTCATATACTGACTTACTAAAGAAGTGCTTTGAAGTAGAAATTTGTTTGTCAGGTGAAGAAATCTTACAAATTGAGAAAGACACACAAAGCCAGGCAAATGGGTCAGCATTTTTTCGACATAGAGCGGGTCGTATTGGTGCATCAGTGAGTGGAGCAGTCTGCCGGACAAACCCAGCTCAGCCATCGCAAACACTGATTAAATCAATCTGCTATCCAAATTTATTTAAAGTGAACACAAAAGCAGTGATGCATGGGTGCAAACATGAAGCTGATATGATTAAAGCCTATGAAGCAGAAATGACAAACAGTCATGTAGACTTAAAAGTCTCGAAGAGTGGGTTAGTTATCAACCAAGAGTACCCTTGGATTCATGCTACTCCAGACTTCTTGGTGTCATGCTCATGCTGTGGACTGGGATGTGGAGAAGTAAAATGTCCCATATGTATGTATTGACAGACGTGACTTTGACAGTTATATTTTAAAGAAGAATTCTTGCCTGGAAAAGGTAGCTGGCAAGTTTCAGCTGAAACGAAACCATGCCTACTTTTTTCAAGTGCAACAACAGCTTTTTACAGTACCAGAACTAAAGTACAATGACTTTGTTGTTTGTGCTATTGACAGTTCCCACTGTGCAACAATTGTGAAAGAAAGAATTTACCCTGACCATGGTCACTGGAAGGTTGTTTTGCCAAAACTTACCACTTTCTGGAGAACATGTATTTTGCCTGAAATTTTAGGCAGATGGTACTCAAGAAAGTGTGACATTTCTGATGAGATACCAAAAGTAGGTGTTGGAATTTGCTTTTGCAGAATGCCACCAGATGGAAACACTGTGAAATGTGGGAACCCTCACTGCCCATTTGTTGAGTTTCATCCATCCTGTCTGGCAATTTCAACCCCACTTCCAAGGGTGTGGTATTGCCCACACTGTTGTAGGTTACCACAGTTTAAGCGTTCGAGAAAGGTTAAGGAAGATTCTTCAGAAATAATAGCTCAGGCTTTATCTCTAGCCAGTATTTGTATTTGCCACAGCAATCTGACAAATTGCTCGAGTGTCACAGTGAAGATTGTCAGAGTGGAAAATTTTTTCACCTGACATGTCTTGGTTACAAGAAAATGCCAAACAACAGCAAGACCACATGGAAATGCACCTATTGCAAAAAGAACAATGCAAAGCCATTTCATGACAGTACTGCAGTTTCAGCAGGGACATGTCAGGAAAACCCAACTTCAACTACCACTTGTTCTTCTACATCTCATGATGGGAAACCAGAGTTCTATGAACTTGACAATGCACAGGATTCTGACAGTGATGAGGAAAGTGCTGATGACATTGAGGTTACTATGGTTACAACTTGTGAATCTGAAAGATATCGTTCACTTAGAAATCTTGATGAACCAGATTATCAGCTTATTATGTCCCCCCATGGTTGGCTTGATGGTGCAATTATCCATAGTGCACAGGTACTTTTGCAGAAAATAAACCCTCTGATTGAAGGTTTTCAACGTCCTACACTAGGTTCAGTGCGGAATTTTAGTGTAGTTTCTGGTGAATTTGTGCAGTTATTGCATACAGGACAAGACCACTGGGTTTGTGTCAGCTCAATCGGATGTTCCCCCGGAACAGTCAAACTTTTTGACAGTCTTTATCATGACATAATCTCACAAGAAGTTGAAGATCAGGTCAAAGACCTATTAGCAGACAGCTTCCAGAAACTAGAGTATGCACCTTGCCAACAGCAAACAAATGGTAGTGATTGTGGGGTGTTTGCCATTGCTTTTGCAACAAGTCTTGTGTTTGGATATAATCCACAAAACCTGAATTTTGACATTGCAAAAATGCGCCCACATTTAGTGGCCTGTCTTCGAGCTGGTCTGATGATGCAATTTCCATCTTTTTAATTTTGTGTGACTTACTTACAGGAACATTGGCTTTTCCCCGATCACAAAGTTGTTGCATGAAAGTTCTAGGCAACTATCACATTGCGAGTTTTAGTTCTCAGGACAAGTAGAATAAGCTAATGATGATTATTTATTAAGTTATTTACAAAATAAACTGCTTCAACCATAATAGAATTGGCCAAGAATAAGGTTTACAGTTACTTACAAATCAAAATATTGCCCTT
>JAEMWC010000245.1:795000-887500 GCA_016490735.1 Pachyseris speciosa | reverse complement strand
ATAAAGGCTGCTTCTGAATTCCTCAAGAATTTCTTGTTATAGCTTCTAAGCACGGCCTCCCGTTTGAAGTTATGTAAGCTCCTGGGGGTTAAATGAGATTTTCAAGTAAGCTGCAACAATGGTTTAAATGAAAATGTTTGGGTTAAAGTTGCATCTTATCAGCTGATTGTATTGACGACTATAGTTGTTTAATGAAAACAATTTTTGCTCAGAGGAATTGTATATATTTTACCCCTTCCTTACAAAGTAGTATTTACAGTTGAACCCCGGTAACTTGAACTGCCAAGGGAAATTGAAATTACTTCGAGTTATCGGGGTTTCGAGTTATAGGGGTTTTGAACAAAAAGACCAGAAACACTTTTATGGGAAGAAGAAACATTATTGTTCCTAAGAATGAACAGGGCAAGACTGACAAGTAATGACAAACAACAGATCGATTCCAGATTACACGCCATTATTTCTCTTTGCTGGGAAGAACTGTCAAAACTGTTTATTTACGGACATACAAATGTGTGATATTGACAAAAGTCAATTTGTCGTAATATATAAATGAGATTAAGTGTAATCTTCCAGTGCAAAATGTTATGGCTCATTAGTCTGCATAACTAAAAATCGACTTGGAGTTATTGATGGTAAAATTACAGAGAAAAGTATCTGAAGGGAAGTAAAAATTGCTTCGAGTTAGCAGGGTTTTGAGTCATAGGGGTTAAAATTACAGTAAATATATGAGGCAAATCCAAGGGAAATCAGTTTACTTTGAGTTAGCGGGGAATTCGAGTTACCGAGGGTTCCAGTCAAGGTTTTAGCCAGAAGGGTGTCCAGGCATCCTGTGGACGCCCACGTTTAGAAGAAATTCAAGGAAAAGTCACTTTATCTCTTATAATTTTATGGGAAAACATGCCTGCTGGACACCCAGTTTTCAGTTTCTGGCTAAAAGCCTGGTTCCAGTGATCAGGGTTCAACTGTATAGCACAAAGGCTAGTGGGGCTGAGCAAATACAGAAACAAATAATTTAAATAAATGTAACATGATAAGAATCCCAACTGGCCGGAGGCAAACAAGTTGGCAATTTACAAGGATGACTGAGGAGTTGAACCAGGGACTACCCAGAACAACACCAGCTAGCGGCTAGAACAGGATTTGAACCCGGGTGACCACATTGAAATCCAGCGCCCCAAACCATTCGGCCATCCTACCTCCCCTACACAGTGACACAATCCTTTTCTATTCAAACCTTAACTGATGTTTGTGTTTCTCAGTTGAATGGAATCTCAATTGTGTGTCCATTCTGTAATTAATCAATTCTGTGTTGCAAAGGTATTTCATCTGCAAATGGAACCTTTCGAGATGATCACAGTTTTAACCGGTCAAGTGACAGAGAGGTAACATGTCTTTCTAAAAGCCTATTACTGTTACTGTATGTATATAATTTAACATTAACATGTATACTGTAACATTAATTTCTTTTTGGAAACTGTACAGTATGAGTAAATGTTGTTATTGTTGTTGTTATGAGTTTGGCAGATTTGGTATTATGTGTGGTGTATGGCTGTCATGAAGCTCTGAGTAACAGGTTGCTTTGATCTTAGCAGTGGTGTCTCAATAAAGTTTGTATAAAAAGGGAATAGATGGAAATGAAAATTAAGCAGAATTCCAGAGGCAAATAGCATATTTATTACAGACCTTAGCATGCCAGTATTTTCCCATCCAACTACAGATATCAGTTCAACTTTCTTTGTGGCTCATAGTATTAATTGCCAGACTTCTGGTAGTAGTTTATTTCATTATTTGATTGTTTGTTTTTAAATGTTGAAATCTGTCTATTTAATTTGAAGTAGTCAGCATTTTGTCAAGTAAAAGTATCAGGCATTTTCCTCTTACTAATCCTATCGTGCCAATAGAGACCTGATTGCAGGTTACCTTACATGTAGGTTATTGTATTAAGAAATGAACTAGTTTTTACTCTAAACATTCTATTTGGGAGTAGTATATTAATTTGACAAACAGCGGCCTACTGGTGCATGGCTTGATTAAACAGAATCTGAACATGTTCAATTTCTAAATGGATACATGTGATTGCTTGTGTGTATTATGTGATTACTATTAATTTTTATTTTCTTCCAGATTGAGCTAAGAACAAAAATGGTTGAAGCAAAATATCATGAAGATAAGCTCAAACTTCAGCAACAACATGATGTTGCTGTTCAGAAGGTATTTTGAGATTTTTTCTTGTAGTTATGTAATAACAGGTCATTATTAGTTATAGTAAGAGGTATTGAGTAGCTTATCTTCAGGAACATTGCATTCTAGATGTTTTCCTTAGAGCTCTTATGCTTCGCCTTGTTAGCAAATGCATCACCTGAGAGTTGTTTGGATTGAAATATGAGGCTTGGGCTGAGGGCTCAAAATTAGCAGTCTTAGCTTGCAAATTCTGATTGTGTTGAGGTTCTGGCTCTCCACAATACCATGGCAAAATAGGGTACTTTACAAACAGTCTACATCTACATCAAATAAAACTTACTGTATGGTGATTTTTTTCTATAAGATTCTGGACAGAAAGAACATGGAATTAGAGGAAGTAAAATCCCATTACAGAAACAAGATAACTGAAATGGAATCAGCTGCTAAGAAACAGGAAAGGAAAGGTGGCAAGATACTTTTTGTTTCCTAGTTATAAAAAATAGTCAGATAAATCATTATTAAAATAGGAATTGAGATGGTTTCTGCATATAGGAAGTGGCCATTAGTGGCTCACATTGTTTTAAACAGGAAAGGAAAGGTACCAAAATGCTATTTGTTTCTGAATTAATTATTAAAAAATAGTTACTCACAGATAAGTCATAAGAATTGAGATTTCTGCCATATAGCGGTACAGTAGTGTTGCCAGTAGGTTATGATTCTAGAAACATTGTTTTTAAGTTGGCTGTTATTGCACAGACAGGTCAGGTGAAAACTGGCAGTTAGTCTGTCCATAGCTGCCTGGACTCCTAAAAACATTGGGAGGGGCTGTTTTTTTTTTTCTGAAATTGACAGTCTTTCACTATCTTGCTGTTTTGTGTTAGATTTCACAAACTACACTGACTGGATCTGAAGTTGCTGTGATTATTTGACTCTGTGTAATAAATTTCCAGAGGCTTGTAGTTTTTTGAGGATGACAATTAATTTCTTAGGTAAAAGTTTGTTTCAGCTTCCTTTAATCTGACGGCTGCTAGTGGTTATTTTTAGTGTGGACATTTGTCTTTTGACATCATTTATCATTTTGTTTTTTCTTTGAGGAGCTTGAGTAGCAGTGCATTATTGTCAATGGTTTTTCACGAGTTTCAGTTTTACTTGAAAAACAATTCTTAATTTTAAACAGTCTTAGACAGTTGAAAATAGAACTTCATTTGTCTTTAGTCTCTCAGCTTGTTAGAGAAGCACAAGTAATGAAGGAGCAAAGGGACCAACAGATAACTGAGCTAAAGACATTAGCTGAACAGAGTGGCGAAACAGCTCAGCATGACTTTGAGAAGAAGGTCAGTATTCTTCAAAACCAACAGCTAAACTTCAGGCAGGCTGAGGTGGGAATTACCCCATTAATAGCTACATTATTTACATCAAAGTTGGGGGTAACCTTTCAGAGAAATGGGAACTTTGAAGTAAATTTTACCGCAGGTACCCCAAGCTCGCGATTTGTGTTGACCTTTGTAACGTAAACAGCGGCGCACATTACGTAATTTGAGCATGAACATGCATGACCTTTGTGTAATGGCGAAATTATAAGGATTTGTATGGGAAAATTGTTTCAAATTTGAAGGCAAAATTAGGAATGATTTTTCAATAAAAAATTTCCTCGCCTGAACTCCTCTATAGTTCCTTTCGTGCCCTGTCTGGTTTCTGGGTCGATATGTGGCGATTTCGTGGAGTTTCTGTTCCAACGGTTTCTCTCTCAAGAAATCATTGGAACAGAAACTCCACGAAAATTGAAAAACCATTCCCAATTTTGCCTTCAAATTCGAAACAATTTCCCCATACAAATCCTTATAATTTCGCCATTAAGCAAAGGTCATGCATGTTGATGCTCAAATTACGTGACACGCGCCGCAGTTTACGTTATAATGGTCAACACAAATCGCAAGCTTGCGGTACCTGTGGTTTTACAAAAGTCATCTTCAAATCCGTTGTTGTTGCTACAGAATTCCAGTGAGGTATGAGCATATTAATGTGTTGTATAAACCCAATTCAGAGATAGCGATAGGCATTCCAGAATGCCAGGTTTTACATGCAAGATTTCTGGGATGGTACCTGAGACCATGGTATTGTGCCCCCAACACAGCTCATGTTGGCAATGTTTTCACGATGCCGGTTGTCTCACTTAAAGGGGCAGTGTCACGCTATTGTACTATCATTTTAAAAGGCTTAAAACTGCCAATGCATCAGTGCAAACCTTAAAATAATGGTCTAATGTTGCTGCTAAGGACTGTAGCACTGCATTGACACAATAAACTCCTGTATTTCATCAAAGATGACGAGGATGGAAATGGATTGAAATTTGAATAAACTTGCCAGTTTTTTCAAAATTTAAAGCTATGTGTTGAAAAATCACCAAAAAAACTATTATGGTTAGCTCTCCCTGTTAAAATGTCATTGGAATTCATCTTGCTGATTCTGTAGGAGCAATTTTTGCACGATAACAGGTAAAAGGCAGTAATTTTGGCAGAACTGAGCCAAAAACAGCAAAAATCCCGGTGACAGTGCTCCTTTAATATTTCTGAAGGTGTTTTGTTTACACACTCTGTTAAGCGACTTTTCGCAAATGCATAAATAGCGTTTACAACTGCAAGGATCATTCTTTATTTCATTTCCTTTGAGCAGTTCATATACGATTTATTTCATAGTAGAGCTCCGGCGGCCCGAAGGGCCGCGAAACGGAACACCATTGGTAAGAAAATATGGTAACCCATCTGTTCGACAAAATTTGGTTTTGGTCACCGTACGTACGTGCCTACGTACGTACGTACGTACAGTACCGCTCAGAGATAAGCGGCCAACGCAGACGCAAAACATGCGCACGTTTTTTGCGTTAACGCGGTTCAAAAAGCGCGTTAGAAAACGCATTTCTTCTGCGCATTTTATCTTTTGTCATTCACTGCAGTAAATTTCCTTTGTGCGACATTGTTTTGAAAGACAATTACTCGTCGTCTCGCAAATGCCACCGAGAAGTCATGCGGATTGAAATTTGCATAATGTTCTAAACATCGCAACGAAGCGCATCCTATTACAAAAACTTCCACATGTTGTTAGATCACTGGTGTTCCGATTAACTTTGTAGCTTCCCGAAGTACATTTGGAATGTCTGTGGAACAGCAAATTCAGTTCGACGTCTGAATCAACAGGCGTAATTTTGTTAATTTGGGTCGGTCCAAACTCGGGCTTGCAAAAAGCAGTATTGTATCCCCAATTTAGCGCTAAACAAAAGAATAGAAAGAAGTCTGTCTTTCTTACATCGGACGCATTGCGCTTAGCTTGTGTTGGAGTCTATTTCTTTAGACCCCTATCAACATATATTCCTCTAAAATTACAAAATTGCTTTACAGCTCAACCATTGAGAACAATAATTATAACACTTGTAAAAAATATTTCTAAAAGAACAAGAAAAAGAGAAACAGAAAAAAAATAGCCCGTGATATATACCACTAAAAGACCTCGAACCCGGGTTAGGTGCGTCACAGGCAGGAACAATGACCTTTAGGCCTCAGAGGTTTATCGTTATGCAATGTGATAAAAATAGTGAATTGATTCCAAAAAAACTAAGCATACTTGTTTTCGCTTCGATGGATAATTGTTTGAGAAAGGAAACGCTTATCGAACGATGTAGGATTTTTTCGCATAAACGTTAATGGAGTCTCGGTGAAATGTGAGTAGAAAATTAATTAGCAGAGTGAAACTGTTTACAAATACGTCAATCCGGGGTCATTTGAAACACAAGAAAGGAACGTTTCTGGACAGTTTCAACTGACACTAGTACATTTGTAAAAACTAATCGCTTATCATTCAAAAATTAAAGTCCAGAAATTGAGATATTGTGGGAAAATAGTAAATAAACTACCTGTCAAAGTCTCAGGGGTGTGTGATATCCCGTACTTGAGTTATTCAACAAAATGTACGTCTCAATGGAGCGTATACGGGGAACACGGCAGTCCATCTGGAGTTAAATTTTGGTCATGTTAAAAGCTTTCTTCTCGCAGTTGAACTTGCAAACATTCGTATAGACACTTATCTTAACATATTAGTTGTTCAGACTTCAAAGACACAAGGTGAATCGACGTTTTCCGATACGTGACAACAGGCACTCGGCCGTGAAAGGTCAAACGTCTCTAATTTTTGGCGCTCCCCTCGCGTCGCGTCTCCTCGCAACTTCGCGCGTGCACGTGTCTTTCGCCCGCCCCACAATCCATCGCCAAAATTAGAGACTACTCACAGTCTACAAAATGTACATCTCAATGAAGCAGACATGAGGAAACACGGCAGTCCATCTGGAGTTAAGTTTACTCATGTTAAAAGCTTTCTTCTCGCCGTTGAACTTGCAAACATTCGCATAGACACTTCTCTTAACATACTGTTTGTTCAGACTTCAAAAGACACAAGGTGAATCGACATTTTCCGATACGTGACAACAGGCATCACTCTTGCTGTTGTGAGTTGTTAAAAATAGTTGGCGCTTGCGCAGAAACGCCGGAAGTGAGCTTTGTGGATGAAACTCGACGACGAAGAAAAAGAAGAACCGTCGGTAATTTTAGACCCGGGCGACCCGCGAGACGCGGGAAGCCCGAGTAATTAAGTTTGTCTGAACCGGAGATATGTTTTCCATAAGTCGAAAATTCACGCTCGCTAGTGCGAGTTATATAAAAGAAATCACTCTTTTTAAACGGCGCATCATAAACAGTTTTATATCGAATGTCAGCCTTGAAGAAAGAGTATTTTGCCATTTTAATCGTCTCTGTACGCCTTGTAGAACCGTACATATCACTATTTTATGTTTGCCGTGACACCGAAAATTCACGCTCGCTGGTGGCGAGCTAAAAATAACATCACAGTAGTCTTTGTTTGCAAAGAAATTACTCTTTTGAAACGGCGCATCATAAAAAGCTTTATATCGAATTTCAGCCTTGAAGAAAGAGTATTTTGCCGTTTTAATCGTCTCCGTACGCCTTGTAGAAGCGGAGATATCACTATTTATGTTTGCCGCGACGCCGAAAATCTGGTGCGAGCTAAAAATAACAACACATGAGACTTTGCTTACAAAGAAATTACTCTTTTGAAACGGCGCATCATAAAAGCTTTTTATCGAATTGCAGCCTCGAAGAAAGAGTATTTTGCCGTTTTAATCGTCTCTGTACGCCTTGTAGAAGCGGAGATATCGCTATTTTATGTTTGCCGCGA
This sequence comes from Pachyseris speciosa, assembly GCA_016490735.1. Classification (NCBI taxonomy): domain Eukaryota; kingdom Metazoa; phylum Cnidaria; class Anthozoa; order Scleractinia; family Pachyseridae; genus Pachyseris; species Pachyseris speciosa. The sequence continues at coordinate 880,078 of JAEMWC010000245.1, read as the reverse complement.
CGCCGAAAATTCACGCTCACTGGTGCTTGCTAAAAATAACAACACCGAAGACTTTGTGAATTTTATGACAGTAGACTTTGCTTGCAAAGAAATTACTCTTTTTGAATGGCCTCGACGAAAAGAGTATTTTGCCGTTTTAATCGTCTCTGTGCGCCTTGTAGAACCGGAGATATCACTATTTCTGTGCGCCGAAAATTCACGCTCGCTCGTGCGAGTTAAAAATAACACAATAGACTTTGCTTGGAAAGAAATCACTCTTTTCATAAGCTTTATATCGAATTTCAGCCTTGAAGAAATATTTTTCCGTTTTAATCGTCTCTGTGCGCCTTGTAAAACCGGAGATATCACTATTTTATGTTTGCCGTGACGCCGAAAATTCACGCTCGCTGTTGTTTCAGTTTTGTGACAAATTGAAGGCCGCTTTAAGGTGGCTCAAAACAGTTTTCAGTGCTTTCTAAGACATAGATTTTGATGGGTCACTATAACCACTCTTTATCCATTGATGCTACAATCATGGTATCACAAACTGCCCAATTATCGGGGAGCACGTTGATATCATTTTTGTGATGCTATATGTTACCATAGCAACAGTAAGACCTGCTAAAAACACCCTTAATTTTAGCTTTAAGTACTTATATTTCAAAAACGGCACGGTGAAATTTTTTATTGTTATCGAAATTTGATAAGCAGGATAAGACGCAACTTTTGGCAAAGTTTAAAAAAATTCTGTACATGGGGTTGAGAGCCACCTTAAATTTTCGAAAATTTAAGGTGGCTCTGAATCCCAGGCTAGTAGTATGTTTACAGGACGAATGGAACCGCAAGGATGAGCTAGTGAAATGTCAGCCCCTACCTTCAAGTGCCGTGCATGGAAACCAGTCTCACTGATGATATGTGCATGTTTGTACCAAACAAGGGTTGTGTATCTCCATCGTTTGAAAACGAAGAACAGCTGGAGGCAGCGAATGTCCTTGTTGAGCTTAAAAGTCTGTCAAAGACTGTATGAGTCTGCATACTAATATGGGTTAAGCCAAAATCTAGGTGCGTTTCTGCATGTTACTGCTCTGTTTAAAGTTCATTGGCCGTTTTTATGCTAGAGACATTAAAGTCGTCTGAGACGTTAAAGTCGTCTCGAGACGACTTTAACGTCTAGTATAAAAACGGTAAATAAGACAGACGCATTTAACGTCTGACGACTTTAACGTCTTCATTTAAGTGCGTCGTTTAGACGCACTTATCAGACGACTTTAACGTCTCAGACGTTAAATGCGTCCAGTATAAAAACGGGACGACCTAACCGTGACGCATTTAGCCCTGAACTCCTTTGTTAATCAGCACTTTGTTCCTTCCTTGCTCTCTTGGTCTCCAAGGCGGACAAGCCAAGTGCTTCGGCCATGTCTGTTTCCTCGTCCATCGGCGGATTGAAAAAACGGATTCCTGGAATGATTTTCTTTGTCAAAAACATTTGCACCTCCATTTCTTGTCTTTCTTGACGACATCGAGAATTAGATTTCAGAATCTGCAATTCCGCCACGTTTATTTGTTCTTACACTCGCGTATTTGAAGTTTATTTGGCACCGAGTTTACTCGTCCCTATTGTGTTCCGAGAATAGAACCCAGACTAATTTTAGAAAAATCTTGTTTTTTCTGTTGTGTCGTCCACTTTTATGCGTCCCGTTTTTATACCAGACGGCTTTAACGTCTCAGACGTTAAATGCGTCTGGACGACTTTAACGTCTCTAGCATAAAAACGGCCAAAATTATTAGTGTCGTTAAACAGTTGTAGTTTTCTTCGCTTGGTTGGGTTCATGGTTGCAAGAGTGTGTCGCAGGCTGCACAGTTTTTATGACGCAATATTATTCAACGTGACATCCGGGTAGTTGTCATGACCATATTTGGTCATGTTTTTGCACAACAAAAAAAAAAAGCACATGTAGGTTGTTTACCATTTACCAAAAAAATCCGGAAATTTCGGTTGGGATGTAAATGGAAAGCCTATTTTGGTCTTCCCAAATGGAAAATTTCCGGGGAAAACGGAATTTCTTGAAAGGTAGTCCAAAATTCCCAAACGGAATTTCCAAATGGAAATGTGCGTTCCATTTGCTCATTTCTACCAGTTCCAGGGCTTTCGGCTTGGATCGCTCTGTAAACCTGACCGTTGGAAACGTCTGTGTAAATGGAACACGCGCGTTCCGTGGAAATTTTCATTTGGGTATGTGATGCGTACCATTTACTGCAACCGTCGACCAACCGGTTTTCCCGTGTAAATGGTAAACCGTAATTTTTTTTTCCTTCGGTTCTCGGTTCTCTACACGCGGTTTTACACGGTTTACAAGTACTTTGTACGTTGGACAATTGGATTTGGATGTAACACGTCGGTGGCTTGAGGTTAAATACATATATAGAGAGAATATTTCAGTGTTTACGGATTTTATTGGGACAACAGGGTCAACTAACTATACACGCATTTCCCACACTAAAAGTGGCGACCCTGCCAGGACAGCAATTTTGGAGATTTACTGAGACAACAGTGAGCGACGAAACTCGGATTATTTTCGGTTGGTACTGAGTTACAAATCAGTGGTGGAACATATTCGACGATAAGAGGCGAATTTACACTTGGGTTCTCTTTCACGAGAATACGTACAAGCGAATCGAACTGTTTGCGATTTTCGCAAATACAGGTTGGTTGGATCAGATTACAAGAGTACTCAAATGGCGAAAACCGCGAAGCACGATCAATTGTTGGAATTTTCGAAATTGAAGCTTGAGGAAATCTCAAAGACATGGGAGAGCTGCGACCACGAAGATTTGGAACTTTGCTACGACAAGATCTGTGGGCTTATCCGTAAAATGGAGATTTCAATCGACGAAGTTGGGGAACACATGTTGGAGAGCGAACAGACACTCGAACACATCAAGAAATGGTCGGAGGAACAGAAGGAAGGATTACTGCCCTTTCGACAAATCCGGAGTCGAATTAAGTTTTCCTTGGACGAACAACGTAGTCGAGAGGAGGATCAGGAAACGCAGCGTGAATTAAAAAGGCAGCGAGCGATCAACAAAGAGGTTATGGAGGCACGACTGGCTGAGCAGAAGGAGCTCGAAGCAGCGCATATTCGGCAACAAAAGCGGGAGGAAGAGTGGCTGATTAAGAAATTAGGCATGGAGAAGGATGCCAAGGCAGGGATGGCGGGTCTCCTCGATACGTCAACTACACAGTCGGTGAAACTCCAGCGATACACTATCACTCCATTTACTGGAGATTATAAGGACTGGGTTCGATTTTGGAACCAGTTTGAGGTGGAAGTGGACGGTGCAAAGATTTCAGAAATAAGTAAATTTAACTATCTGTTGGAACTTGTCAAGGGTAAGCCGCGGGAGGATATTCTTGGGCTCCCGCATACTGTCGAGGGCTACCAAGAGGCTAAGAGAATTTTGCAGACTACTTATGGCAAGGACTTTAAGGTGCATAAGGCGCTTATCAAGGAGATGGAGAGCCTACAAGGTATCATGGATATTCGTCGACTTGATAAAATTCACGAGTTTTACAACAAACTTGCCAGAGTTGTGCGGACTTTGACAACAATGGGCAAACTGCAGACCGCACAGTGTGCTGTGTACACATTAATGGACAAGCTTGGACCTGTTAGAGAAATTATTACCCAGACAGATGACAAGTGGGAGGAGTGGACACTGGAGCAACTCGTGGTGTCTCTGCGGAAGTATGTTGACAGAAACCCGGTGCGAATGGAGGAAAGGAGCAAGTTTCAAGGCGGATACAGTGATGGAAAATGAAACATGGAGAAACTACTGATGCAGGGATCACAGAGATATGGCAATGCTAACAAATGCGTTTACTGTGGTGCTACAAACCATTCGAGTGTCAATTGTACAAGGGTGTTGACTGTAGCAGCCAGAAGGGAACTCCTACGAAGGAAGAATTTGTGTTACAATTGTACTGGTGACAACCATCTTGTATCTGAATGCAGATCGAGGCCCTGCCGAAACTGTGGACAACGCCATCACACATCTGTTTGTGAAAGAAGGTGGTCAACTGTTCCTGAATAAGGCAATGTTACAGCATCAACAGAAAAGAACCTCAGTGCATCCACCTTGTCAACTTCCACATTACACGCTACAGTGTGCGCAATGGTGAATGGACAGGAAGTAAGAATAATGATTGACACGGGAGCAGGTAGCTCATACATTTGCTCCAATCTTATTACACAACTGGGACTGTCACCAATTCGGCACGAAACGAGATGCATTGAGCAAATGTACGGAACTGTTACAAGAAGAGTGGGGATTTACCCTTTAAAGATCCAGTCAACTGTTGTGGATGGTTTCAACCTTGACGTGAATTGCATAAATGCTGAGAAGGACGTGCTGACTTACTTACCTAATCCAAGAATCAAGGTTTTGAAATGGAGGTACCCTCGACTCCGAAGGCTACAATTGAGCGATGAAAATGTCTCGACAGATCAGCTCCCTGTGCACATCATTTTAGGGGCAGCAGATTACCAGCGAATCCGGTCGACAGAGCCCCTTGTTCTTGGCTACAATCCTGACCAAGACCCTGGTGCTGAATTTACGATGTTGGGGTGGGTTCTGTACGGGAGGCTTATTTCGAACGGTGATGGTGTAGAGAGGAATTCTTTTTAAACTCAAGCCGAAGTGATTTCGAGCATTTGTGTTCAATGGATGTGCTTGGTCTAGATGATCCAGAAACCCCAGATCTTTCATTTCACGAGGACTTCACAGAACATATCCAGTTCAAGGTTGAAGGGTTTTACGAGACACGGCTCCCTTGGAAAATTCACCATTCAGTGCTCCCAAGTAACAAGGATTTAGCTCTGGCACGACTTTGGGGAACGACAAGACGCTTGGACAAGTGCCAGAAGTTGGGGGAGTATGATGCCATCATGCAAGAGCAAGTCTAGAAGGGGATACTCGAGCCAGCCCCATCTCAGCCCACTGGACAAACTGTACACTATGTACCCCATCATTCTGTCATTTGCGAAGAGGCGGAGTCTACAAAGACACGCATAGTGTATGACTGCTCAGCCAAGATCAGCGAGTCACAACCTTCGTTGAATGATTGTTTAGAAACCGGACCAGCCTTGCAACCCTTTCTTTTTGACATTCTCCTTCGAAATCGCGTGAAGAAGTTATGCATTACAGGAGACATTGAGAAGGCATTTCACCAGATTCGCATTCATGAAGACGATCGTTATGCGCAAAGGGTGCTGTGGTTCAACAACGTGGACGAGCGAAAGGTGGTCGAGTACCGCTTTACTCGAGTGATCTTTGGTGCAGCACCAAGCCCTTACATTTTGGGAGCAACTCTTCAAAAGCATTTGTCGGTATACCTAGAAGATTTCCCAGACACAATCAAGGCATTGATGGACGACACATATGTTGATGATATACAGTATGGAAGTGACAAAGCAGAGGACCTGGCCAGGTTCAAGGAAGAAGCTACACAAATCATGCAGGAGGGCGGATTCTCATTACACAAATAGCACAGCAATGTACCCGCCCTCGAAGGTGTCCCTCAGCACAAGGAATCAGACAGAGAAGATCACACGACCAGGATATTGGGTACCCAATGGGACAAGTTGACAGATACAGTGTCTGTTAACTTTAAGCCATGCTACTCCTTAACAGATCCATTGACGAAGCGGAAGATGTTGGCAGCAATTAACGGCGTCTATGACATCCTTGGTTTGGCTTCCCCGGTTACAATTACTGGAAAGGTTATATTCAGCAAAGTTTGTTCACAGAAGATTTTGTGGGACGAGCCTCTCCCAAATGAAATTGAAGAAGCTGAACAGAGGTGGATCAAACTCGCCCAAAGGGGTTGTCAACAAAGAAACGATGTCCCCATTAAGACGGACACTTCAGGAATCTGGCGCTTGTATGGGCGAGTACCTGACTACCACCCAATTTTCCTGCCACGACAACACAGATTGGCAGAGTTGGTGATTGAACATTGCCATCGGTTGAATCTGCATGGGGGAGTCCAGTCGACAATGAATAAAGTACGGGAGACATTTTGGATCCCTCAGCTGCGACGTATTACCAGAAAGCTCAGGTTTGCCTGTAACCACTGCAAGCGGTTCAGAGCAAAGGCTTTGTCAGCACCGCCAATGGCTGCCCTGCCGTCATTCCGAACGGAGTTTGCAGATCCATTTTCCTCTACTGGGGTTGACTTCTTTGGGCCAATCTACTACAAGCTCCGTAGCTCCAACCCAGGGAAGGCGTATGTGGTCTTATTCACGTGCGCCTGCACTCGTGCCATCCATCTCAAGTTATGCACCGACATGAGTGTTGAGCAATTTAAACGAGCATTAAAGGAATTTGTGGCTAGACGAGGTGCTCCCCAAACGATAGTGAGCGATAACGCAAAGACCTTCATAGCAACCAAGAAATGGCTCAAGACTCTTCAAGAAGATGAAGACCTGAACAACTACCTCGCATCACAGCGGATTAAGTGGAAATTCAACCTCTCCAGGGCACCCTGGTGGGGTGGATTTTTCGAGCGGATGGTGGGCGTCGTCAAGTCGTGCCTTTCAAAGGTCATTGGTGGTGCACTGTTGTCGTTTGCAGAATTAGAAGAAACACTACTCGATGCGGAATGTTTTGCGAATAACAGGCCTTTGTGTTACGTAGGTGAAGAGTTCGGACAGCGAACAATAACACCAAACATCCTAATCAGAGGTAGGCCTTCAGCTCTTCTTGAAGAAAACACTGACACTTTGGATGACACTGATCAACTCACGAGAAGATTACGGTATTTGAAAACGTGCCGATTGCAGCTGCGAAAACGTTGGGTGACAGAGTATCTCCATGCATTAGAGGAAAGGTCTAAGACGCCAGTGACTGGAAATATGAAGGTTCCCTCAGATGGGTCAATGGTCTTAATCAAGGATTCTGTCAAGAGCTCTGGAAAGTGGAAGCTTGGAAGAGTGGAAGGTCAAGTAAAGGGAAGGGATGGCGTTCTGAGAGGATTCAAGATAAGAACGGGAAACGGATACCTTGTCGAACGACCAGTTCAGCTTGTTGCAGATTTGGAGATATGCGCACCTCTGCAGCCGAAGAACACAGTTTTGAATCCAGATGTGCCAGAGTTCCGACCGCGACGCCAAGCTGGGCGTGCAGCAAAGGACACTGCAAGGAACAGGATGATCGGAATTGCAATGAACGATTTAGAGGACAATTAAGATTTTATTAAAGCTGCTTGCTAGCACTTTAATAGGGGGAGGGTGTCGCAGGCTCCACAGTTTTTATGACGCAATATTATTCAGCGTGACATCCGGGTAGTTGTCATGACCATATTTGGTCATGTTTTTGCACAACAAAAAAAAGCACATGTAATTTTTTTTTTCCTTCGGTTCTCGGTTCTCCACACGCGGTTTTACACGGTTTACAAGTACTTTGTACGTTGGACAATTGGATTTGGATGTAACACGTCGGTGGCTTGAGGTTAAATACATATAGAGAGAGAATATTTCAGTGTTTACGGATTTTATTGGGACAACAGGGTCAACTATACACGCATTTCCCACAAGTGTTGGCTTCTTTCACTAAATGATCCCAGAAACGTTTCTTTTAAGTGAATGCATGGGAACTAATTTCACCCTTCTATTTGACTTACTTATTTGGCTAGTCCTCAAAATTCTCTACTGACCGAGTGTAGTCAGTTTTACTTTTTGTAATCAGTAAAAAAGAAAAACATTTTTGTTGTTGTTGGTAGACATGATGGCGCCAATAATTATGGGCCCACCACGTGCACGATTCCACCACCGCATTTTTGCAACAAACAAACTGTTTTTTATTATTGTTATTTTAACTTCCTAGTTGTGCTTTTCTGGTGTATCGTCTCCAAAGAGAAACTGCAAATAACTGTTACTTTTACAACGTTCGTGAAAAGTAGATTAAATAAACGAGGTTTGAGTTGTTTTTCATACTGACTGATTGTCCGCGCCTGAATTGAAGTCTTTTTTTAGTTACAACGCAGTCAGCAATGTTAGTTGCAGCCAATCCCAGGCACGTCACAATTCATGTTCAAGAGCACATTTGATAGCAGCAGAAAGTAAATGCTATAAAGATAATGAAGGAAAGACTAAACATTCATGTACGATGTATATCTGAAAAAATCTTGCATGTTGTCTGAAGTGATGTAATCCACGGCTGCTTTTACTGCCGCAAGTTCAATGTTTTCGTTTGTGAGTTCCCAAAGCTCATAACGCATAACAGATCTCATTTTGTTAAAAACGAATTCAACTGGATTGAAATCTGGAGAGTAGTAGGCGTATAAACGAGTTCAATGTTACGATCACCTAACCATTCCTGTAGCGCTTCACCACCCGCGAAATGATGCGTGGGGCAGTTGTCCATAACAACAATGTCTCCCAGATCAAGGGCAGGTCTTCCTGTCTCGATGTTGGCTGAATTCCCTGCTTCACCAAAGAACTGAAGAAAGTTGATGGTATCAGATGCACCCTGTACAATGTTCATATATTGCACGCCATTTAGCCCGGCAAGAAGATTTACTGTTATGTTAGGCGAATCATGGTAACGTATGAACTCTACGCACCTTTCGCCAACAGGAGCGTGTCCATACAACCGCTTTCCGTGAAACGGCAGTTTCCGTCCACATTCATCGCTCATCGCCTGATGAAGACCAGCAGTATAGCGGTCGAAACGTCGCGATCCACATCTTTGTGACTCAATCGTGAGATAAAAGATTAAACGACCACTGCTGGATCTTGAGGCACGCAACAATAAATCTATCCCCGACACGGACGTTGAAAGAGCACTTGTGGTAGCCTTTTACCACCGCTTCCAGAATGGTTAGTTTCGCCTCTTCTGCCCTGTTCGAAATCTTGCCTGTTGTACTTGTGTTTGAAATAGAAGCCAATATAAATAACTTATTTGACTGCAACGCTTTGTTTCAAACCAGATGAAACTGGTTTTATCTTCGATTGTTGAAGTGTTCGATTATTTTCGATTGAGTTAGATTATGTTTGATTGTTGAAGTGTTTGATCACCAAACGTTCGATTGGTGAAATTTTTGGGTGAGTTCGATGAAGCTCGATTGTCGAACCCAATCGAACTAAATCGAGTGATTGAGTTCGATTGAGTTTGATTACCGAGCGTTCGACTGACTACGATGGGCGCCTGAATTTAAAACCTTTACATGTCGCAATTTCGGAAGGGCCGCATGTCGCTGTGTGAGTTTCATGCAGTGACACTGATGTCGATGTTGCAATTTTGGAAAGTTCGGAACGTTTCTGAAATTGTTTCTCCAACAAAAAATGTGTTTGTGAATGATATATGAAATAAATCATATGTGAACTGCGGAAATGAAATCAAATGAAGAATGATCCTCGCGGTTGTGAACGCAATTTATGCAATTGCGAAAAGAAGCCTGAAAAAACTCCCAAAGTCAGTGGCTTCATAGCTCAGTTGGTTAGAGCATCGCACCGGTATCGCGAGGTCATGGGTTCAAACCCTGTTGAAGTCCTGGATTTTTTCAGGCTTCTTTTCGCAATTGCATAAATTGTGTTCACAACTGCTAGGATCATTCTTCATTTAGTTTCATTTCCGCAGCTCATATATGATTTATTTCATATATCATTCACACTCATTTCTTTCACGGGAACATATGAACCCACAATTGACCTGCTCCCAAGAACTAGCCCAAACCATTAGCCCACTAAGTTACATGTATAAGATTACCCTGACTAAAAACAGCTTCATGCTTTTCAGTTCCAGTTTCAGTAAAAGCCCGCATAAAAGAACATGTGGATAAAGATTTTAGAAGAAAAGAATACCATATGCATAAAAACCAATTAAGCCTAATAAATTCAAGTGGTTCTTATACTTAAGGAAGTACAGAGAACTAGCTCATTTCTTAGAATAATTTTTATGTTACAATGTTGTTTACTTGATTCAAGTAAACAACCAAGAACCAATAATTATTATTTAGAACGTAGTTTCTCCTATAGCGGGGCCAAGTTATGGAATAACTTGCCCGATAGCTTAAAAAATGTCGGATCTGTTGATCAATTTAAGCGAAATCTGAAGAAGGTATCCAACATATCGGATTCCCACATAGCCTCCCACGCAGTCGTTTTTGGGGGACTCGTATTTCACCTCCTCCCCACTAACGCCTGCTTACCCGAAGCCAACATTCCTTTCCCGCCGCTTAGCCAATCACATTTTACCTACTAAATTCTGGAAGGTTGACCTTAACCTCAGGACGCTTTTCGCGGGATAGTTAGCGGAGACAGAGCTTGAGCAAGCTTTGATCACCGTGGGCTCTACGTTTAAAATTTCCTGTTCAAATGCATATCAACTGACTTCAATTTAAGAATTTGTGAGAGGAAATAGCGATATTTCCGTCAATATGCCGACCGGCTTCAATCTTCGATTTCCTCGCCGCTCATATGCATGTTGTAGCTGTTTTGTCACTTCTTGTGAATTTGATGAAGGGCCAAGTCAATAATTTAAGAAGTATTGGCGTATCTTCGGGCTAGTCTGAGTGATTTGGAGGAAGGAAACTTTGCCATCGGTAGACCATAGCGCGCAGTGGATCGAACGAGCTGCTAGGTAATAAGCTGCATAATTTTGCCGTCCGCATCTCGTGAACTGAAGAAAAAACTACTAGTTGGCGCAGTCTCTGCCATCGGTGTTTGATAACTTCTGACCGCTTCCCCAGGACGTTTTGGGATCGCTATGTGGGTGAATTTCATCTGATTTAATGCAAGACCATGAGAGATCGAGCTTTGTTGTTGTACCATGTGTGATAATTTCACGTCGGTTTACTCTATGTTTGATCGACTGATAAATGCTTCAGATTTCTAACTTGGTCGCGTCTAAATTCTAATTTGCTTTAGTCTCTTGTAATACATCGTATTACTAAAAACAACTCGGCTCCAGCGCTTTGATACGTTTACAAGAAGCACGCATAGGGATTAATTTTACTTGTCGGACAGTTGCTCGATCGTGATTGGCTAGGATGCCAGCGATACAAACAATGGGAAAGGAATGTTGGCTTCGGGTAAGCAGGCGTTAGTGGGGAGGAGGTGAAATACGAGTCCCCTAAAAACGACTGCGTGGGAGGCTAAAGGCCATGTTACACGAGGCAATTTTTCTTGCAACTCGCAACGCAACAAACGTTGCGTTGCAAGTTGCGAGAAAAAATTCACGTGTAACACCCCATTTTGCAACTGCAATTGTTGCGTTGCGAGAAAAGTAGAACGACCCTCTACTTTTCGCAACGTTGCGAGACAAGTTGCTTGCGTGTGACACCCTCTCTGCAACTCGCAACAACAATTTTGTCAGAATGGGCCAATCAGAGCTCATCTTTCGCTCGCGGGAGATTTCAAGATGGCGTCCGCCATCTTGTTTGTTATTGTACGCGTTGCAAGTTGCGAAAAAAGTTGCCAACGTGTAACATACCCTCTGCAACTTGAAAGGTTTTTTATTCGTCATCGTTGCGTTGCGAGTTGCAAGAAAAATTGCCTCGTGTAACATGGCCTTAATTCCCACACGGCAATCATGTAAAGCAGTTAGTTGTAAATAGTCTTAGTTTTTAACTTGTAATACTCAACTGATGATTTTCCGTGTTTAAATAAAGTCTTACATGCATACATACTATTCCAAAGCTACTACCTCTGTTTACTTCAAGTCTTCTTGCGGATATTAGCTTTTCTATTGAACAACGATCATTCTGTGACACGTATCCTCTGTCGCACGCACACGCTTTGAGAAAGAGGTAGGTTCTTGTGGTATTCTCTCACGTTTACTTCATGGAATGACTCAGCCACAATCTTCACTCTCGCACACACGCTTTAGAACAAGGGAGGTGCATGTGCATTCATTCATCAAATAAAACGCATGCGATCATGAAAAAGACCGGCTGTAGCTCTTCAAGTGAAGTGTGACTTCTACTTAGAACAAAAACATAGAAACGAGGTCAATTCTCAAATAGAGCGTTGCGTGACGACCCTAATACCATTCACAAACAAACATTCTACTCAACCGAAATGCTTTGTCAGTGCATCTAAAATAACAAAACTGGCTGCAATAAAAACGAAGCTTACGCGGACTTAATTGCTATCACGTTTATTGCTACAATAAATGATATACATTTCTATGACGAGCCAAAACGGACAAAAATACTTCTTTGATATATATATAAGACTTCTCCTAAATATATAATACTTGTTTCATATAGATATAACTCGATGTAGAAATATCCAACTTGTTTCCAAATAAACACAATACTTCTTTGATATATATAAGACTTCTCCCAAATATATAATACTTGTTTCATATAGATAAAACTCGATGTAGAAATATCCAACTTGTTTCTAGATAAACAAAACATCTTGTAAATATATAAAACTTCCTTTGAATATTTATACAACTTGAGGCACAAATACAAAACTTGTTTCAAATATTTGACTTGGTTCACACAAATAGGACTTGCGCCGCATATATAAAACTTCTTATCGATTAGATTATTGCAAATCGATACCACAGTCTGGTTTACCTAAAATAGGGAATGCGGAATCCGGAATCCGGAATTCGGAATCCGGAAAAAAGAAGTTTGGTGGAAAATTTTGACAAAGGTTGAAGTCGCTTAGGCAAAAATATGGTCAACAAATTATATGATGACTTAGCCTGAGTTTTGCAGCAATCAAGCCCATGAAGTTTATTCTAGGGCGGCATTTTAATACTTTGGTTTTGCTTTTAATAAACCGCCTGATTCCTTTGAAGCACACGGCTTTCAATCACACCACAACGATACTAATCGATGTATTGTGCATTTTCAACATTTTAAAACATTTTAACTAAAAGCGCCTTCTCTTATTCTTTTTGTCGATGAAAAGTGTTAGGCCTGTCCACAAGTTGACGGCAACTTTTTGAACAACTTTCGATTTTCGATCAACCTTTTTTGATTTCGAGCAACTTTTTTTCCGTTTTCAATGTTTTGTTATTCATTTCAGCTTGATCTTTATAAAACATGAGCTATTTTTTGCTTATTATTTTGAACGCTACGTGACCAAAAACCAGAGAAAAATCGCTTTGCATATTTTGACTTAATTGCGCGTGGGAACGCTTACGCCTGATTGGTCATTGTCTGTTTTGGAACTGTTTCGGTGTGTACATTTCAGGTTGTTGAGTGGCAGTCGATAAAACGAGGAACATGGTCGGAACATGGGACATTCCGGAACATCTCCAAAAGACGAAGAAAAATCAATTTAAAAAAACTTTAAATATGCAGAAAAAAGAAAATATAATTTGAGAGATTAATTGGAGAAAAAAAATAGACCAAAAATTATTCATCACAAAAAAAAAAAGACGTGCCCCACCTGGAAATGATAGCTATGGGGGCTGGGTGAGGATTGTTTTAGCGCTTTCGTTTGTTTACAACATTTTCAGAAAGATTCACCCTCATACCGTCTTCTGTCATTGCTCTTTTTTTCGAGGGGCTTTCCAAGAGTCGCTCCTTTCCTGAAACCTAAGTCAGTATGGTGCCCAATATACCTTGAAACTTTTATATAGGAACCTCGAGCACGTGAAATCCGCTGCTCTCCACTTCTGATCGGTTAAGGATATCTACAAGAACTGAGCCAGCCTACTTTTACAGTAGGCGAGAAACGTGTTTTTGTTTCGTCGATTGCCAATTGTTTCGTTTCGTTTCGTTTCGTTTCGCGGATTACCGTAAGCCGGTTCAAACACCGTTGAAATCTTGAAATTTTTTCAGGCTTCTTTACGCAATTGCGTAATTGCTTTTCTACGTGACTGTGACATGCCTGGACAAAGCCCTAACAACTAGTGAAGGAAGCCATGGAAAGCAAAATGCTCTTTTCTAGTTGAAAGTAAGCTGAAACATTAAAAATCGAGTACAAAAATTGAATTGGGTTTGGAACTGGCGGCACTCAATGAATTTGACAGTTCCAAAATTAATCTTGTCAAATATTCTGCTACAATTACATCAGATCGCATTGTTTGGGAATCCCCTGAAGTGCAATGCAAACATGTCTGTAGACTGTGAGTAGTCTCTAATTTCGGCGAGATTGTGGGGCAGTTCATATGATTTATTTCATATATCGAGGATCATCGGGTTCACACTCATTTCTTTCATGGGAACATAATATCTAGATTTAGCCAAGCCTAAAAGCGGAGCTCCACGATTATATATTTTTTTTGGACTGGTGTTGAACAACTACGCATGGCTTTCCTTGCGCCAATATTTTATGTTTAGAGCAGTCAACAGGAATTGGCCGCGGTGCAAAAACCTCAAAACATTAAAACGTTACAAGAAAACAATATACTACGCGTCTGTTTGCACGAATACAAATTTAAACAAACAAAAAAACGATCAAAAATTTCATCCAACATCGTGTTGGACGAGCATGTTTGACCGTTTAGCCACATCCCTCAAATTCGAAAGAACATGATGCTGTTGCTGAATGAAAGAGCCGCAGAAAGTGCGCGAAAAATGAAGCCTCGTTTTGGTTTGTGTGTCCCACACCTGGCTTGAAGCCAGTGCCTGGTCAGCGGTTAACTTAAAATAAAAACAGCCGACCTCGATGACCTTCAAACTTGAGCCCGCGATATGGTCACGTTATACTGGTCAGCAGATGCCTTGTTTTGACAGGTGTCAATTGACCATAACATGGATGTCCGAGGATGTCTAATATCAAAGATGTGTGCTGTAAACTAGGTTGTCAACTGGATTATGGCCGCCATGTGGGATGAAGAAGATGATGATGATGATTATGATTATAGGGCATTTCACAGCGCATACGGACGTACGTAATTAGGCACGTACGTACGGTGACCAAAACCAAATTTTGTCGAACAGATGGGTTACCATATTTTCTTACCAATGGTGCCCCACTTCGCGGCCCTTCGGGCCGCCGGAGCTCCGCTATGAACCCACAATTGACCTGCTCCCAATGTCAGTGGCTTCATAGCTCAGTTGGTTAGATCATCACACCGGTATCGCGAGGTCACGGGTTCAAACCCCGTTGAAGTCCTGAATTTTTTTCAGGCTTGTTTTCGCAATTGCATAAATTGCGTTCACAACTGCGAGGATCATTCTTCATTTGATTTCATTTGAAAAAATGTGTTCTCGTAATTCAGGGGTCATACCGGTAACTCATTGTGTTTCTACATAGAAGACTGACCGAATGAGTAACTTTTTGAAAGTACAAACTCATTTTCTACATTCTCCTCTGACTGGATGGCATCAAGTCGCAGTCTCATTTAAAATCACCAATGTTGCTGTCCATTTTGCTTTTATTTTTGTCACTGTTGCAATTTCACGGAAGCGGTCTTGTCGTTCATTGTCATCTCATTTCCTTGATGTCACCGTTTCAGAGCGGTATTTACCCTAACAGCTATGAACACTACTAAAGTAGTAGTGAAAATAAAGCTACAACCTCTGCAATATCGGTGCAGCGCTCTAACAACTGAACTAACAAGTCAAATGGGAGCTGGTTATTTCGTTTCATATATTTAATCTCACATATTAAATCACTCACAGGTATATTATGAACCAGCAAAAAGACCAGCTCCCAGTTGGCTTGTTAGCTCAGTTGGTGGAGTGCTGCACCGGTATCACAGAGGTCGTATGAACTTTTCAGGCTTTATTTTCATTACTGCTTTAGTAGTGTTGGTAACTGCGGTAATCATTCACATTTTCATTCTTTAATCTGCAGTGCAAATATATAATTTTCATATATTCATCTCACATAACTGAGATGTTATGTTGGAATCTCAAGGCCCATGTAATGTGGAGTGATCAGTTGTATGGATTTCTTTAATTTGCATGATGCTATAGCAGCACATGTTATGGAAGGTACATACAACAGCCATGAGCAAAGTTGCAGAACCCAAAACAGTCTTCATAATTACAAATAATATATTATTACAAATAGAATGTTGCTGGTAGATTAATGCCATTTTATCTATAAACTGTAAGTTTTTCCTGTCTTTAGTTAAATGACAAGGTAGCAGAATTTGAGCAAGAGAAGTTTGAGATGCAGAAACAACATACACAGAACATTCAAGAACTGCTGGATGAAACAAACCAGAGACTTCATAAGATGGAGACTGAATACAACCAACAAAATGCTACTACTGTAAGTGCAGCAGCTACTGTTACAAGTTAGGGAAGATTTTCCGTAAAGCTTTTGTCAATTACGGAGTGAGATCATCCTGTGGATAGATTCGACTTATTGTACAAGCTACAAAGTAAGAGGAAATTTGAGAGCATTTAGTAACTTGTTCTGGTTTTCGTTGCTGTATTCTTTGGAAAATGCTGCTGCATGTACATAGAAGAGAAAGTCATGGAAATGTGGGTAGTCACCAGGCTTCATGTGTTGTTGTCTAAATGCTTGAAACTAGAGTGATGTTTACAGCTGATTACAATATTTGAGACACAGCTATGAAGCAGATGCACCTTTAAGGTGAACTGCACATTTACCATGTTTATCTACGGATAAATGCTTTGCATATAGGAAGACAGCATTAGAGCTGGTCCTGATAGTCACTGCCATAAAGAATGTTGTGCATGTACTTTATGTGCTGTTTAGAAATGTGAGTCTCCTCTCTGGTTATTGTTCATTAGAGACTGGTTATTCAGGAACTGGAAACAAGAGTGCAACAGCTTACTCAGGAATCAGAGGAACTACAAAATTCCAGATCTAAGTCTGCAAAAGAAAAGGTGAAAATGACTTTGTTCAACACCTTGGCACAACATATCTTCATCTCTTTAATTAATTCAAAGCATCCCTTTTCATTCATCATGGTATCTAACAAGTACAAAAGATATGGTTTAATGTGGGCACACCCTTCTTTGCGGTTACAATAAACAATGTTGTTGCCTCCTTACCACCTGCGTAACCTCTTTAACATAAGCCACTTCAAAAACAAGCATCTCATATCTCAGATTCAACATCAGTAATCATAGTCATAATCATAATCATAATTAATCAATAATCAAAATCAATAATCATAAATCGTAATCATAATCATAACCATAACCTCCTAAAGATTCCCTAATCCAAATTTAGACAAGACGCCGTTCACGTGGAATAAAGAGAGTTTTGTCGCTACCAAAAGGTGACTCCGTTGAAAGAAACGGTGCTCAAATTAAATGCTGCTTCCAGTTAAAGATTTGGTTAACAGTAATCTGTCATACCTTGTCTCAAAAAGTCAACCAGACAGGAAGTTGTAGGCGGTCACCTATCCAATTGGTAAACCCGACTAACAGCGTTTAACTTCAGTGACAGTCGGCTAGTGTGCCGTGGATTTGACTAATTAATCGAACCAGAGTGTTTTTCAGTTGTCAACTTATCGAACCCTGTTTGTAATACTACACTGATCGATTGGTTACATTTGCATTTGCATTTCCATTTATTCGTCCGTTACAAACGATTCCGACTATGGGTTGCAGTCAAGCGCAAAGGACAAACGATAACGCGTAACGCAATCTTTTTGCTGTCGGACAGTGCAAAACATTTCAGCCGTGTCGATTAGCGTGGATGATGTTTCATGATGTTTCCTCCCGGAGCAAATTTTTATTGCTGTTTACATGGGTGGTTTCATCCCTTGACGAAAGAAAGCGGTTTCACCCCGAGACGAAATGCTAGCTTAGGCTGCATTTACATAAAAAAGCCGGCGTGTTTTTCTAAATACCATTTTATCCAGATTAACTGTAAGCCTCCATTTACGGTTGAAAAGCAAGGGCGCTCAATTTTCTCCTAGAGCAAAACTACGCCATAGAAATGCAAATGAATTCACTTTTAAGTACTATTTATTCCCTCGAACTGCCGGGACCACGTTTATCACGAACTAGCTTCGCTCGTAAGTTGTTTAGAAATATTAAAACCTGTTTAGGTGACGAAAATATGACTCTCTAGCACACGCTAAGTGCACAATTAGCGGATTCTGATTGGTTAAAAAAGTTCAAAAAACGTGTCAACGATGAAGAAAAAATTTTTGACCGAAACCTTAACGTGGTTGCCTACGGCATCCCACGTAATAAGCCCTGGATTTGTATTTGGGATGCGCGTTTTAGACCAGTGCAAGGAATTGAGTTATATTTTCCTTCTCCTTTTTCAGGAAGAACTTGAACAACAAGCAGCATCATTGTCAAGTGAATTACAAGAAACTAAAGCAATGTAATCCTGTTACTATGCTAGGGAGCGATTTTCAAACGAGTGTTCATAAAACCAAACTAAAGCATTGTACTCTGACCAATCACAACAGATGCAAACAAGTCAATCAACCAATCAGAAATCGAAGCAATTATGTGTAGCTGATACCAAGAGTGGAAAAATATACATGCAAGCAAGCATATTGGTTTTGCTTCTCACTGGTTAAGAAATTGGTGCGAGTTTTACCAACTAATCACAGAGCAAAGTAATGTAAAAGAAAACCAAACAACTTTCCACACTCAATTGAAAACCACTCTCTGGCTTTGATCTTATTTCACAAGTATATTGTTGGTCGGTTACTTGTAACTGTTATAGACAGGATCTGGGTCATGGTACATAAGGTACCCATCAAGACACTCCCCCAACAGCTCAGGGTATATTTATTTTTATTATTTTTCCTGACCCTTTTTTGTGGTCAAATTGAAAGCCTGACATTCGATTGCAGTATTGTGATTAACGCCTTGTTTTCATTTCAATTCAGCTGACAAACACTGAAGGTGTGGTGCAACATTTTTAAATTAAATTAAATTTTAGCAGCTGTTTAAAACTTTTTCTTTTCTAAGTGTTACCTGGCATTTACACAATAGTCTTCTTTCACATGTCTTTCAGTCTGTCCAAAATGGAGCGAGATCATTCCCAAGCAATCAATGAACACAAGACAATGGTGAAACAATTAAACAAGAAAACAGATGCTAGCTTGGATGCCATGAAACAGCAGCATTCAGCAGCCATTGCTAAGGTATCTTTATGTACATTAAGTATTAAGTATAAAATATGGAGTTACAATCACAGACTGCCTGACAAACACCTTGAGATTTTTAGGTGGAACTCACATTATGAACTCATTAGAGTTTGTAATGGTAACCAGGCCAACTTGTGAAGTGAACGAATGGTCAAAAATATGTAAAACGATCACAGGCTGCTTATGGAGGTGGATGGGGCATAGTAATATTGTAGTAGTTTATAAGTATTCAACTTCTTAGTCATACTGCATTCAAATTAAACTCGGGACATGCTGTATTTATCTTGCCTCAGTAATATATTAAAGAAGTCTGTAGTAAATTATTTTGTGACAAATTTTTAGGCCACAGATACTATTGCTGAGCTAGAGTCACAAGCAACCCAGCTGAAACAGGCTCTACAAGATTCTGAGTTTCAAAGGCAAAGACAACTTAGGGTAAGGGCTTGCTTTGAGAGTTATTTGAATAACCAAAGCTTCTGAAAATAAGTGGTTAGGTTTCTCAGAATGTTGATACCTAGTTTAAGTTGATGTCTGTCTTTCTTTTAATCAGGAATTAGAAGCTGCACACAAACAGGAGAAAATGAACTTAGAACATTTACACGAGAAAAAGGTGAGTTAGCATTTGTTTACTACATTATCATAATTACCTTTTGCTCAGGTAATTGATTACTTGGGATACCTGAAAGGTATACCGAGTTATAAATCACGATAGATTTCCTGTTCAGCAAAATGCACAATAGAAAGCACGTGATGGTGTTTTCATTGCTCAATAGAAAGCATGTGGGATCATTTGCATATATACTGAGGAAATATCGACTGCGTTTGGTAATAATCTGTTTTACACTTAGATCACTCTCGATGGCAACTGTCAAAATAGTTCGCAACTGGTGGTTTGAAAAGACTCTGCAAACCTTTGACCTCAATGAACGCAACATCATAGTGGAGCTCCAGCGGCCCGTAGGGCCGCCAAGCGGAGCACCATACCTATAGAAATCCGTCAACTGCTTTTCTCATGGTAATCTTGGCTAGCGGTATTGCTCGTGGGCGCGTACGACGGAGTTGCCCAATAATTAATAATATCCTAATAATAATCATAATAATCCAACATGGCGGCCATACTCCACCTGGCCCAGCTGACCAGCTAGTTTACAGCGTACGTCTTTGATACTTTTCTGAACAATTCTCAACGCCGAGGCTAGGAATGTGTTAGAATAACTTGAACTAGAAGAAGACATCACGTCTTTGTCACTTAACAGTTCACGGTATTAATGGGAGGAGCGAGTAGCTTAAACTCTGTGGAAGAAACTCTTTCTTTGGACAAACCATTTGCTATTTTTGCGGATGCTTATTTTTGCTTTACTGAAGCTTACGTATTTTCAAGTGGTAGAAACATCTACAACACAGCGCAGGAGAGTGAGGTAAATTAAATAAATAGAAGCTTAACATTTGGTTTAATCGTTGTTACCTTTGTTCAGAAATGAAACTTGTATTTTTCTCTCGAATGGATATAAATAAAAATTATCTCTACTCGTTTTGGACGCAAAGAAGTAGTTGAATTGTTTGTTTGTTTTGTTACATTGTTTTCTTTGCAAGCGAACGAGTGTTTTTACTTGGCTTGGCTGACTGTTTTTCGAACTTGGTGCCTCAACAGCGTTAAGAAACTTTTGCTCTTATCTTATTAACACGTAATCGCAATGAGTCCTTGTAAAATTAAGAATTAAAGGCGGAAACTCAAGCTCGAGTGAAAAAAAAAGTCGATCAAATGCATGTGCATGTGCACGTCTCAAAATCTGAAATAAAGTTTCAAAATGCTGTCAAAAATGTCAAAAACCAGAGCGCTTCACTCGTCATTTGAAAAAAAACTTTTAGAGATCTTCGTCGAAAGCGGCCTGTAAACAACAATTAAGTTTCGCCGTCTATAAACACGTCGTCTTAATTTGTTTGAACCGGTAAGAATCAGCGTTTGGATGTCAAAAACAGCGAAATGGGTTGTTATTGGACAGTTTGTTATCGGACAGTTCAATAAGCCAATCACATTTAAAGTAGTATTTTAAATCAACCAATCACATTCAAAGTTGTAGTTTAAATCAACCAATCATAACCTTGGTTACAATCAGCATACATTTTGATGGTAGTCAATTTCAGAGCGACATTAAACAATTTACGCTTCCTTTGTCAGTCTTTTAATGCAAAATTTCCTTCCATTTTATAACTTGGCTCTTCCTCTTTTCTCGGAAATTGTAATTTTTATGATTAATTGGTAATAAGACTTCGTGTCGTCCAATTCGGTCTGTAATCATACTCGTGATAAACAAATCGGACGACCGCGCATTTTGTTATCACTCGTATGATTACAGACCGAATTGGACTCCACTCAGTCCTATTACCATTACTAACTGGATGATGTTTTGCCACTGAGAATCATTAATTGAAGAAGGTTCTTCGGAAGACATGGGAAGTAACAGTAAAACTATCAACGCACTTTAGTGCTTTGTGTAAGCCAAGGAAAGATTTTGTGGGAAATGGCTCCATTATTCAGCTCTGTCGCGTTCCGAGTGATTGCTGCCTCAGTGATTCCTGTTCACTGCTCTTAACGATCAGGTGCGGACGTCTTTTTTGTCTTTTCTACGGACATTTATGCCTAAATTTAAAGATATTTTTGTTACTTGTCTAATTTCTCCACCTTCTCCAAGAATCTTCGAAGAAATATTATTCGTATTGTGCTTTGTTTTCTTGTAATATGTTTGTTGTTCTGTTGTTTCTGAACCGCGGTCAATTCCTGTTGACTGCTGTAAACGATCAGTTTGTACCCTTTATTTTCCTTTCTAGGGGCATTTATGTCAAAAGAAATACCGATTTTTCTAGCTTAATCGGCTATTTTCGTTACTAGCTAGTCTTGTTTAATTTCTCCACCTTCTCCTTCTTCGAGCAAACACTCGCATCGTACTTTGTTCACTTGTAGAGTTTTCTTGTTTTGCTTGTTGTTCAGACACTGTAGGAGAAATGTGGCATATACTGACACACATAGGTAATGTAATGATGTACATACAAGGACTTTTATGCAGTAATGCACTGGAAATGGGATTTTTAAAATTTTTTGATTGCCTGATCATGGACATACCAGACCAGCTGCTGATAAAGAGCCTGAGAAAGTCTGGGCTCTAGGTTTTAAACAAAGATTTGTTGTTGTTGTTGTCATTGTTTTTTTTTTTTTTAATACATAGCAATAAACAAAACAAAACTGAAGAAAAGAAATTCAAGATAAATTGTCTTGCCTATAATTTATGTGCTCCTTGCATAACAGAAACCTGTGCACTGAACCTACTGGTAATAACAATGTGATACACATGGTCCATGCATCTATACAATCGTCAAACACAGTTTCGGTAATTGATTTATGTGTAGAAACCAATAATTATTATTATTATTATGGTAATTTTCATCCTCTTTAAGTTTGTTACCTGACCCAGTTTGAACTTACAGGGCTGAAACTCTCTGGACATGCGTACAATCACAGACTGCCTTTCAGTACATTTGTTCACCAGAATCCCAGGCATACTAATTGGGGGAGGGGGTGAAATTGCACTGTAATCGGGCATTTATAAGGTACATGGCTTTACACCTGCATGTTTGAGCAGCAAGGGGAATACATTTAGTGTCTTCTGAAACCCATGTATTGCCAATATACAGCAGGGTATGTCTGCCGCACAAGTCTCACCACACAGGATGGACAAACTTTTCGGTTGCCTTTCCCTAATTTGCCATATTTCCATAGTATAAACTGGCAGTATGCAGCCTTTCGAAAACTGTTCATCTCAATCTGCATTTTCCGCTCTGATATCACACCGTGCTCGTATAGCTATTGCCAGCACCTCCCTGTCCAAAACAATGTATCTGAACATCTCATAGGAGGTGACACAGGACCTATTCTTACAGCATTAAATGCTGTAAGATAATTGCCCATATCCATGCAAACATTACATATGCACCAGTTGGGACAATTTCTATTTGCTGGTCTATTTGGATCGGGGTCGTCGCTGTTAACCACAAGCGGCCTAGCATAATCCAGACTTCCCCGACCATTGGACAGGACATCCAGCAGAAGGTGGTCTAGCTGACTGGTACTCAGTGATTCAATGAATGTCTGCCAAAAAAGGTACATAAATTACACTTTGCTTTCCAAAGGAAGACTTGGTAGCTTAAAGGATGTTAGGGCATATAATATTTTGAGTCATTTTCAAGCTATTACCTATAGGTAAGTGGAGAGGGAAAAAATGTCATTAACGATTTCAATTCCCGTTATTTTTTAAACAAATCAAGAAACAGATCAAAGGTCACATAAATCAAGTAGGTGCACCCTCGAAATAAAAACTACGGTTATCACCACTCTGTCGTGGTGACAAGTTAAAACTGACTGTGTCCCTATTGCACATGAAACAAAGTTTACCTGAACACTTTCTCTTTCTTTTTCGAGTGCGATTTGGTGTCGCTCAAATTAATGCACTGCTTGGAGGAGGTTGACGTTGCTTTATCACAACTTCTTTATTATTCTTACATGGCTTTGAAATGCTGCCACATACACAACTTGCCGAGCATCTCTGCACACACATCCTCGACCTTTTCTTGTTTTTCGGTTGCATGTATTCTTGCACTGGCAGATCTATACAGAGAAGAGAGCAACGCAAATTCTTAGTCGTTTATATCAAACAAATCGCTAATCAAAATTCGACATACGCGCTCGCTTCATTCCTTGTAACTCACCACTCTGCTTGGAAGAGCTTGAGACGGCCCCGCTTCCTCGTAATCAGTGCTCTCTAGGCGAGCTATAGGAGAGCCGTAACGGTTAACAGTTCTTTCTTCATAACCCAAATTACTATCGTCGCCAGTAACCTCGAAGAAACTTTCCTCCTCTCCTTCCGCCGCTCGATTTTTCTCCCACGTGTTGTTATGAGTCTTATGCGACGACCGATCTCCCGGATGATAACAACAACAGAGGCGCGCAATGATTTTTGGTTGAGCGTGGCTCTTTAAAGATCTTTTGAATTACGTCTCCCTCGTTGCGAAATATTTTATTTTTTGCTGTTTTCAGGACAATGCCTCTGTAATTTTCGAAAGCTTCCCCCATTTCTTATGTAACAAGATTGACACAATCAAGCAAATTGCTTTAAAAAACAAACAACTATAGAAGAGTTCAATAATAAGTGGAAATACTTTATTTAAGTTTTCACCCTCTTTAATATTGTAATTTTTTTAACTTTTAATTGTTTTCTTCCTCCCTATATTTTTTTGATATTATATTGCATTATTTCAAACACTGTACAACTCTATTGTTCTAGTTATGTATTTATGTCTTTACTTTTGTAAAATGTAAATTAATAAAAAGTGTGTTAGAAGGAAAACAAAAACAGTTTTACGCCATTTGCCCATAAGGAAAGAGACATTCCTTGCGCGAACTCAAAAGCAAACCATTTTCAGTTTTCAAACGGATAACTTTTTAGAATCGGAAAGCATGCGTCCTACTTCTTCATCACAAGGTATCCCGAGTAAACGCTCATAGAGCGTCTTGTTTAGAGTTTATCTTATGCATTAGCCTGGTAAGTTATTCATTTTGTAAATTTAGTTTGAAAGAACTTCAGTCTTTGCTTTTTTGTATTAGCACCAAGCTAATAGTTTGCGATAACGAATTTCACCTTGCACTTCACACGCCTTTTTCTTAAAGTTAGCCTCGATTTCGCATTGGCATCGTTTTTTTAAGGTCATTTTCTCAGGTATGAAAGAACCAGCGTCCAGTTTCGATCTCCCAGAAATTTGAAGAGGATATCTCTTTGTGTGCATGGTACAACCCCAAAGATAATATAAAGTTCACTGTTATTTTCAAACATTTGCGTGCAGCTTTTTGGGGGCGAAAAATCGGAAAGTGTGGTTGAAAGCGGGTGGTTGCCATTCAAATCCATTTCTTCCACCTGTAGGTCTTTTAATTTCGGTTAATTCTGTAAAAGGATTTTTCAGGGTGTAATTTTTTCCTGTAAAATCGCCTTAGAAATACCAAGCCTGTGAGCTGTGATTGATGATGGAAGTAACTGAAATATGTGTTCACTTTGAGATCTGTTTTTTGAACACTTCTAGAGTTCTCCCCCCCCCCCCCCCCCCCTTCTCCGTTTCGTTTCCTTGCAGCGGAAATTGCATCTTGTCATTGATAAATGGGGTTAACTGACTTATAGGTTCGAGGAATTCAAGCAGAACTTGATCAAGGTGAAGAAGAATCTGAGAAGCGTATAAGAAAGTTAGAAACAGCATTGAGGTATGCTCATGGTTATTTGAGAATCAAGTTAATGATGGCACTAGCCTACTGACAGTATATGAAAGACCTGGATTAATACTGTGATTGTTACTTATGCGAGAGTGCAGTGATTAGTTGACGACAAGATTGATGGTTTTTTAAAAGGGCGCAACACTGGCAGTGCGTAGTTGTTCTCTCTTCCCATGCTTTATAAATGCTCATTTGGTATTTGGAAAAAATTGGTGCACTAGGGCAAGGTGCCGGCGGTCTTTTGTTGTTGGTTGCTTTATGTAGCGATGTATTTTGGTAACCAGGGACTTTTGATTTCCAAAAAAAAAAAACAGAGCAAATCAAGTCAAAGAGAGTGGTTGGTGTTACTTTTGAATTTTAAGGTATTTTATAATGTTTTGCGTTTCTTCATGTAACCCCAACAGCGTGTGGTCTTTGTTCTCAAAAACCTTTTCTTGCAGGGAGCGCGAAGAACAAATCCAAAGACTCTCTGAAGTGCAGAAGCAGCAAGCTCAACAGGCTGAGCATGCTCTCGAGGATTTTAAAAGTCAAGTAGAGAGGAACTCGGGTAGAATGTTTGATGAGATGAAAGCCCAGGTACTGCTTCCATTGACTTCATGTCTCATAGACAAGTTTTACTTTCTATGAATAAAGGGGATTAGTTTCTAAAGAAATTGTGGTGCTGCGTCGGTGGGGGAGTGAAACACGAAAATTTGGTTTATCAACGGAGAGTTGATAATGTAAATTGACCACCGTACAGGGATTCGATTAGCTGACGTTTCGAGCGTTAGCTCGGAGCGAATCGAGGAATTGTGGGTTGTGTATGGTTTATATACAGAAAATGGAGCTACGCTATTGGTGGTAACATGGTAACGTGAAAAACAGGAATAAATTAATTGAATGAAAAGCGCTCGTTGATACCGTGGGGATTAAGAGTGCCAATTTAAAAGATCAGTTTTTGCTCGAGATTTTTACGGCTTTCCGTGGTACCTTGATTCGCTCCGAGCTAACGCTCGAAACGTCAGGTAATCGAATCCCTGTACGGTGGTCAATTTACATTATCAACTCCGTTGATAAACCAAATTTTCGTGTTTTACTTTCTATGGTCCTTTTTTTTACATTATCGTAACTTGCTACATCATGTAAAACCAGCACTTAGGGGTTTATTCAGTTTATTCATTATTCAGTCTGCCAGTCAGTCGGTATGTGGATCGGTCGGCCAATCAATCAGTCAGTCATCCAATCTTTCTGTCCGCGCGGCAGTCAGTTTGTCAGTCTGTCTGTTAGTCATTCGGGCAGTGAGTCAGTCATTCAATCTGGCTGAAGTACAGTGTGAAATGAAGTTATTGTTTTATTTGTTCTTAAGATGGAGAAAGTTGAAGAAGATCTATCTCGCTCAAAGAATCTTCGGGAAAAGCAAGCTAAGGAATTTAGTCGACAGCTGGATGAACTCAAAATCAAACACGAGAAAGAGGTAAGCTGTTTTTGTCTGTCAAGTTCAATTTAGACTTTAGAACAAAGTCAAACTCTCTTGAAATCAAGTCCTGTTTTCTGGTGACTGAACTCTTTATTCTTTGTTCCAGATTGCAGAGATAAACATAAGACACGAGCAGGAGAAAGCACAAACACTCAGGGCTCACCACATAGAAAGGGACTCGACTCTGAAAGAACATGAACAAGAAAAGGTTGAGAAACAGCTGAAAGATTGGTTGATGCAGTGTATGCCTTACTTGTTACAGGGCTTCTCGTACCACATGTCACTTGAAAATAGATTTGATCACTTTTTATACAATTCTAACTCAATAGCCAGCCAGTCAAATTGTACCACCGTAACAGGAAGAGTTGCCAAGTTCCTCGTTCACATTCCAACATCCACTCACTTTAATTCCCGCCACACATCGTTGATTAGCAAAATAAAACCAAAGCCACTGTAAGATTTTAGAAGTTGAGAAGAATGGAAAGTGTGGAAATGATAGGTGCCTAGAATTGTAATTGTATGTTACTGGCCCCAAAGCAACGAAAGTGAAAATTAGTTTTACCCTCAGTCAAGTACCGTAAATCCTCTATTAAGCCTCCCCCGGGGGAGGGGGGGCTTATTTCTTTTAAGCACCTTTGAGGACGGGGGGGGGGGGGGGCTATTTAATTTCTAGCAAGGAAGCAACAGACTAGAGTTACGCTTCCCTAATCCCTAGTTCCTGTTCAATGACTGTCTATTATGGAGATTTGAGTGATGTTATACGTGTTGTACATACCACCGAGTTTTTTCCCGTTGATTTATGGCCCAAGCGCGACGTTCGCGGGCCATAAATTAATGGGAAAAAACGAGGATCCGTAACTTACATTACGGACCGAGAAAACGAGGTTAGTAAGATATTTATTATTATTATTATTATTATTATTATTATTATTATTATTATTATTATTATTATTATTATTTATTATTATTATATCTCTGAGGTTAATCCGGCGCGGTGCGGGAAAAAAAACTAGTTGAAGTCAAGCGGGCCGTACTGCAGAATACGGCCCGCAAACTTGACGACTTACAGCGCGCGTACTAAGTGAGAGATATAATAAAAGTTATTTTCAACATTTTTAGTCACCAGTGGGAACCTTGCTTTTTCAAACAACCAGAAGATGGTACCAATTCTCCATAAAGAACTAGAAAGCAAAGCTCAAGCACATTAAGTTGGAGGTCATGTAGCCGAAGATCAAAAACAAATCCGAACTTTCAGCACATGAATAAACCATACCGGGTCAGTCCCATGAAGTGTTACAGTTGTGATTAATTACTAATACAGTCTATCATTTATTAACTTGGTTGTGAAGAAGAAGGGTGGAGGCGGGGGTGAGGGGGGGCTTAATAACTTTCTTCCTCTGAGAAGGGGGCCTTATTAGAGGGGGGGCTTAATAGAGGATTTACGGAAAGTGCCTGTTTTGCCAAGGTATTCAAAGTGTGTGTGTTGTGAAGCTGCTAGACCAGAGAGATCTGTGCGGCTTTACCCAATCATTTGGCTTTACTGTACACCTTAAAAACACCTGGCTAAACTGGTTCAAGATAAAGCTTGAACTTGGCATATGCAGTAATGCGCGAGGGAAAAAGTATTCCGTCCTGGTATTTTTGTGTTTCACACTTTAGGAAATGCAACTTGAGAAGCTCCATCAGAAAATGCAGGACCACGAGAATCAGGCCAGAAACAGGGCAGCAAAAGACGCTAAGGTAAACAGCGTTCTGCTTTTTTTTATCATATATGCCTTTGCGCTTAGAAAGGACACTCAGTTAAGATTTCACCAAAATACCGTGGAAGCTCTGATGAGGCGCCTCTACCCCCGCCCCACTCGCTCAGGAGCCTTTTGCCTAGCTGCAGTTAAGTTATTGCTCTATTTAACAATTAGATTGTGGCCTTGAGATTTTTATCGCGTGATAGCGCCCTCATCAGCTATCACGCATAGAAATCTCGAACTCATAATCTAATTGTTCTAGTATAAATAATCGTTCAAAACTAAACACATAAATTATCCAAATCCTTCTCACAGACACTTCGAAAGCGCGAAGAAGTGGGCGCCATTTTGTTAACAACCGCTCCTTACTATCTATCACAGAATAGATAGCGAGTAGCGTAGCCAATCAGAGAACGACATTCGTGATAGAACGTTAGAAGATTTATATTAATCATTTATATCGTGATGCTAGATGAAATTTTCTTTGCAGGCTATCGCTGAGTTGGAGCAGCAAGTAAGAGAATTACGGGAAGAGGTATTAAACCTGAGTTGCATTAAGCTTCTAAGAAAAAAATATTACCCAGTTTTTTTAAGGTGAAAATGTGCTATTACAGGAAGACTGTGAATTTTAAGGACGGGTTATTTTATCTTAATAAAATTACTGAAAAGTCTTTGTTTTGACAACTATGAGATCCTATAGGTGGTTGAATTTAGCCAACTTTGGAACAGTAAAACTAATAGTAGAATCCAAGAAAGTTTTGCAATAATCAAACCGGAACTAATCGCAACTTGCTTGAATGTATTTTTCCGCGAGTTCTGATTGGTTCGTTGTGTTGTATGCGTCTGTTGTGATTGGTTATGGAGAGTCATTACTTTGACTTTGATTTGACGATCATCAAGTGAACTCAACCAGCCAATCGCATCGAACTTAGGAAGACTGATACAATGATTGAATCAGCCTTGAAAGAGAGTATGCAGCCAAAGAGTAGCAAGCGTGGGAAACCTCTTGTAAGCCAAGCCGTGATTAGTTTTCGTTTTAGCTCCTGACTGAAAGAAGAACACCTCAAGTTGCACGTTTGTGTGTTTGTTTTTTTATTTTTACGTTTCACGGAGCTGAGCGAAGGAAAAGCCAAAGTCAAAGCAAGCAGTTAATATCGGGTAGAAAGTCTATTATTCGCTATTTGTTGTCGTTGTTGGCAGATCATTCAAGCGAATTCCACCCACAAAACTCAGCTGATGGAGTTGAGTCTGATGAGAGAAGAGGAGAAACAAAATTATAAGAGACAAGAGGATAACTTGGTGAGAAGAATCTGCCTGTTGAAAAGCACTGTAGAACATGTGTTTCCTTTTTTAACGGTGTCACCTGTATCTTTGTAGCAAGTAAAATTCAAGAGCCAGCTTGAACAGCAGAGACTCCAGATACAACGTGAACACAGCACTGAGATGGAACAGATTTTGGAAAAGGTAAGTCAATAAATCATGTTTAACTATGGAACTTCACTTGTGTTCATTAAATGTATTTACTTCCTCGCAAACGGACATACAAATGGGAAAAATTACATATTACCTTGCATTAAAATTTGGGAAAAACCAGGACAAAAACAGCGATTTTGTTTTTGGGTAAAGGCTGCTTAAATTTCTGACTGAAATTCACTTTTGCTAAAATAAAACTTGAGTTAACACAACTCGAACTACAGAGTGCAATATGCAAATAACACAGCGTTCCCGGTACATTCGGTGGAATGGGCTCTGCTAACAAAATAATTAAGTAATATACCACATGTTTCTATGGTTTATAGGCTGATAAACTACCAAATTATAGGGCGAAGGAAAAATGTTCACTGGCCACTAAAGATGCATAGGTCTAACACTGTATGTTACACAATGTGTGCATCTGTTGTTTAAAAAAATTCGACATTTTCCCTTTTGTTTATTGTTTTTTTTTTGCTTTTATTCTTTTAGACAAACAACAGAATGAAACAGATGGAAGAAGAATACGGAACACGATCCAGTAAAGGGCAGCAGGTGACAACTCATAACCTTATCATCTAAAGTAGCAAATGGCGTGCTCTTTCGTCAATGTATGCTGTACAAGGCGTTCGTTGTTTTAATTAAGTACTTTTGTACGAAAAGGTATAAACATTGATAATCTTTTCAAATTTTCCACTTAGTTCATTTCGGAGGTAAAGTGCAATCATCATTGAAAACCGTTTTATTTTGAAAATAAGTCAGGGACTAAGGCCAATTACCGCTATCGGCGTATAAAATCGCCCAGTCTCTCACCTGCCTGATATTATAAATTTGGCAGTCATTCGCCTAATGAACCCGCTCCTACGATTGCTTCCAGTCACGGAGTAATTCAACCAATGAGAGTGCGTACTTTTATTACATGATTTTTATTCGGAGGACGTAATGCCCTGACCTGGGAACGCAACTGAAGCGCGAAATTGCCCCGATCGGCTTAAAAAATCGCATGGGTCGCATGGGTTGTGTGTCTTTTTTGCTGTGTGGTCATGTACTACGCAATTTGTGGAACAACATTAAACTAATAAAGATATATTCATCATCACAAAGAGTGAACTTTACTTCTTGTTGTATGTTACAGGTTATAGAAACTCTAGAGGATGAAATCAAGAAGCTCAAAGAAGAAATCATCCGGTAAAAGATACGTTTTGTTCAGGGTTTGTTCTAGACTTTGGCTGATCAGGACCTAGTGGGCCGCCTTGTCAGTTTTGTTACAAATGTAGGCTGATTACCAGCCGCTGCCTTCGGGAAATAAGCCCTTGCTCACCCTCCGAGTAAGCGGCGGGGTAACCGGTCAAGTCGCCCGAAATAAGGTTTATGTTAGTAAATACTGAGTTATGTCACCCGAAATTTTGATACATTGATCAACATTTTCTGAGCAACCTTACCTTCAACTGAGAAGCAAGTTGTTCGTTTTATTTGCAATTGAAAAAAAGCACAGAAAGATTCCATCAATCGACCCCGCAACAAATGATACATCTTTCAAGGCAACTGTCCATTATTTTATTGACTAGATGGTTGCGGTTTGCGAGATTAAAACATTGACAACTTTTAATCAAACTGTAATAACAACACTTTCCTTCACTTTTAAAAATTGTGATCCAAGTTACGATCACTAAGAATCAAAACCCTAAAACCTCGCCTGAATGTTGCGGTCGATAAAAACCTAAGAGGCTAAGCTAACAACTGTCGGAAATGAAATGAAATTAAATCGAATTAAATTGAAGCTGAATGAAACTAAATGAAGCTAACAACTGACGCGTTATTGAAATACTAGATGTTATTTCATTTCGTGTATTTGTTAAGTAAATCAGACACAAAAATTATCGGCCCACCAGAAGCCACGTAACTTCGGGCGAGATGGCGTTCGGGCGACTTGACTGTTATTACAAAATGCGCCCCCAAGATCTTTTAAATTCCCTCACGCGACCTTTAGGAGTTGCCAAGACTTCACGCAATCTTAGTTTTACCAATACATGGGTCATGATGATGTAAAAATCAATATTAGTTTTAGACACTGGACCGTTTGTAAGCTGCTCTCATCATGATAAATTGCATCTGTAGTGTAACCTCTTCAATTTGTTTTAACGAGTATCGGAAGAGCTTTTCAATTCTCAAACCTCTGTGTAATGTAAAGATTTACTGCTGGTTAAAATTTGTGCTTCATCCGCAATTCCACACGATGGTGCAATTCTTGAATAAACCCTGTTTATTATATTATGAAAGGTGTTCGTCATCGTGGTTTCAAATAATAGCTGAGTTAATCTTTGAGAGGATGGAAAAGATGTGGATCGCTACGTTTCGACCGCTATACTGCTGGTCTTCATCAGGCGATGGTGTCGACTGGCTGTGTGTGAGTATAAGAAGCACCGTGGCTGGTGGTGATTGGTGCGTTTCGATCCTCGCTTAGGCTGTTGTTGATTGGAGATTTCGATCCTTGTCGTTCAGACTAGAAATTGTCCCCTCAGCGGTCCGTTTTGGTACTGATCGGCTGTTGTGTTGTTTGATCGTGGGCATCCACGCTTCAGGAATTTCAATTCCACTGTCCCTGTTGATGTTGTTAGGTTGAAGTCTTGTGTGAATGGCCTCTTTAACCCTACGGGTGTACCAATGTGGGTCTCGGTCAATAAATTTAACTTCGTCCCAGAGCGGATAACGGCCGGTCGCGTTGCTGTGTTCTGAAACGGCGGAGGATTGGGTTTTAATATATTTTTATTGAGTGTACGTTTAGTGGCCTTGTTGGTTGGAAGGGTCGGTACACACCAGCATTGCGCCGTTTAAAACACCCTTCGGCACATAGTTAATTAGCTTCAAGGATAAAGCCCAATCGGCAGCTAACTCGCACTTTTCTCCAACAATTTTCATCGTCTCCCTGTTTTTATTTTGCCGACGACTCTGCAAAATTCCCAAGAAAGCAGGGAGGTTGTTGGTTTTCATCAGTATACGTGCACTCAGGAATCAGGAATTTTTTTTTCTTGTTTTCAGCACAAAAACAAACCTGGAAAAGAAGCTCGCTCAAATGACGGCAAAAAACGAAGACGAGAAAGCGTCGTTGAAAAAGCATCATTCTACCATTGCCAAGGTTTGTTTTTGAAGATATTTGTTTACTCCAAGTCATGCCTAGTCTAATGCTGAAATGTTTGCGGATCGGTCAAATTTTAGGGGATAAATTTTCGTGCTATTTGGGGGTTGTGAAGGGGGGGGGGGCAGTTGGTATGTTTACTTAAGCGTAGACTCTGGGAAAAGGTCTTCAAGAGATGGTCTCAGATCCCAGCGCGGAAAATGGACGGGGGATACTTTGTGATGTTAGCGACGCGGAGAAGCGGATAAGGGTTCTAAAGGAGTCTTTTCAGACTACGTCTGTACCCAAAAAGTTCCAACGCCCTTGACGTAGCCGAAAAACTCCAGTAAGGACAATTCAGGTCCTAAAAATGTCCTTGCTAAGGTGTTTGATTCCCCCCAAAACAGAAACTTTTCAAGCCAACAAACAAACCGCCGATCCCAAACCCATAAAAGGTGTTTGCATCTTCCTTTCACTTATATCCCTGGGTCATTCCCCCACCCCCCTCCCTTGATAATGAGATCGATCTGATCTGATCTGATGAGCGTATATCAAGGTAGGTATATTGTTAATTGACCTGATTTTTCTCGGCTAAAGTAAGAAGGTGTAGCTGTAATGCAAATTTGAGTCTTTCATCTAAAATTGAAACACCTGTGACCAATCCAGTGATTTCCAGTGTTGTGTAGAGGTGATACGTGAAGATAGGACGTTCGTTTGTTCAGTCAGAGAAAACATAGGTTGCAACAAGGAAGGAATTCTTACCATTATAAATCTGTTGGCAACCATTCTTCCTACCTTAACTTAGGTGTTTAGTTTCCTCTAATTCCCAGTTGTAACTTTCAATTGAATGTTGCATTTTTTCCTCCAGTCCTTGCAGCAGGAAGTTGAAACACAGAAGACGATGGTCAGGCATTTAGAAAAACGCGTTCAGCAAACTGAACTTGACTCACAGGAAAGAGTATGTAAAATATGAAAAACACTTTTATGAGTGACATAAGAACTACTTTTGGTTCTATTTTAGTTTTGAAACCAATATTTTCATTCCTTTTTGTGGCAGGTTTCTAGATTACGATTGCAGCACGAAGAAAAAATGAAAGGCCTGATGCCAGCTTCCCTCAGAGAGGTAGAGTGATGTCATTTGCTGTACTTCATTACCTTCAAGATTCTCACCGGCGTCAGACCCTCTTACTGCTCAACCGTTAATTCCATTATTCTGTCTGTTACTGGTTTATGTAAAGCCACTGTTGTTCGATATCTGAAGCTATTGCTATATCATTTTACTGAAGTTGCAGAACAGTCGCTCGTGAGGTTTCTTGGTTGATTTTTCCTCTTGCCTCTTTTTGTTGGCTTTACTGCAATTACTTCTCAGGGTACACCTAGTTCAGTGCATCCTAAGTTTTCTCACCTTTTTCAAGGTTCTAATCATTTCTCAATTGCATCCTTTTCATTAGGAACTTGAGGATACAATTGAATCGCTGAGACAACAAATCTCAGTTCTACAATCCCGTGCTCGCGTCCTACAGGAGGAACTGGATTCCAGAAACCAGCTCTCCTCATCTTTCAACGTTTCTCCTGTTCGAGACCAGGATGAATTGTAATCATACTTAGCGAAAAACACGTTGTAGAAATAAGAGTGCAATTATACCTTCACCACGGGCATACAGCACCCTTGACTGAGAGCCAGATCCATAAAGTTCATCACAGCACTTTACTAAGAAGGCCATTTTGACACTCCACTCCATTTAAAATTAATCTATATTATCTGTACAAGACTTTTAAAATCCACCCCGTAAATCTAGTCCCTTGAGTCCTTGCTACTTGCGAAAGTATACATGTTAACTATGCGACAAAAATGTAGTGGTATTTAATTTTGTACATATTGCAAATGCAGTCATTATGAACAGTTCATAAAATTACTTTTCAATAACACCCTGTCGGTGTGAAACACCAGTGATACCCCCACCTCGGTTGGGAATTCAGTCTCATTGCAATGTACAGTATTTCAGCTAGTCAAGTGTAAAATGTTTATTAAAATTGCTAAGAGTTAAGACGTCCCATGCACAGTCTCATATCATGAGTGTGTTTCTTAAAGGAGTTGCGCCCCGTATCCGACCAATTTTCGAAGACTTTCCGATACTTGTTCCGCAACAAGAAATGGAACAAACTAGAGTATTGTTGTCTGGTTCTTTGACCGAAAGGGAGAAAAGGACCAGGCAACAAGGTGGGAGTACTCCTATCGTTGCCGGGAAAGCACCAGTACATCTAACATTCTGCCGTGGTGAGACAAATAGGTGCGCATAAAAACGATATTAGTTCAGCTTGTTGCCATATCTGGCCAGTGAGCAGTCGCTATGTTGGTTTTTGCGGAGTCGTTTGGTGGCAGAACCATCAAAACGCCTCTGGAAAATAGCTATAATTAACATCGGTTTTCTTAACCCGCGAAAACGCTCTTACGCGCAGACATAACCTGCAATCAGGCGTTCTCTTTTTCTTTTGTACTGTGCTCCCCCCAAGTATCGCAGGTTACAGACACCACGAAGAAAGGAATGCAACTGTCTTCCGGTTTCGGTTTCTGGCGTCTTGGACGTCTCTCTAGAGAGGTTACGAATCGACGACGACGTTTTCCCACTAGGAACAGTTTATACGCATGCGCTACCAGATGTATCGTCATTTAGCTTTATCGCGCGTCGTCTTGATTAGAGCGACGACTTCAAAACGCCTGTTCTCAAGTCGTCTTCGAGGCAGGGCGATGTAGGGTTTTACCTTTCCTTTTTTTAGCTCGTAATCCACTCCCTTCACTCACGACGTAAATCTTTTCTTATAGCACTCGTACTGAGAGAGCTTCATTGGCTACAAGTGGATCAGCGAATTGTTTATAAAATACTACTTTTTTACTTTCAAAGCTTCAATTTGTTGTTCCAGTACGCACCTTTCTTCCTGACGACATTAAAGATTTCAGTGGCTTCCTTTTCATCGCTCTTTCAGTTGCTGTTGGAGTACATTTCCATCAGGAGTTATAATTGTGTCCGTCAGTTTCGCAAGTTATTCTCGATCTTTCCACTCCAAATAACCTCCTTCGCAGACGTCTTTGGGCTCGTCACGCGTTCCTTGCCCACGAACGTTTGTTGAACTGAACTACCACTTCCGTTCGAGGCGTTTAGCCAACCATAGTTCGTTTTCCAATTTATGGAAAGTAGGACTTCGACCCCTGGATTATTTTCACAGACGATGCACGTGAATCGGGTGTCGATTTCCATTCTCACGCAGCTCCTTATTGGTTTCTTCAAAACAAAGGCTAACCGCCGACGAACGGAAGTGGCAGTTCAGTTCAGCAGACGTTCGTGGGGAAGAAACGCGTGACGAGCCCAAAGACGTCTGCGAAGAAGGCTACACTCCAAACTGATTGTGTTTTCTTGTTACTTCTCGTTTTGTTTATACCTTTGCTCGTTTGGTGTCTTGTATGCTACGAATATATGAGCTGGTAAATGCTTGGTGTTGAACCAGCGATCTTACGCGTTTCGGATGTCGCCTCACCCTAATCCAGACCAGACAGCCAGCAAGACAGGAAGCAATGTTCCAAGAACGGAGCAACGTACAGACGTTCTCAACACAGACGTTCTTGTTCCAAGAGAACAGAAGGGTCCTGGGTCACCCAATGGCCTTAGGGCAGAGTTCCATAAGTCGGAAAATGTATCTTTCTCTGGTGTTCAGTCTGGACAAATTACAGTACCGTTGGAGAGATGGAGTGCTTTTCGTGGAGCATATTGCCAGTATCCTATTTTTAAAAAAAGCCGACTAATGCATCGCGAATATCATGCCAGTAAGTTGAGAAACTCAGTTTTCCCTAAAACATACAACTGTAGAGGATTCAGACCAACTGTCATGACATGAGAACTTGTAATGAATCCAATGACCCCCAAAGACCCCAAACGGGACTAGAAATAGGGTAGATCCAGCTCCTGAGGGACTATCGGGTACGGCTTCTTTAGGGGGAGCAGGATTGGCGCAGTCCTTGCACCAATGTGTCCCGGGTTCGATTCCCGGACTCGGTGTCATAAGTGGGCTGACTTTGTTAACTTCGTCATAAATGGGCTGAGTTTGTTGATTTGGCTATCCGTCGTGAAGCCGTCCTTTTGGAACATATTAGGCTGATTTAGCAAAGACAACGGGGACTTCTTGACAACGGCGCGCGTAGATCTAAAAGCCGACTTGACCAATGACAGAGCAGTAAATTGAGCACCGGAAGTCGTGTTCAGTCCTTTCCGCGCGCTCTCGCGTCCTCAAATGACGTTCCTGTTCTGTTGCTAAATTTGGTGAAACCGAACTGCAATCTACAATCCCCCTAGTCTTGACGTACCATCTTACCATCATACGGTCAATAAATTTCGACCTTCCACGCAATGATCCAGATTCTGCAACCATCTTCTAACCTGTGCGGCTATTGTGCGCGTACCGCCAAGACAACAATCTGCGGAACTCCCTGGTGAGAAGTAATCTCAACTCAACATCTACGTCTGACCAGGGATGTGCTACTTTGCCTTGTGGCAGAACCCGGTGCAACACCTGTACACATACCAACACAGAGCCCAGTATTAACACTGCTGAGGGGCGTATCTCCATCAGCTCTAAGTACACTTGCACAGGCAAAAACGTCTACCTCATCAAATGCCGCGTTTGCAATAAAATCATCTCGGCGAAACAGGAAGACGTTTAGGTGTCAGGCAGGGAATATATAATGCACATGTCATCGGCTTCCCCTTGAGGTCGACCTCCGGGCTAACCAGGGGGATTGTAAAATCAGGCAAGCAAACTTGAGGAATTTCCCCGGGGGGTTGAGGAATCTCTCAAGACAAAGCCCCGTGGGTGAGGTGTCTCAGCTGAAAATCCCTGTGACATCCTTTTCAAACTTGTGAATTCCCCCACCACCTAATCTTTGATCGTAAAACAATGTCAAGATTTCCCCCACCCTCGGGCAAAGAATCCCATCCATCTCCTTATATTCCCCCACATATCTCCCTGGTAGGCCCGGGGGTCGACCCCACGGGGAAGGCGATGACATATGCATAACATCGATAAGATTGACGAATACATTTCTCCCCGAAGGCCGTCACTTTGCACAAACGTGGCCACAAAGCGGGTGATATCCAAATTTCTGTGATCCGCTCCGGTTTTCGAGATACGTTAGACAGGCGCCGTTTTGAAGCCCAAACGATATTTCGATATCATACACTCCACCCAAGTGGGCTCAACATTGCTTTTAATTCAAAGCTAGCGCGCACAAGCTGTTTGATTTCTTTTAAAAGTTATGACGCACGCATAAACAATTTTTCCGTTGCGCATTTACTACTGAGGAAGAGGCAGCAGCCTCGGATCGAAACGTCTGGCTTACGGTATTACTTTTAGCACATTTTCACCAAAAACTTTCCAATTATTACTCGGGATACTGTAAGTATACCGAGTTAGAAAATGTGTTAGATTTCAGTCTCTTTTTTTTTCCTGTGCAGCAAAATACACAATACAATTACGCTCCGGTGTTTTGATTGGCCAATGCACAATAGCAGGCACGTGGCGGTGTGTTCATTGGTTAAAGCAAACCACAGAGTCCAAAGGACGAAAGGCTAACATCACCGGACGGTTGTTTTGAAGTTATGTAAATTCATCGTGTTTGAGTTGTGAAGCTAGGTATTTTAATACAGCACAGTCTGTCCCCATGAAAAGGTTTGCCGAGTTTTAAGAAAAAGTTGGAAGCCTCGCACGTGTAGTGCCTATCGGCTAATCGATATCACAAGTCGAATTCGAATGCTGTGACAGTTCAATATTTAGAAAAATTGCAGATTTGCACAAAGTTGTTTTCGTAATGTGATACCATCCATTTAATACGTGACCGTAAAGTGAACACTCAAGGTTAAATAATCCACTTCGACGGCCGGAACAAAAATGTTCCTGCACATATCTTTGTAAAGTTCTGAAGCTAGATTTTAATACAGTACAGACTGTCCGCGTGAAAAGGTTCGCCGAATGTTATAAGACAAGGTTGGAAGCCTCGCACGTGCTGTGAGTTTCGACTCGAATTAGAACGTTGTGACAGTTCTATATTTAGAAAATCGCAAAGTTGTTTTGATCACGTGACGCCAGGAAAAAACTAAATTTTTTTTTCATCAGGTAAATGACATTTTAAGGATATATCTGCTGGCCTGTTTTCAGCCAAGTAACACGCTTTGTTTTGAAAATAGAGCAGTTAAAATTTCGAGAGTTTTTTTACAATGCGTGACATCTGGATTGCTTCTGAGAAACATGTCACATACACGGAAACAATTCGCCTTGTGTTTTCGAGTTTTGAATATCCAATATGTTGAGAGAAGTGTCTATTCGAATGTTTTCAAGCTTAGCAGAGAGAAAAAATGTTTTCAGAGAGCCAAAGTAAAGTCCAGATGTTGCCACTTAATTTAGAAGTAAACAACGACAGCTGACAACGAATATGGATGGCAACTCACAAAACAGTTAAACAAGCTTTGCTCGTACGTGAACAAAAAGACCTTATGTGAACCCAAAAGCAAACCACTAGCCGGATAGTTTACGAGAATCAGAAGGCGTACGTCCGGCTTCTGCAGCACAAAAGTATCCCGAGTTAACGCTCATAGAGCGTCTGGTTTATTATTGGTCATGTTCTAAACGAGTGAGGGCCTGGGAATGAGTTTTTAAAAAATTATTGATTGGAAAAAAATATTGTTTATACTGCATGAAAGAGCATCTCGAAAGTGGTCACCTTACCAACTTTGACGCTGTTTAGTCAAATTGGAGCTGAAACAAAAGCTTTTGAAAATTGTGAAAATAAGAGACTTTGTATGGTTTGGAGGGACACACTTTCCGAAATAGAGACATTTGTATACGGGATTTTTTAATGCATGGCAACTGGTGACGTTTCGACCAAACATGGTCAAACTTGCTGAAAGTACTAATTTTGAGATACCCTTCCATATGAGAATTGATTTTTAATGAAGTTTGAATTCGTTCCCAGGCCCAACTCGTTTAGAACATGGCCAATTATTTACATCTGTGCTACTCATGCAGTTTATCGAACTTTTGTTGGTTCCCTACTCTGCTCCGAGAGGTTTTTTCTCCTGGTACTCCGGTTTTCCCCTCTTCCCAAAAAGCAACATTTGATTTGATTTGATTCTACTTGATTTAGTGTTCATTTGATTTAGTTTCATCAATTAGTAGAGGATCTGTGCTCGGTTAGAAAGATTGAAACTTTAGGGGTTCAAGCGCGTAGCGAGTCCCCAGATTGTACCGACTGCGGCGTGTTATCGGAGGAGGAAAGAAGAACAACCTCGCAGCGACTCGTCGCCTCATTAAAGATTGCTGAATCGGCTCCAGTTATAAAATAGCTAGTGGAGCCACGCAATCAAATTCAGTAGAAGTCAGCGTGCATAACAATCTTTTATAAAATGTTCAAAGAATCGCGCGCCCTATGATTGATCGAATCGAGTGCATTTTAAGAGAAATAAAAAATTGTTCCTCGTACATTGAGTAATATAACCACGTGCAATAATAATAATAATAATAATAATAATAATAATAATAATAATAATAATAATAATAATAATAATAATATGTGGGGGCATTGGGAACAATACCACTGAGGTTAAAAGACAATCTGAGGACCATAGGTGTGGACACATCCATTGAACTGATTCAAAGATCTGTACTGTTGGGGTCGGCAAGGATCCTTAGGAAAGTGCTGGAGATGTAGGCAGGAGAGGAAAGTAACGACGAAGGACGCTTCTTGGTTTCCCTAGACAGCTGGTTGCTGCCCGGAGCCAATGAAAACCAAATTTGATCTGAGAGTATTAGCAATAATAATAATAATAATAATAATAATAATAATAATAATAATAATAATAATAATAATAATAATAATAATAATAAAGAAGTGTAACGCCTTGCTCGTGCTTCTCAATGCACTTGGCGCGTTTTTCACTTCTTCCGTCAGTTGAGCGAGCACGCTTATGAGGCGAACAAATCTTTGCTCTCTAAACTTCCCGCGCCCGACATAAGTACGCTAAAGCATGAACCAATTGTTAAGCATCATGCGCGTCAACTTTTGGCGCAGACGGCTGAATTTTCGATGCTGACTCTAGAGCGTCACAAGCTGACACTCTAACCTATGACCTCTTCATATTAGACTACGCGAACTGGAGAGCGATCACCATCAACGAACGCAAATTAGGTTTCATCCCCAAATTTTCTTTGTGTGGTCCAGCCTATATCCTGCTGGTGCCCTTACCGTCCTTGATAAAGCAGATGCTATTAGCCTCCATGGAGGATTTCTAAGCGGTGCTAAGCTAGGTTAAAGCGGAATGTAAAAGGGTCGGCTTATATCTCAACGGTAAGAAAACCGAGGTAATCACACCCTTTGGGCAGGAGTTCAAAGAAGTTGACAACTTCAAGCTACAGTCTCATCATCATCATCATCATCGTCGTCGTCGTTGTCGTCATCACTACGACCATCACTATCATCATCCTTATCATAACGTTCATCATCATCGTTTTTTATTTTCCAAGAGAGAAAAATTGTAGAGCTTTTGGCTGCGCCTTTCAACTCTAATAATATCAGCCTCTCTGCTGAAAGTCGCACGATCTGTCCATATCCCGGCATTTTTAGCGGAGATAAGTGAGTGTTTTGGGAAAATATATAGAGAATTGCGGGGAAAGAACAATAATTAAAACCAGTTTTCTTTATGCTGGAAAACACAAAATATTCCAAAATATCCGAAAGTCGTAAGTATGACGCGGCATGTAACTGACATTCCGAGTGCTGTAGGGGACCTCTCTTCTGAGGGTAATTGTACGTGTACAGGTCAAGCTAGTGGCTGATTGGAATAAGACAAACAACCACCGTTACTTAGCACATCCCTACTTGTTCAAATCTACACTAGCCATATGATCTAAGGGAACCACATCCTAATATAAACGCCCCCACGTAGAGGAAATTTGGCCGGTGATACATAGCCTGCGTCGCAGACGTCCAAACCCCCGGTATAGACTATATCAAGGTTTTCAAGCGTTCGCGTGACAAGTCCGTCTGCAACGCAGGCTAGTGATACACGGAGATGGGGCGAAGTTCTTGTGTGCAGTGAACGGCAACGCGACCAGTCTTTTGACTTAGATTACCCCAACCTGTTGGTGGATGTTAAAAAGACTGATACTAAGATAGACGAAGACAAAATGATGTTTGCACCGATAAGTAGTAAATGTAAAAATTAAAATTAGTTTTTTTCAGTAACTAGCATTTTGAGTATTTGTGGATATTTTGACTCTTGACCTAGGAGTGTAAAAATGCCTGTCTGTATTGTAAAAACGCTGCCGGCTGGATGATTAATGCGTTTGAGCAAAAAGGATTTCCAAAGTAAAATACATCCTATATAGTCATGAATGTTATTCTGAATATTATTTTAATATAATTATGATTCTCAATTCCTAAGAGCCTCTGGATTTTTTATTTTGAACAGC
Source organism: Pachyseris speciosa (assembly GCA_016490735.1). NCBI lineage: Eukaryota > Metazoa > Cnidaria > Anthozoa > Scleractinia > Pachyseridae > Pachyseris > Pachyseris speciosa. The sequence goes on along the minus strand of JAEMWC010000245.1, from coordinate 837,479 downwards.
GTCCGTCCGGTTGAAATATTTTCATATGCTGAACTTCGAATGTTGCGGAATCCTTCTTCTTTTAATAACCTTGATTGGTAAGGTTGTCAAATGTTGCTAACTTAATCTAGAAAAAAAGTCGACGAGAATTATTAAATTAAAATGGTCAACTTGGGCGACATTGATATTGTTGTTAAACATTTCCGCTTCCATATCTTCAGAGAATATCTTTTTAGCCACTTCAGCTCGCCGGAGGGATAAAATAAGTTAACTGTAATTAGCAGCGAAAATTAGGCTTTAAAACGTGTTAAAATACGCGTTTCTTCCGGCCAGCTCTTTATTGGCTTTCTGATCAAAGGCCAATTTCTCCGTAATCTTCAAGCCTCAGTGGGTGTGGATTTTGCAGTCTGTTGCTGCCACTAGTCGGCCATTATGGTTTTCGATGCGTGCTGCCTCAGCCAAGAGGAGGCCGAACAAAAGGCCAGATCTAGGAAAATAGATAGACAGATTGCTCAAGAGAAAGTTCAATACCGTCGACAGGTTAAGGTTTTGCTTTTAGGGGCTGGAGAGAGCGGGAAAAGCACGTTCCTCAAGCAAATGCGAATCATCCATGGCAAGGATTTCGACGTTGATGCGTTGAATGAATTTCGCCCAATCATTTATGGGAACATTCTAAAAGGGATGAAAGTGCTGGCTGATGCCCGAAGAAAGTTGAGACTAGAATGGCAAGATCCATCCAACCAGCAGTACGCAGAAATAATTTTGAACTTCCAGGCGCCCCAACACATCGACACAGATATTTTTCTACGGTACTTCGACTGTGTGAGGAGGCTCTGGCGGGATAAGGGAATTCAAGATGCTTACGACCGAAGGAGAGAATTTCAACTGGTAAGTCCGGGCATATAGCTGTTTACAATCGACCTGGTCTTTAGAAAGTTCAAATACTGATCCCAAAATATCTATCACAGTGACTAGAAAGCGGCTTCTGCGATGAGTTACCACAAACAATGTATTGTGCATAATACACAACTCTCGCTGATTTTAAGAAAGCTGGTTCATGAAAAAAAATTAAAGCTGTATTTGTTATGTTTTTTAGTTGCACATTTCTTTTACGTATTTAGCAATTTCTTGGCCCTGTTTTACATATTAATACTATATTAAACGAGTGCGTTTCGAGCATATCGAGACCTGAATGCAATGACTTCGAAAGAAAGTGGAGCTTGGTTTGCCTGCTAATGATCTCAAGATCTCGTTTGATCTTGCTTGGTTCTTTGTTCTTTTAGTCTCATTATCAGGCTACGAGAATTACAACTGCCGATTTTTTTGTACTGCAATTAAATTAGCTTAGATTGGAACTTTGAATTCGCGATACATTAAGCCGACCTTTGATGTATCGTTTCAGTGTTTCTGAAGAAACCGCCGTAATAAGAGGGTGAAATTGACATTTCAGGCGTGTTTCGACTCAATTGTAATCATTCTTCTTGTTTTAGGGCGATTCATCCAAGTATTTCTTCGACAATTTAGATCGAGTTGGGCGTCCGGTAAGTTATTTTTTACGTTGTGATATCCCGCTCTATTTATTGTGCACACCTAGCTGAGATAAAGAACATTCAATCGACGTCTAAGTTAAGACTTTAGTCCCGAGTGTAAATATAACGACAAGTCCGAACTCCTTTCAGGCAGTGTTCACTCTCCGCTCTCAGTTTCATACAGCAAATATTTCCGTAAAGCAGAACGTTTTCCCGTAATCAAATACAAACATGACTATTTTTCATCGAAAGTTAGAAAAAGAGGCCTTGAAAAATATTATTTAGGAAGAGAAAATAATTAAAATTGTTTCCATTTGGAAAAAGAAGCAAACCCCTATTTGAAGTGGGTTGGGTTAAAATCGATTGCCTTTTAGGAGATTTCAGAAAGAAAGCTAAAAATTTATCGGAAATCCAGAATTTTAGATAGCTATGCCTGTGTAGACACTCGGAAAGTGGATGTAAACACTTCAAAATCAAAACTTCCTGCTCATCGAAGCACACCCTAGAATTGCCGAACTTTTGTTAAGACTTTGAATTACAATGAAGCGTTAATATGCTAGTTTCTTGGCGTTTGTGTTTAAGAGTTGTCTCATTCATTTGCTACCGATGTTAAGTGATTTACAGGAGTGTTTAAAGTGGCTATAAAAAGGTATTATATATACACACTTCAAAATCACCAGTAAAATTAAAAGTGCTTTTCATTAAATTGATTTTGGGTGAGCTTAATGTGCATACCTTTTAGATTTTATTTTAAATGTTTTGTCTACTTTGCATCTGAAAGGTATTGTTATTGTCAGTGCCATAACATGTAATAAATAAATATAGCCCCCAATAATTTCATTAACACAAAGGTCTTGTGGTTTTGTTTCCTTTGATTGTTTTCCTTTGCAGTCCCTGGTAAAAGAATAGATGCTTTTTACCTGCTCCATATGATTTAAAAGTTGACACAAAAGGTGTAACTTGTGTCCTTTTCATGGAAAGCCTCCATGATTACTAAATTTTTCTATGGAAATTAGAGAAAATGTTGATTATTGCAATGGAACATGTGAGCAGCCATTGTAGAGCAGAACTCATTAACCCACTTACTTTGTGTACCTATGTAGCTTTGGGTTTATCGACTGTTCAATTCATTTAAAGCAACTGTGTGATTTCACTTGGATTGGAGTGCTTTACAAACATGGTTGCACTGGACAGGAGTTGTAGTAAAATTAAAAACAAGTGTTCCAAAAAATGAAAACTCTTTATTTCAGTTAAGAGAATAACATTTTGCTCTCTCAGAATTTGTTGGCTTGAACAACACCATATTTGATCCATTAGTTACAAATTGTTGAGTTTCCATAACTCATGACAAGCATACCTCTAGAACCAAGGGCAGCCTTTGGAGTTGTATATTCTTGTACAGTAATATAACCCTGGGCAATATGATCGTTTTTGTGCAAACTTGTTTCTGGATGATTTGTTATTATCTCATTGTTCTGTTATTATCATATTGAGGAGTAGGGCTTATATGGTCCAACCTTTTTGTTGTGGTGCTTAGTAATGTGTAGTTCCACAAAGTATCCATACTCCAAACCATAGCCCAAACTGCTGCTTTTGGTAAATTATGTTCAGTAGAAGATAATGATGTTTCAGCTGGAATTTTTGCAATAAAGGTAAAATGAATGCCTATTATTTTCGGAGGGACAAAAGCACCTTTAGAATTGTATCATTCCATGTTGTATTGTTTTATTGCGTTCTTGTTGGCGTTGCCATGGACCTTTTATGGACCCTTTTATGCAGGTTATCGAACTTCAGCTTGGCTTCCCAGCTAGTAAGGACATTACATGTGCTTTTGACAACGATGGCACATCTTCAACGATTAACTATTTAAAGAAAAGACAGTAGCTGACTTCTTTGGCTGCAAGACATGTATCAGTGGTAAAACACTGAATTAGACGGAAGGATTAATTAATTGGCATTTTCAGCTTTTAGTTTCGTTGAACGTTTCACCAAGTTTATAAATAATTTGTAACACTTATACTCTAGTGTATATGCTTATAAAAGGAGCTTTAACATTTTAAAATCAAAACCCATTTGATATGTTGAGATATAATGTTTTGATCTTTGCTACTAGCGAATTGTCACGTGTGTGAAAATATTTGTATACATGACAGGAACTTGCAATGACTGAGATATCAGTAACTTCTTCTGAACACTAGAAGAAACAAGATTTCTTGTAAACTACAACATATCCTCCAGTAAATTTATAACTAACAACATTCAGACGAAAAATGTTTAGGCTTCCAAACAAAGAAGAATTCTAGCCGCTTGAATTAAGTTTTCATTTGCCCAGGAAAAGCTATGTGTTAACTGGCATAGGTCATGCACGCATTTCACGCTCTCCGCAGTTCAAGCGCTACAGTTAGTTACAGTTACAGTTTCTTATTTTTTCAAATAAGAAACAACTTAAAATTTACAGTGTTTTTTTTTTAATTTTGGAAATTCCTGGGGGGAGGGGGGGTATTTGATGACCCCCTGTAACAGAAATTCCAAGGGGGAGGAGGAGTGCAAAACAAAAAACTTTCCGTGGTGGTGGTATGGATATTTTCTGGAACTACACAATCGAAGATTTTGTGAGGGCTTGTTTCCACATGGACACATGTACAGTCCTGTATGTGGTCATTACCATGAGCTTTTATGTCGTCTCTGTTATTCCCAGAGTGGAAATTCACCATAAGATCTGTTTACCAATAATTCTTGTTTTTCACCACTATGATTATATAAAATTGCATGGATGAAAAGGAACAGTTCTAAAGAACAATTCCAGCTCTATAGTACTGCAAGGCGTGTTGAGGTCCCTCCAAGCACTAATTTGGCTGCCGTAAAAGTTGGTCGAAGAAATAAAACAGATTATGCATTGTGTAGTTCCAGAAAATATCCATACCCCCACCATGGAAGGTTTTTTTTGTTTTGAACCCCCTCTCCCCCAGGAATTTCCATTCCAGAGGGTCATCAAATACCCCACCCCCTCCCCCCAGGAATTTCGAAAATTTTAAAAAACCCACTTGGTAAATTTTAAGTCAATTCTTAGCTGAAAAAGGACGATTGAGTCAGTTACATGATTGGATTTATCAATCTGTTTGTAATTGTAGCGCTTGAACCGTGGAGAGAATGAAATGTGTGCCATGACCTTTGCCAGTCAAGTTGAGTCGGGTGTCTAAACAAGGTAGCTTTTCTTGGGCAAATGAAAACTTAATAGCCTAGTTTCGAATTGTTTGTGCGAGTAAGTCTGGTAACTATTTTATAGTATCAAGTCGAGGCTGAGGGGAATAGACAGTTTTTTTCAACATGGCAGAGGAAAATGAGTTTGCAAATATGAAAGTTCCAGAGCTACAAAAGTTCCTGAAGGAAAGGGATATTCAAATTTCTGTAGACGGGAAAAACAGAAAAAGGGTTGAACTGCTAGAGCTTTGCAAGAATGCGGCCGAAATGAAGGTTCCAAAACTTGACAATGAAACGGGGCAGCGTGATGAGTTGATTAATTGCAAGATCACATTGGCAGGAGGGAAATTACTTCCCCATCCACTTTCACTCAAATTTTGGACCCATGACTTCACTAACATTCCAGACTTTAGGTTTCCTGATATTTATCATTATCTGGTGGGAAAGGATTGCTATGACGAGGATTGTTTACGGTCGTATAAAAGTCTTCAGGGCTTTTGCTTATATATAGATGGACATGTAGAGGATCTGAAGTACCACGACCTAAGCGATAACCAGACTGGATACTGCTATTTCCAATTCAAAGTCAAACCAACAGAAAGTTCTGAAACAGAAGATGGAAAGGACTTCTACTGGGGATTTATCATTCTTGAAAATAGTGGAAGGATTTACTCGGCTTATTGTGCTTGCAAAGGCGGGTAAGTGACTTTGCCTGTTTTATAAAATTAAAGAACTGTTGCTTTCCTCGCCTTTTAATATTATAGAGGGTTTTGTGTGAAGGAGCCGACTTTCCGATATACCATTATCGGTTTCTTTACTCTTTGTTTTTGTTTCTTCAGAGCTGATGGTGCATGCAGACATGCTGCTGCTGCTTTGTTTGATTTGGAAGCCACCATAAGGAGAAATGAACTGGGAACTTGCACCTCAGTTCCTTGTGTTTGGGTAAAACGAAAAAGAGTTACAGAAAATGCTGTGCCTATGGAAGATCTTACCATTCAAAAATCAGAGTATGGTAAAGAAGCTAAGGATTACAAAAAACCATTTGACTTCAACCCTTTGTGCTCTTATAGTTCCACCCAATCTTTCAAAGACAAGTTTTATGAAGCTTTGCTGGAAACTAACCCTTCATGTGTAGCTTTACAATTTATACCAAAACCTCCAGTTCAGAATGTGAATGAGAAAGAACTCTTGGAACAGATCTCATCTGAAGATATTGATCATGAGGAAATTGTAGATTATGCTGAAGTTATTCCCTGAAAGAGTTAGCTATCTTGTTTATTGCCAAAAATAATCTTAAAAGCTTACCAGATCCTACTGATGAGCATTGTAGTGACTTTGTAAACTTTCTACATCAACATGATTTTGCAACTGAGGTAATATTTCAGAAAACGTTAAGCCAAAGCAATACAGAATTTTGGTTTTCACAGAGGGCAGGACGAATAACAGCTTCCAATTTTTACAAAATATGCCACTTAAAAGAGACCACAAATTCAAAAAATACAGTGAAGCTGCTAATGAATTACTGTCCTCTCAGCAGTGACAATGCTCCTCAGCAGCTTTCTTGGGGCCATGATAAGGAAGATGTAGCTGTAAAAGAGTATATCAAGAAATGTAAATCAAAACATAAGGGTATGGAGGTTTTTCACAGTGGCCTTTTTGTGGACAAACAGCATCCATATCTGGGGGCTTCTCCAGACAGAATCCAAGTTTGTAATTGTTGTGTCAAAATACTTTTGGAGGTTAAGAGCATTTTTAGCAAGAGAAATCTTCCACCTCATATTGCTGCAGCCTCTTACCTTGAAGAATTGGATGGAAAATATTATCTCAGAAAAGAGACATCTTGGAACTATCAAATTCAGGAACAGCTTGCAATAGCTGGTTTGACACATTACAATCTTATCATCTATACTCTCAAAGGGATTTTGGTAGTACCTGTTAAATTTGATAAAGAACTGTGGGAGTACATGGTTGGGAAGCTAAAAAAGTTTTTTTTGGAACATATGGTGCCAGAACTCCTGAGTGGAAAGATTCTTGAAGAGGTCAGTCAGAAGCTTGCATAATAAGTTATTTCAAGTTGCTATAGCCGTTGATAAACCAAATTTTCATAGCACAAGGATGGTTTATTTTTATTACCAAACATTTTTCCATCTTCCCAGCAAAATGGAAAAAAAAACAAGAACCTTGCCTCATCAGGCTTAACCACAGATTTGTGTATTTACATAAACTAACTAAGAAACGTTCTTTGTTTGGGATGTTGCTTATAGAATGAAAAGTAATGCTGGTGAGAATCTGCTTGATAGATTAACTATTTATCAAAAGCCTAACATGGTTCTAAAACCATTTCATTGATTTAAAAAAGAATGTGAGCTGACTGAAAAATCATTGACTTAAATGGCAGTCAGTTGATACCATATATGTATGCTTACAATTATACTGTATTACAAAACAGGTGTCACACTTATAGATAACTTCTGTTTGTTAGCCAGTGTTATCTTATGTAATTCTTTCAGCCATTTGAATGGCAACATTAAAGTTGAGTTTAAATGTCATAACATGCCATGGCACTTATCTTCGCATGTTTTGTTGCATATTGCAGTTTCACTGGTACTGTGGTATGCTAGTGAATTCCTACTTTGCTAATGGAGGTAGAAGATTACACAAAGCAGCACAAACTGTTAATATTTTATCAACAAGAGGCACAAGTGGTATTGGCAGATTTCCTTGAAGAATATGGAAGTCTTTCAGTCTCTCTATGGCTCTCTCAACGTGAATTCTGACACTGGCAATAGATCTTGTTGTCTTCAGTGACTTTTGGGACAGTTGTTTACCTATTATTTGAAAACAAATTACATGTTGACATTTCATTCCTTCTGCTGTGTAAAGTTAACCTCCATGGATAAGGAAGCCATTCTAGTTAAGGCTGTTCCGTGAGCAGGTTGGCCAAATAGTCGTTCATCATATCTAAGACTTTGAATTGGGAAGGGGGTGGGGCTCACCTCAGATACAAAGTTTGTAGGTGAAGTGAGGGGAAGAAGAAAGATTTGGTTGCAGTATCTAGCATAAGAAAGAGGGAGCAGAGGTACCCAAGCCTCCCCTCCCCCCGACACACACACACATACACCCTGGCAACCGCCCTTAAATGGATTCATCTCTTCATCATATTGTTTTTTGTGAATGTTTACATGCTGCAGTACTGTTGGAGAAAGCACTGAGTTTCTTACAGTATTAAGAAAACAGTTCTGAAAGAAGGACAAATTAGTTACCTTTCTTGGTGAAAGGGGGCGTGTTAAGGTAAGCTTTTTGCTTGGTAAGAAGGTCTCTAATCGTGAAGCCTCTGTCTGCCATGACGTGGTCTCCTTCCTCAATCAGTTCCAAAATCCCACTCTTCTGAGTGAGTTTTCGGTCGCTAGTACTTCCGCTCCACAGTTTCGACACAAAACTGAAAAATCCCGATGGAGTTATTCCTACTAGAGTTTTCATTGTATTGTGGCCTTTATACTCACTCCACGTGGCTCGTTGGGCAGCAGGAGAGGTAGGTTTCTGAATGAATATTTCCGTGCAATCAATTACAACTCTGGTGGAGGGATAATTTTTAAACGACTGAGGCAAGTTTTTGCGAACTGATTCTTTTGAAGGCCAAATCAGCAAAGTAGCAGATCCAAGTAGCAAACACCTTACTAACAGAAGATTTGGAAATAGCAAATACGTCTGGCAGATGTTGAACAAGTAGTCCAAGTTGAAGTCTTACCAAGGTCAAAATAAATTCTTGAAAGACTTTCAGACTTCTCTTTTTGCCACTCTTTTTGACAGGTTTCTTTTGGAAGTTGACTTTCTTCCCTTTATTGGTGTCCCAGTACTAATTAGCTTCTCGGACAAAGGTTTAAGGAGATTAAATATCGTCATCAGACAAGCCAAAGTTGGAATTCCTGTATAGAATTTCACGGACTGGTCATCTTTCAACACGTTGTCGACAAAAACTTCGCGTTTCAATGTTGTCTTGTCATCGAGTTTGTATCGAAGTGTTTTGTTCTCAGCCCTTAATTTAGCTTCATTTTGGGTAAGATCCTCCATTTGTTGTTGGTCGATGTCCGTTTGGCAAGATACGGAAACATGCTCTTTTACTTTGTTAGCGTTTATGACAGCTTGAGAAGAGCTAATTACTTTGCTATCCTGTGGGAGGTAGTTGTGATCCCTCAGAGCAACATCAGGCGACACATGGAAAATTTTCGCGTGGAACATTACTTTGTTGTCTTCGCTAGAGTTTTGTTTCCTTTGCTCATTCATCTGTTTTTCGCGTTGACTTCGACGTCTTGAGATTGTTTGTGGATTAAATATTGTCGGAACTGTCGCCGTTGCCACCTTCTTAATCCCAGTAAGGGTCTTTCCGATGTCTTTGGTCTCAAAATGCTCGGAGCACATATGCAAGTATTTGACGGACTCAATCTCATTATCAGCGCGACGACAAAAATCCCTCCATTTCTTTCTAAGCTTCTTTTCTCTCGGGAAGTTGAAGAAGTTGAGGTCTGGCGTTTTTTGAGAATTATTTTTGCATACAGAGATGGCACAATATCTCATTTTAAACCTACAGTCGTGCTAGCGTTGTACTGTAGTTTACTTCAAAATGGGCGCCTATTCCCCTCAGCCTCGACTTGATAGTATAAAATAGTTACCAGTCTTTCTCGTACAAACAATTCGAAACTAGGCTATTCAAGCGGCTAGAATTCTTCTTTGTTTGGAAGCCTAAAAATTTTTCATTTGAATGCTGTTAGTTATAAATTTGCTGGAGGATATGTTGTCGTTTCTAAGAAATGTTGTTTCTTCTAGCGTTCAGAAGAAGTTACTGATATCTCAGTCATTTGCAAGTTCTGTCATGTATGCAAGTATTTTCATGCAAGTGACAATTTAGCAAACTCAAAACAACTTTTTACATCTCAATATCTCAAACTTTAAAATGTTAAAGCTCCTTTTATAAAAGAGTTAAAGTGTTACAAATTATTTATAAACTTGGTGAAACGTTCAACGAAACTAAAAGCTGAAAATGCCAAGTATTCCTTCCATCTAATTCCTTCCATCTAATTCAGTTTTTTACCACTGATACTTGTCTTGCAGCCAAAGAAGTCTGCTACTGTCTTTTCTTTAAATAGATAATCCTTGAAGACGTGCCATCGTTGTCAAAAGCACATGTAACATCCGTACTAGCTGGGAAGCCAAGCTCTAAGTTGGATAACCTGCATAAAAGGTCCATGGCGACGCCAACGAGAATGCCACAAAACAATACACCATGGAATGATAAAATTCTAATGGCGGTTTTGTCCCTCCAAAAATAATAGGCATTCATTTTACTTTTATTACGAAAATTCCAGCCGAAATATTATTACCCTCTATCAAACAGACATAATTTACTGAAAGTAGCAGTTTGATGCCCTGATATGTGGGCGTTGGCCATTTGTGGAGGACTGGAGTATGGTGGCCGAGGACTGCCAATAAGTTTTGAGGGCCATTTTTGCTTTTTTTAAGCAAATAAATGTGAAACAAAATGCAAATAAAATTAAAATCAAATACAAATGCAATGCAATATGAAAGAAAATGCAAATAAAGTCAAAGTCAAATGCAATTAAATGTAAAACAAAAAGCAAAGTACAAATCAAAATCAAACTTGATTCAGATTAAAGTTGAATACATTTTTAAAAGAGGATCTAAATTTGAAGTTAAAGTAAATTAAAATTGAATACACTTGGAAAAGATAATGCAAAACAAAATTAGTGGCAGCGCTTGGCCATGCGAAAATTTACTTTCGTTTGAAAAAAACATTTTACATGGCCGAGCGCTGCCACTACCATGATGCTTTGCGCGCTTCAATGCTTCGCGTACCGGAGCGACTACAGAACACAGGGCCAAATTTTGAGCACTTGTCGGTGGCTCGCCGGCTCGACAGTCGATATACTAAAGAGTGGCTTGATAGCTCGCCGGCTCTGCAGTGGCTTGAGTACTGAAGAACATTTACATTTACATTTAAATATGTTTTGGAGAGTGGCTTGGTGACTCGATGGCTCGGTAATGACTGGCAAGCCACCGAGCTGGGACAAAACCCTACAAAATTGGCCTTAGCCTGTATCCTGTAGTTAAGTCAAAGCATCATGGTAGTGGCAGCGCTCGGCCATGTGAAATGTTTTTTTCATACATTTTTAAAAGAGGATCTAAATTCGAAGTTAAAGTAAATTAAATTTGAATACACTTGGAAAAGATAATGCAAAACAAAATTAGTGGCAGCGCTCGGCCATGCGAAAATTTACTTTCGTTTGAAAAAAACATTTCACATGGCCAAGCGCTGCCACTACCATGATGCTTTGCGCGCTTCAATGCTTCGCGTACCGGAGCGACTACAGAACACAGGGCCAAATTTTGAGAGCTTGTCGGTGGCTCGCCGGCTTGACAGTCGCTGCAGTGCTTTAAGAACGAGGAAGATATACTAAAGAGTGGCTTGATAGCTCGCCGGCTCTGCAGTGGCTTGAGTGCTGAAGAACATTTACATTTACATTTAAATATGTTTTGGAGAGTGGCTTGGTGACTTGATGGCTCGGTCATGACTGGTAAGCCACCGAACTGGGAAAAAAACACCCTACAAAATTGGTCCTAGCCTGTATCCTGTAGTGAAGCCGAATCGATAGTAGTCTCTGCTTCGCAGCCCTGTTTCCGTTGCGTGACATCTCAAAAACTAAAGCGATTAGCCAGCCACCGAGCTGCACTGAAGCGACTAGCGAGCTGGCGAGCTTTTTAGTGGTCTTTAGTATATCTGTATATCTACCTCGTTCTTAAAGCACTAAAGCGACTAGCGAACCAGCGAACCACCGAGCCACTCTTTAGTGGTCTTTAGTATAGAACGAGGCGAACGGGCGAACGGTGGCTCGCCGGCTCGATAGTCGCTTTAGTTTTTGGGATGTCACGCAATGGAAACCGGGCTGCGAAGGAGACTACCATGGATTTGGCTTAACTACAGGATACAGGCTAAGGCCAATTTTGTAGGGTTTTGTCCCAGCTCGGTGGCTTGCCAGTCATTACCGAGCCATCGAGTCACCAAGCCACTCTCCAAAACATATTTAAATGTAAATGTAAATGTTCTTCAGTACTCAAGCCACTGCAGAGCCGGCGAGCTATCGAGCCACTCTTTAGTATATCGACTGTCGAGCCGGCGAGCCACCGACAAGCGCTCAAAATTTGGCCCTGTGTTCTGTAGTCGCTCCGGTACGCGAAGCATTGAAGCGCGCAAAGCATCATGGTAGTGGCAGCGCTCGGCCATGTGAAATGTTTTTTTCAAACGAAAGTAAATTTTTGCATGGCCGAGCGCTGCCACTAATTTTGTTTTGCATTATCTTTTCCAAGTGTATTCAATTTTAATTTACTTTAACTTCAAATTTAGATCCTCTTTTAAAAATGTATTCAACTTTAATCTGAATCAAGTTTGATTTTGATTTGTACTTTGCTTTTTGTTTTACATTTAATTGCATTTGACTTTGACTTTATTTGCATTTTCTTTCATATTGCATTGCATTTGTATTTGATTTTAATTTTATTTGCATTTTGTTTCACATTTATTTGCTTAAAAAAAGCAAAAATGGCCCTCACAACTTATTGGCAGTCCTCGGCCACCATACTGGAGAGAGACACCAAGACGGAGATCTGGGGATAAGAGTTGGCCATTTTGTCTTGTTCAGCTCGCTTCTCTTTGGTTTCTCTTCAACCACAATAGCTATAGTTCTTTAAAAATAAATGCAAACTCGAATATAGAAAAAGGACTGGAGATCTACTTATTTAAACAGTGTATGTAAGTATTCCTTGCGTTTCTGAAGTTCGAGTGTAAACTGTACCGCAAAGCGATTCTTTCTTGACAATTTATCCCCTGGAAAAAACAAGGTCGCGTCTACTTCCAAACCCCTCGGAAATTTCTACCATTGGGGTCCCCCTCTCCCTCTGAATTTCCGTTGACCTTCTGTGGTGGGGGTATGGATATTTTCTGGAACTACACATTCAGAATTCCTAATTTATCTTCAGCATTGCAGAGGTGACACTTGTTTTTATAACATGTTGACATTCTTGTACGGTTGTTCAAAGCTGATTAACTTTTAAATACATGATTAACATAAATGGTGGTTGCAGTTTTTAACTTTGGAATGATATATGAAATACCGTATTTATTCACTTATAAGGCGCACTCGGTTATAAGACGCACCCTAAACTTTCGAAGACGATTGTGACAAGTAAGCAAAATGAAAATTTCACCTAAATACCCTGTTATAAGGCGCACCCAGAATTAGGGAAATTTTGTTGACCGCGTTCGCTAAACTCACAACAATTTTGCTTCCAAAAGGTACTAATTACGGTGCTTTCATTCTCAAAACAAAGGTTAAAAAGTCACACATGGACAATAGCATAAAAGTCACACTCTTTAATTCACTCAAGTCATCCTTCTCAGGAAACAGTGTTTTAAGTTATGTATATTAATTGATCCGTTTTACGTTTATAAACAATACTCATCTGACAGATCTTTCGCTCATCTGTTGCAAAACACATCTTAATCTTCGAGCATTCTTTCAGCGTACCGTAAATTTTCAGTAATTGTTCCAAGCACTCGTCGTCATTCCTATGATTTAAACTTCAAGCTGAAGATCGTAGCAGAAGCGGAAGCAATGAACAACAATCGTGAAATTGCTCGCGAATACGGCATATCGGAATGGATGGTCCGTAAATGAAGAAACCAACAGCATGTCTTGTTCTCCGGCGAGTTAAAGATGCTGATATTCAAAGGCGTTCGTCAGCTATGAATTCAGGTGCCCAGGAGAATGCAGGTTTCTATACACAAGAAGGCCTGGATGGATGAAGAACGTTTGTTCTTTTCCCTTTATCATTTTCAGAGTATTTAATAGCGGCCATGACGATTTTTTCGAACGATTTGTAGTCGAGTTTGCCTCAATCATGGGAGCGAGGTTAGGAATTTGTTCAATTGTTTCTGACGTCAATCATTTCAAGCACGTGCTTTTTAGCGTGTTCGCTCGTTGCTGAAATCACCCCGGCTTTGTTTACGAACTTGTTCGCCGTAGCAGCATTTATCAGAGTTGTTTTTCTTTGCATTTGTAGTTTGTTTAATTTGCTTTTAAGCGCCTTCGGTTTGGGACGACGAGGAAGAAGACGCAGAAGAGTTGATTGTCAACGAGTTCGAGACAAATAGCGAAGCCAAGGACGATGAGTAGCTGAGCTCAGCCGAGATTTCAAACAAGCGGTTCTTTTCAGAGCCAGCCCGGTTCTTTTTAGAACCAACAAATCAGATAAAGTCAATGATCAACGTTGTCTTTTGTTTATTCATTTACCGGCATTTATTTACATACTCATTTCAGTTTAGCATTAATTAGTAGGGAAATTTGGAAAAGTTATATTTTGTTGCGCGAAAATACTTGGTTATAAGACGCACCCCGAGTTTTGAGAAGATTTTGATCGAAGAAGCATATTTTCTTGTAAAAAATGGTGCTGTGAATAAATACGGTAAATCATATTTGAACTGTGGGAAATTAAATCAAATAAAGAATGATCCTTGCAGTTGTGAACACAATTTATGCAATTGCATAAAGAAACCTGAAAAAAAGTCAGGACTTCAATGGTGTTTAAACCTGTGACCTTGCAATGCTGGTGTGATGCTCTAACCAACTGAGCTATGAAGCCACTGACGTTGGGAGCAGGTCAATATTTATTGTGGGTTCATATGTTCCCGTGAAAGAAATGAGTTTGAATGATGTATATGAAATAAATCATACATGAACTGCAGAAATGAAATCAATTGAAGAATGATTTTTGGAGTTGTGAACACAATTTATGCAATTGCATAAAGAAGCCTGAAAAAAAGTCAGGACTTCAATGGTGTTTAAACCTGTGACCTTGCAATGCTGGTGTGATGCTCTAACCAACTGAGCTATGAAGCCACTGACGTTGGGAGCAGGTCAATATTTATTGTGGGTTCATATGTTCCCGTGAAAGAAATGAGTTTGAATGATGTATATGAAATAAATCATACATGAACTGCAGAAATGAAATCAATTGAAGAATGATTTTTGGAGTTGTGAACACAATTTATGCAATTGCATAAAGAAGCCTGAAAAAAAGTCAGGACTTCAATGGTGTTTAAACCTGTGACCTTGCAATGCTGGTGTGATGCTCTAACCAACTGAGCTATGAAGCCACTGACGTTGGGAGCAGGTCAATATTTATTGTGGGTTCATATGTTCCCGTGAAAGAAATGAGTTTGAATGATGTATATGAAATAAATCATACATGAACTGCAGAAATGAAATCAATTGAAGAATGATTTTTGGAGTTGTGAACACAATTTATGCAATTGCATAAAGAAGCCTGAAAAAAAGTCAGGACTTCAATGGTGTTTAAACCTGTGACCTTGCAATGCTGGTGTGATGCTCTAACCAACTGAGCTATGAAGCCACTGACGTTGGGAGCAGGTCAATATTTATTGTGGGTTCATATGTTCCCGTGAAAGAAATGAGTTTGAATGATGTATATGAAATAAATCATACATGAACTGCAGAAATGAAATCAATTGAAGAATGATCTTTGGAGTTGTGAACACAATTTATGCAATTGCATAAAGAAGCCTGAAAAAAATTCAGGACTTCAGTGGTGTTTGAACCTGTGACCTCGCAATACCAGTGCGAGCTCTGAAGCCACTGACGTTGGGAACAGGTCAATTATGGGTTCATATGTTCCTGTGAAAGAAATAAGTGTGTATGAAATAAATCATATATTTCATGCGGAAATGAAATCAAATGAAGAATGACCCTCGCAGTTGTGAACACAACCTCAGTTGCTTCATAGCTCAGTTGGTTAGAGCATCGCACCGGTATCGCGCGGTCACGGTTTCAAACCCTGTTGAAGTCCTGAATTTTTGACATGTCTGGACATGTCTGGACAAAGCCCTAAATAGTGCAGGAAACCTTGGAAAGCAAAATGCTCTTTTCTAGTTGAAAGTAACCTGAAACATTAAAAATCGAGTACAAAAATTGAATTGGGTTGGAACTGGCGGCATTAGTTTACTATTTCTCAATGAATTTTCCAAAATTAATCTTGTCAAATATTCCACTGCAATTACATCAGATTGAAGGATGAAGGAAGCAGCATTTTGTCTGGGAATTCCCTTGAAGTACACAAGACGCAATGCAGACATGTCTGGGTAGAGACCCATCAGATAGCAAATTTAGCATGGATTTAGCAAAGCAAGAGAGAAAAATTTGGTTAAAAGTTTGAAAAGAAAAAATCGCAAAGAACAGCTAATGAAAATGGAAGAAGGAAAAAACTGATATTTTATTTCGTTCAGGTTTCTTCAACTTTACGATAGGTATGATATTACTGGTATTTTAGGTTACGTGATCTTGTGTTATTTCTTTATGGAGTGAAAACCAGGTGTTTAGGTATAGTGAGAGACACCAAAAACAAAAAAATGGGTATTGTTTGACGGTGATGAAAATCATTCTGGCTATTTATGTATTATGATAGGTCAGAGGCGCAGGATATAGGTAACAAAATCACTGGTGAAAGACAGAACAGGCATAAAGCTCCTCAGTACTTGTTGTTATTTGTGCTTTGTTGCTCACCTTGGTTTTCACACTTACTAGCCTGTTCCATGCATTCAGATAAAGTAAACGGAGCAGTAGTACCAATAGTGCAAGGCAAAAATAAAATGGCAAAAAATGGAGGGGGGCTTGGGACGGGAGGCGGGAAGGAATGCCTGTAAAACTTTCTTTAAAAAGATCTTTCCGCCCACTTGGCCACCTGATTGACAACCCAAAACCACAACCCACCTCAGCGTGAATGGTCAAATGTCAAATTACAACGTACACGCTCCCAAGAAAGAGATAATTATTCAGATCTGACAAGCTGCAAATAGCCGCGGAAAGCCCTTCTTTAGCAGAGTGTGGTAGCTTTTCTTGTCACAGGTTATTGCAAGGCCGATTTTGGACGTAAACACCACACAAAACGTGGCCACATGGGAAATCAACAATTGATATTTAAAATGAGGTCACATGGTTGGATGAATACAATAGTATTCAAATTAAATTTGAAAGTTAGAAACAATCATCCCAAGCCCCCCTCAATTTTTTGCCGCTTTATTTTCCACCTCTTGGGCAACCATCAATTTCCATATGGCTAGGCCCCAGTTGTGAAGACTCTTTGTATTCACGTCTGAGTTATTTGTGCATTTTCAGCTTGGCACCCCTTCTCTGCTGGTGCAACTTTTACACTGGTACATTTTTAATTGCAATAACATAACAGTGAAGGCTGAAACTACTAGCTTGTGGCTCTTTCCATTAGCCAGGACTTACAACTATTTATTTAGTTAGTTATTGTTCCTTTTTCTTTCACAGGGCCTCATAGAATTTTGTGAAGTGAGTTCCCTTTGTAAAGATTATTATTATTACTGGCTATCCAGATCAAACCTTTTCATGAGCTAATTTGGAATATTGGTTATTGAGCAGTTATTTGAAATTCTTTCAGAATGGTGCAATTCTCCACTTCTGAATGAGCCCTTAAAATGAACAGCTAGCCCTTGAAATTAGTGCATTCCTTTAAAAACCTTAGAGGTCTGGCCAGCCAGTTCTGAGAGATTTGAAGTGCCCACAATGTATGGTAATAATTATGGATCTTTTCTTTGATTGATAACCACTTTTTCCCTCCCAAAGGATTTCTTGCCCACAAAACAAGATGTACTTCATGCAAGGAAAGCAACAAAGGGCATTGTGGAACACGAGTTCAACATCAAGGGAATCCCCTTCAAAATGGTTGACGTCGGTGGCCAGAGATCTCAAAGAGCCAAGTGGTTTCAGTGCTTTGATGAAGTTACGTCTATTCTCTTCTTGGTATCATCAAGTGCTTATGATCAAGTCCTAATGGAAGATCGAACAACAAATCGTCTTGTGGAGTCTTGCAACATCTTTGAGACAATAGTCAACAACAAATTCTTTGCCAATGTGTCAATCATCCTCTTTCTCAACAAAACAGATCTTTTAATGGAAAAGATCAAATATGCAAACATAAGGGAGTACTTTCCTGCTTTTCAAGGTGATCCACGAAAATTGGAAGATGTGCAGAACTTTATTTTACAGATGTTCGATAGCAAGCGTAGGGAGAGGTCTAAAGCACTCTTCCATCATTTTACGACAGCTATTGACACAGAAAATATCAAGTTTGTATTTCATGCAGTGAAGGACACTATATTACAGGACAATCTGAAGTCTTTGATGCTGCAGTAACTGTTTACATGATGAACAGTGTTACATAATGTGTCCAAGTTAATACAATTGAAAGGGGAATTGCACTGGAGTGTCAAGCCACAGATTAAGAGTTGAGGTGCTTCAGTCTGTAAATTCGTTATCGGGCAGAAACAGGTTCAAGATGTACCAATTTGTTTGGCTATGTCTAAAAGAATTTATTTCCTAAGAGAAAAGCTAAATTGCTAGAGCATACATACGGATAAGCACTTTTGTGGACTTCAAAAACAAAAGATTTTTTACATATTTCTTAGTGTAATTTGATAATATTCTGGTTGATATGTGTATGTTAGTATTGCTTAGGTTGTGAAGTTTTCTATTCTACTCATGTATAGCTAGTGTCCATAAATAATGAATGTGCTGATTATTATTACAAAACAAGCAGTATGCTGTAGTGGCTTTGATTAATGGTTTGATGATTTCGACTGTCATCTATTGTGTTTTTCACTTACTCACAAGAGGCATGTCTCCAGTGATTTCACAATGGGTCAACAGTAGTTTTACCAATGTACCTTCTCTCTATTTCTTTGAATATTTGGTGACAGTACTATTTTGCTTTCTATTTTACTGAAGTACATTTAGTTTAATTGGCCTTTGAAGAGCTTGGAAAATGCTAAGCTTGTTCTTAAGTATACTGTTTTATAGTTTTTCTTTGCAATCAAAATACAATTTTAATATTGGCTGTGTTGTCAAAATAATCAAAATGCTGGCAATGTCTAAAAGAGTTTTCTATCTTGCTGAAGGGATGGGTTATTGTAGCTTGGTCATATTTTGCACTGCTTTAAGCCATTGTGCTATGAACATCTGTTGCAAACAGTGAAGTTAGTAAGAACTAATTACATTATAAATTTCAGTTGAAAATTTATCATGAGAAACAGCTTGGTACACTGTAGTTGCTAAATCTGCAAATATTATTTCAGTTCCTTTTATGGGAACTTAACTAGGCAGAGTGGACATCAGGTAGCAACTTCTGAGAGGATCATTGCAATTGTTGATCATTTTTCTTCAGCCAAGGTCACCCATGAAAATTTCCCTAATGGGAATCTCACATTGAAACAATGGATATACAGTATGGGTATGACAAATTTTCTGCTATCAGACAAAATTCAAAACATCAAAATTGTGGCTATTCTATTGTTTCATCCCTCAGACACTATTGGCTAATTTGCAAAAAGATTTCTTGGGTGGCCTTGGTCAGAGTAGTCACACTGTAATGCAAAGTCAATGGGTAGTGATTTCATTGGATGGCATTAATATTGATTGAGAGGACAACAGAGGACATGGCTGTAATTGAGGCTACAGTTTGATTTTAATGAGAATAGTTATTAATCAGAAAGTTTGATAAGGTCTTGGACATTATAACTTATTGCTTATAAGCTTCCCTTTATGAGGTGTTTTTGGGTGAATGATAGCTCCTTGATCTAGATAGGCAACCAAGGTTTGATAGTTTTCATTTTAGTTACATTTGGTTGTCCACTGTTTGTCAAATTGGGCTGAGGTACACATACAAGACTGTGCTCTAAGCAAAATTTTTGGGAGCCCAAACCTCAGAACCTTTGAAATCCAGGGTGCCCAGCATAGTAATTTTGTGCAAAAACTAAGATTTACTTGTCGCCCAAAAGTAAAGGTAAGTCGCCAGGGGCCCCCGGGCACTGCTAGAGCAGCCCTGACATATGTTGCAGTTTAATGATTTCAGCATAAGTTCATCAACATGTCACATGCTACTGCCAAGCAGTGGCTTATTTACAATATTAAAGTAATATTCATATGATTGTTGAAAACTCATTTTCTGTTTTGTTTTCGTTGTTTTTTTTATGCTTTGTAATGTACCTGTTAAACTGTAGATTATAATACTGCTGTCTTAATTATATTAGTCATTCTGTGAAATAAACCACAAACAGCTAAAAATTCCATGTACATTTTTATACCAGCTTGACACACTATTTCTTTTATCCTGATTTTTGCATTATTGTTTTTGAATATTTCATTATTTCATTGTGGCTTGTGGTTTATGTATGCATTTTTGTCTTACTTGTTATAAATGTTTGTGGAAGTCAACATAAAAATTGCATTT
The DNA here is from genome assembly GCA_016490735.1 of Pachyseris speciosa. Taxonomy (NCBI): domain Eukaryota; kingdom Metazoa; phylum Cnidaria; class Anthozoa; order Scleractinia; family Pachyseridae; genus Pachyseris; species Pachyseris speciosa. The sequence goes on along the minus strand of JAEMWC010000245.1, from coordinate 817,374 downwards.
AATAATTACCAAATTTCTAGCAAGATAAAGTGATGAATTATTTTTTGTTAAGATCAATGAGTTTGCACTGCTTGACTGAAGGGAACATTGGTAAATAGCTTTGTTGTCACTTTGCCCTGACTTTACATTTATCAATATTATTGTACAGACAGTGCTTTCACTTAAAATCTGAACTGTGTGTGTCAAGTTGTTAACTAAATTAACAGTGCTCAATCATACAAATTTAAGCCGTACTTGTAATGGGGACAAGTTGTTGACTTTTATAGTTATAGAAGTGACAATTAAAATCTCATATTTTAAGAATGTAGAAGAATTGGTTAACTGTGATAGCAAGAAGTGCAAATTAGATGATGATGCTTGGTAGTTAGTGATTTTCATGTTTCTTTTCAAACAAATGAAGTATTAAATCAAAGACAATATTGTCCAGGCTGTAACATGTCTGCCTCTCTTGTAACATAGTTCCAGTGGATGAGTTGAATTTTTCCAAACAATCTTTGTTTCAACTTAAGTGATAATTACAGATGTGGACAAAATGTACACTCTGCTTGTTTACCTGGTCCACAGTAATGGTGAGATTGATGCATTATTACCTGTTACTGTATATTTCATATTTTGGCTCTACCCAAGAACTCATGCATGTCCAAGTACTTGCTTCAGAACTTTTACATAACAAACTGAGCTGTGCTGACAAGCTTCTTCAGATTATCCAGTGCTTTGCAGTTCCTTAGTGGTTTTTGATCAATCAAAGTTATTTTAGATATAAAGATATTTTTTGATTTGTAGTGCTTGTGACAAAGAAACAGTCCATGTAAAGTTTGATAAGAGGCTAATAGGCAAGAGAGTAAAATGTTTTATTTCAGCTGTTGTTGTTTGTGTTGCTGTGTGGCCTTTGTGATCTGTTTGGGTAAGGCTTCTTGGTGAAGTCAACAGTGGAATAACTTCCTTTTTTCAAAGAAATGAAGTGAAGTTTTTATTTTAGATGAAATAACAACTCCACAGCCATATCAAAATGTTCTTTTCCAGTTTCCTTAGAGACCAAGTGTGGAGATAGCCAACTACAATTTATACTTGGAAACAATAATTGGACAAAGTTAAGCAAAACATTGTGATTTGCCAATGGTGAGCAGATCAGTTATTTGCTGAAGGCCAAGGCAAATAACTGATCTGCGAGACACTGGCAAATCACTATAGTCCATGATTTGAAGACACTTATTTTGTAGGTCATGTGGTAGGCTCTCGGCCAATGAAAAGGAAGGGAAAACGTATAGAATAATAAGAAATTAATGTGTAACTGCGAAATAGGTGTTTATTTTTGTAACAAAATCTGCTTGTGCAGCAAAGCAAACAGCAACAAAAACTGACTTGTTGCAATGTTAACTTAATTGTTTAAATTATTGAACAGTATTCACATCATCCTAATTAATACTAGCATAAAAGTGCAGGTAATAAATAAGATAATTTATAGGTTATAACAATAAAATATCGTAAGCCACTGAAAATAGTACAATTTTCAATACATAAATAATCAAATATGAAGCCCAAAATGCATTGTCAGAACAAGATTCACACCCATCCAATTCAATGCTTCCATGACAAATGAAAGTATGATGTGATCCTCAAGTTATGATCTACTTTATACCTTACAAAAACGAACATTGCTATTAAATTCCAATTTGATCCGCCACTCCGTGGAGATGCCACTGCTAAAATTCAACTTCTTATGACTTATGTAGTTGAAAAAGGAGCCTGAATATGTTTAGGTTTGACTGGCAGTGAATACTGGACAAAACCATTGTGAGTTGGTCATATACCAGGATGAGTGTGAATTGATGATTAATTTTGCATTATTGGCCAACAACATCCAACATTGTAGGGTGCTACATGTACAGTGTACATGTTGGGTATGTTTGAAGGATCATGAGTCTTGTGGAGGGCCTTGTTCAATGGCAACGGTCAATACTCAGTCGATATGGTGGTCGTTACGTGGTCGATATATTGGTTGAGCCTCGTTCGTTACTTGGCTGATGGCCTACCACTTTTGCGGCCAATGTATTGACTGAGGTGACTGTCGGCCAACATAGCCAGCAACTCTCTTAACTCTTCACTGATATTTCACTGCTTACCTACCAATAGTATCGGACAATATATATTGGTCTAATTCTATTGATACATTTTCTTCCACACTTTGTCCTCATCTCCATCAACACTCGTTTGATACCTGGTAGATAGCTCACCACTATATCGGTTGACATATCAAGTGATGGCCGACATAATCAATAATAATATGATATAACGACCAATACTCAATCGATACTCGGTCATAATCTCACTATCATGGATTACACTAGGGTGTCTTTAGCCCCTAAACAAGGAACAAGAAACTGCTTTACATAGGATATGGCAGTCGACATGTCGATCAAGGTACTCTACACCCGACCATGATTGACAGTTCACCAATATGCGACCAACAATTAACCGATAAGCCACTGACATAATGGGGGTATTAGATAGGTCAGAGGTTGAGTTCGTTATTTGACTGCCATAGAGGTACGACATCGGCCGAGTAGTGACCGTCAGGCTCAACCGATATATCGACTGTGTAATGACTGTCATATCGACCAAGTATTGACCAATGCCATCGATCTAGGCCCCCCCATAAGACACATGATCCTCTGAACACCTTGTTACATGTTGTGAGTTGTTGGCAGCTGTTGAATGTTATTGTTTGTACTGGTCTTGTGCATCCACCTTGTGTTAATGCATCTGCATACAAACAGCTGCAGTGAATGGCCAAAAGCTAAGCTGATTGTTGTATGTGTTAAAGGACATAATCTACAGCAAATTACAAGTTAAAGTAAAACCAAATGAGCTGTTCTGAAAAATAACCAACTTCATTACCAAGGTGTCTTATCTCATTCCAGGGGACAGAGAGAGAAACCTCAAAAAGGGGGTTGGAAAATAGCATTTACTTTTGCCCTCCCAGGGACAAAAGCAAACAAAGTTGTATGACTACTGCCCTAATACTAGGTATTATTTAGTATGAATTCAATTATGCATACAAAACACATAAAAATTGAAAAATACACAAACAACATTTTAGAGACCATGTTTCTCAGGTCATAAATATGACATACTTCTTTCTCTGAATCAAGTTGTTTTAAGGAATAGCCTGTAAGCACTATTCTGATTTAGGACGTCCTGTTGGTGTTGCAGGAGGGGTCTCCACACTTAAATTCAAATGAGGGAAAAAGTAACGGAGTATCCATTGCAACTTCTGAGCTAAGCTGTATCCAATAGCTGCTGAGGTCCATGTCAGGGTGAGCAGTGCAGTGATGCAGACAGATACAAAAAACACAAAAAACATCACAGCACTGAGCAGGGACACTGCAATCATCAGCAGTGTACCTTCAATCATTGCAAACCCAAGGAAGGTGAAGAGCACACTGTATAGTACAAACGAAATAAATAACACCAGCGGCAAAGCAGATAGTCCAACAAACACTGCTATGAACAAAGTAGCAACAGGATATTCCATAACAAAAGCCAATACTGGTGCCACTATAAGACCAATGTTTGTATCCTTCCATTTGTAGAAAATGCGTAAACTCAAATCTCCTTGTGTGTTGATTTCTTTTGACATGTTTTACTATAAAATAAATCAAAATGAAAGGAATTAAAAAGGAAACATCCATTTTAATTTGCAAGTGGCTGAATAGAACATATTCGTTTTCTCAGTACTAAACTGGATTTAGCATGACGTTTAGACTCTTTCAGGGGTGTAAAGATTCAGAGTTTAAGCCTCATCTGCAAGCAAACTAGTTCCAGCTCATCACAGAGGATATGAATAAGGTCTATTGGTGGGAGCGGGCATGTGTACAAAAACAGCCTTCAAATGGCATGGTGTCTGAGTGTCTAAATAACAACAGAGTCTGATGACCTGTTCATTATCAAGTCATCTAAGAGGTTAAGGCCATGAACAAGTCAGTTGCCAAGGACCAGTACTGAACACTTTGAGAGTAGCTATTTTAACAGAATAATTTTCAAATATAAATGAATAAGAGGGGTTAGTTTCTAAAGAAACTGTGCTGCTGCATCAGTGGGGGAGTGAAACACGAAAATTTGGTTTATCAACGGAGTTGATAATATAAATTGACCACCATACAGGGATTTAAAAAGCTGACATTTTGAGTGTTAGCCCTTCGTCAGACCACATCAAGGAATTGTGGGTTGTGTATGGTTTATATACATAATATGGAGCTACGCTATTGGTAGTAACATGGTGATGTGAAAAACAGGAATAAATTAATTGAATGAAAAGCGCTCATTGATACCGTGGGGATTAAGGGTGCCGATTAGAAAGATATATTTTTGCTCGAGATTTTTACAGCTTTCTGTAGTACCTTGATGTAAGGAAAGGCCAGAGATTGATATGTGTTGTTCGGAATTGCTAGGGAAATTAAAATGTCAGGCGACTGGTTTGGATGCATCTTTGCCATCTTTCTCAACATCACATAGATGTTCTTGGAATCGGTCACCTAGTCGTCTTCCTGTTTCGCATAATGTACAGGTTATGCAATATTGGTTGACTGTCGGTCGTATATCAGTTGATTGTCGGTGGTATGCTATTTTGTGCTGACTTTTTTTTATTTTGATGTCAGTCATATTTGTAAGACACAAGTCTGACATTTTTTTCTGATTCCTCTAGGCACGGGACACCAGAACATTTTGCGTTGTTACATTTTGTGTTAAAGAAGTTGTCACTTTTGGGTTAACAAGTTGTACATGTGAAACAATCAGTGATCTTAACAGATCTCTTAGGACAAGTTTCGCACCACGAGCGTGTGCATTTGAAGGTGCCAGGTTGCTCAGTTGTTTTGAATGCGCTTCTGACTAGAAAGTTACCTACATTTTTGACGCATTTGGATGAAACAAATTTATGCTAAAATGTTGGAAATAATATTTCTAGCTTCCAAATTTTGTTTTAAAATGTGGATATAACATTTACATGTACAAAAAATCGATATCATGATCGCCTATTTGTGTTGAAATTTCCCGGGCGTGCCCATTTTGGATTTGATGGCGTGTAATGGTTGCAGCTATTGTCAAGAAGCAAAACAATGAAGCAGAAAATCCTTACACATCATGAAATCCAAAATGGCTGCACCCAGGCAATTTGAAAGCGAAAATAGGCAATGATATCCAATTTTTTGTACACTTTAAAATGTATTTCCACGTTTTAAAACAAAATTTGAAATATAATATTATTATTGCCTACAATTTAGCGCCAATTTGTTGTAAGAGTGGAGGTTCCCTTTAAGCTTAGGATCATGTGTACTTGAGGCACCCGTCAACCAACTATTTAAGCAATATACCACAAGTTTCTATTGGTTTATAGGCTGATAAACCATGTGGGATGTTGGAAGAACACTCACAGAATTTGTAAATCACAAGCCCCAGGCGAGTGATTTACAGATTCTTCAACTGTTCTTCCATCATCCCAGGTGGTTTATCAGCCTTAGTATAAGCCGATAGAAAACTGTGGTATATTGCTTTTATATAATAATCCAGAAGACGCGCGAAATTTCCATTAGTTTACTTGAACAATAAACCATAGCTGATTGACCAATCAGAGCATGCGCATTGATTTGGTTATTATAATTATAAAGACCTATACTGTCAGCTGAGTATCGGTCGACATCTCAACTGACATGTCGACCGAGTATCGGCCAATACACGGTCCAGTGTCAGTCACTCCCTAGGTTGAGTATTGGTCGATACATCGACCAACATTCAGTTGACATCTCGCCGATCTTTTGGCCGACGTGTTGTTTGACATATTGACCAATATGTGACCAACATAGCAACCGACACTTGACAATGCATCGGCCGATACTCGGACAACACCTCGGTCGACACTCGGCCGCTACCTCGACTGGTAGTATATTGGTTGACTGTCGGTCATATATCAGTTGATTGTCGGTGGTATGCTATTTTGTGCTGACTTTTTTTTATTTTGATGTCAGTCATATTTGTAAGACACAAGTCTGACATTTTTTTCTGATTCCTCTAGGCACGGGACACCAGAACATTTTGCGTTGTTACATTTTGTGTTAAAGAAGTTGTCACTTTTGGGTTAAAAAGTTGTTACAATTAACAATAAAGAATACATTTTGCGTCAAAAGTTGTTACAATTCAGGTTAAAGTTACATTTTTCTTCAAAAGTTGTTCAGTACATTTTGTGTTAATGTTACATTAGTAAGGTAAGGTTAACTTTATTTTGCCAGGGTGGCCCATTCAGCAACGAGGCTGATATCCAGAGGGGCCCTGGACTAAAAATAAAATAATTAAAAATTAAAAAGACATCGTGATAATTTAAAAATAAAGAATAGAATTTAAAAAATACAAGATATAAATTTAAAGATACATTATGCGTTAGCTGTTACATTTTGCGGTGTAACATACCACAATGTAAATTGAAGTTATCTTTGGGTGAGTATAGCCTGTGATTTGTATTGTGAATCCTGTTTCAAATAACTCGGTAACAAGAGAAATGGCCAAGTGTCGGTAGAGTATCGGCTGAATTTCAGTGATATGTTGACCAACACTATGGAGCAAAACTCAGTCGATGTATCATTTAACTGTACAACAACAACAACAACAACAACAACAATTTTATTATGACTAATTAAAACAAAATCACAATTTTTCCATCTGTGTATAGCAGCTAATCGAGTCGGATGGAACTGTCACTTGATATAGCAACTGAGTGTCAGTCAACTTATTGGTTGATATATCGGTCGATACTCAGCCAACCAATATTGACCTATAGCATCGGTCGACATATTGAGCAATACTCAAGCGATATGTCGACCGATACTCGGTCAACGGGTGCCTTAAGTACACATGATCAAGCTTACCTCAGTTCAAGCAATTTTAACAGAGCAAGGCAAACCAAACCAAACCAAACTAAATATCGTCTTCCAAAAAGTGTTATCGATAATCTATCATGAATTACTCACCGGTTACAACTGATAAAAATCGATAGCAATTATGGGTCTTCCACTGTGGCTGTCAATTATACTTCAGAACAGTCGTCTCATATAACAATGTGTAACCAACTTCATTTCACTCTGAATCAACAAAAATTACAGCGCGTTCAAAGCATAAGGGGTACATAGCCGGATAAAAACCAACATACATGTAGGCCAAGACCCATAAGTCCCCACGCGCTTCTCTTCTCCTCGCCATTTTATTTCGCTCTGTGGCAAGCATGGCTGGCAAAGATTGTGATGTGGATAATCCATCGTTTAGCCCTGCCATTGACGGTCAATCATCAGGCACAACGGTTCAGCAAGGTGCTCAACAAGGTAAAGAACTTGTTTCAATGATTTTTAAAGATCCGGATGCATTAAATTTGCTAAGGAATGCTCTTTTTGCCCAAGTTCTGAAAGAGGCAAATGCCGGAGCACTCAAGGCTCAACATATGGTTCCAGCTTTAGAAACCCCAGTGTCAAAAAGGCCAAAAAGGGGAAATGAACTCTCTGACGAGGTCATTGATGTTGATGCAAACCCTGAGCAAGTGATCCAGGGCAATGAAACCTTTGATACAAGTAATGATGATCTAGACATCAATTCTGCCTCTTGTTGGCAAGCCAGTGGGCAGCTTGCCTCGTTCTTAGGAACTTTACACAAACCTCTATCGGCGTTTGAATGTAAGACCATCTGCAGAAAATTTCCACGTCCTGATGTGGATGCTATTTATACGCCTACTCTTGATGCGTATATATCCAGCCTTGTTCCTGGCGTTAAAGCAGTAGATAAGGAGAACAAATTTTTGCAAGATCGGCTTCTAGATTCTTTGGGCCCACTAAGCGCCATGTTTGAGCACTCCTATCTAAACAACGCAGGACAACTGTGCTTAATAAAATAAACGCTTAAGGAACACTCGTCTCTTTGGCATCAGAGGAGTTCCCTAATGCTGGCAAAAACCTGTTTGGCGAAGGTTTTGAGTCAAGAATTAACACAAGGTCTGAGACAGCCAAGACTTTGCTACAGGCTTCCTCAGTTGGGCAACATTCAAAATCATTTTTTCGGGGGTGCACCACTTCATTCGGGAGCTGTGGGAGCGGCTGGAGTGGTGCCAACCAAAACTCCCAGTTTCAGACCTACACTTAAAGCAACACCAGCCCATTTCGTGGCTCATTCAAACGCCACGGGAGAGGGTCCAGGGGTTATCTTCCAGCCCCCAAAAATCAGTCAACCAGTAGAGAGGCTAACGCCTTCAACTACAGGTATGGATCTCAATTTAACAGTTATGCAGGTGAATCACTTTCCTCTAGCAGGTCGATTAAGGCATTGTACTATAAACTGGGAAAAGATACCCTCAGACTCCTGGGTGCTAGAAACTGTTCAGGGCCTTCGTTTAAATTTTGTGAGCCCTCCTGTTCAAACGATATTTCCCCAAGGGCTCTCCTTTCAGAGGAAGTTCACTCCCTTGTCTTCTTAGAAATTCAAGAAATGCTTCAAAAGAGGGCAATTTACATGGTTCCCCCTCCTCAAGAGACTCCAGGGTTTGTCAGCTCCCTCTTTTTAGTCCCCAAAAAAGAGGTGGTCAGAGACCAGTAGTGAACTTGAAGCCTCTAAATACATTCCTTCCTTACGAGCACTTCAAGATGGAAGGAATTCATATGGTGAGAGATCTACTAAGAAAAGGGGATTTCATGGTCAAGATCACTCTCAAAGACGCATATTTCACAGTCCCCCTTTGTCTAGAACAACAAAAATTTGTGAAAGTCAGGTGGGAAGGCACCCTTTACAAGTTTACTTGTCCATTGCCCCACAAGTATTTACAAAAATCATGAAACCAGTTGTAGCTCTTCTACGGCAACTGGGAATCACATTGATCATTTATTTGGACAACTTGCTTATCATGGCCCAGTCAAAGGACATTCTGAATCTTCATGCCTCTACAACAATTCATCTGTTAGAAAGTTTAGGTTTCATGATAAATTATCTCAAGTCTGTCCTAATCCTGGCCATGCAAATGGAGTTTTTAGGGTTTCTCATCGACTCTCAAACAACGACCTTGGCTTTGCCAAGGGACAAAGTCAGGAAGGTAAAGAAATAATGTCAAAGTGCTCTAAATCACCCTCAGGTTACAGTGAGAGAGCTAGCCAAACTGTTAGGCAACTTGACTTCTACCATTCAAGCTGTCCCTCCAGGCCCCCTCCACTTTCGCCACTTACAGGGAGACAAAAACAGAGCCCTTGCTTGTCTGGGTTCATATGACTCCCCAGTTCAGCTTTTTCCCCAGGCATTAGAAGAGCTTGTATGGTGGAGGGACAATTTAGATGCTTGGAATGGAAAGAGCCTAATATCCAGAACACCGGATCTCATAATAGAGACAGATGCCTCCTGCAAGGGCTGGGGGGCTTTCTGCATGGGGGTAGCTATGCGGGGGGAGGGGGGGGGTCCCAAGGGGAATCCCAGTTACACATCAATTGTCTGGAGCTCCTCACAGGAGCCATTGCAATTATGACTTTTGCAAGGTCCAAAGCTCAGGTGAAAGTTCGACTACTGATGGACACTGTTTCTGCAGCCCAGTACATAAACAGAATGGGAGGGACGAAATCACCTGTCCTAGCCCGTCTAGCCATAGATCTATGGGAATGGTGCTTACAACACAAAATTCTAGTAGAGGCACAGTATCTTCCAGGGGTCTTGACTGTACAGGCAGACAGAGAGTCCAGAGTCATGTTAGATCCTCACGATTGGAAATTAGACCCTTTAGTGTTCGCAGAGCTAAGTCAGTTGTGGGGACCCCTAGAGGTGGATCTGTTTGCGTCACGTCTGTCCACCCAGCTTCCTCGCTTTTACAGCTGGAGACCAGACCCACGGGCTGAAAAGTGGATGCTTTCTCCCAGGACTGGAACTCAATAAAGGGTTACGCTTTTCCCCCATTTGCGCTCCTGGGCAGATGCCTCAAAAAAATTTCTGGATCAGCAGGTTACCTTTCTAGTTCTAGTGGCACCAGTGTGGCAAGCTCAGCCTTGGTACCCCTTTCTCTCAGAGATGTGTGTTGCCCCTCCCTTAATCCTTCCTCAATATCCGGGCCTGGTAACTCATCTGGGGGAAGTGCACCCCCTCTCAAACCTTCAGTTGCCTGGGTGGCTACTGTCAAGCAATCTTACTCTGAGGCAGGGATTTCAGAAGGGGCTCAAAACCTCTTGGTTGCAGCATGGAGGAAGGGGACCTCATCAGCCTATTCACCAGCTTGGGGAAAGTGGGATAGCTGGTGCCGTGAATGGAAAATTAATTCAGTTCATGCACCAACAGAGGCCATTTTAGAATTTCTTACCTGCGAATTTAATGCTGGGAAAGCTTACAGAACGCTGAATGTTTATCGTTCTGCCATCTCAAGCACACATCCCAGTATCGATTCCGTGTGAGTTGGGGAACATTCTTTAGTGGTTCAGTGGTTGAAAGGAGCCTTTAATCTTAGACCTCCTTTACCAAGGTACTCAACTACTTGGGACCTTGACCAGGTTTTGTCCTTTATTGAGAAGTTGGGTCCCAACGATTCCCTATTTTCAAAGCCCATTCAGTAAGGGGGGCATCGGTTACAGCTGCTCACAACAAGGGTGTTTCCTTAGAGGATATCCTTCTTTTGGCTGACTGGTCAACAGACAGTATGTTTAGACGATTTTATTACAAGCCAACTCACAATCCTGGTCCCGCTCGTTCCCTGGTTAGCACCCCTAGTGAACAGACACAAGCCCTCTTTAAAGTCACATTGTTATATGAGACGACTGTTCTGAAGTATAATCATAGATTATACCAGGGCCGCTTGCGGCCTGCAGTATAAGATGGATTATACGAAGATAAAGGAGGCGAATATAACAATGTCCCTCCCACCTCACCCTTCTGTTGTTGGTTGGGCTTGTGTCTCCCTCTAAATTGTTAATTCTTTTGTGTTGTTTCTTTTCTCTCTCTGCAGGTTTCCCTCTGGTCAAGCATGGATGTCAGTTATGTTGGTTTGGTTCCTTGTTCCTTGTTTGTTCACTTGCTCAATAAAATGGCGAGGAGAAGAGAAACGCGCAGGGACTTATAGGTCTTGGCCTATCTTGGTTTTTATCCGGATATGTACTAGCCTCCTTTGCAGACGTCTTTGGGCTCGTCACGCGTTCCTTGCCCACGAACATCTGCTGAACTGAACTACCACTTCCATTCATGGCGGTTAGCCAGTCATAGTTCGTTTTCCAATTTATGGAAAGCAGGACTTCGACCCCTTGATTATCTTCACAGACGATACACATGAATCGGGTGTCGATTTCCATTCTTACGCAGCTCGTCATTGGTTTCTTCAAAACAAAGGCTAACTGCCAACGAACAGAAGTGGCAGTTCAGTTCAGCAGACGTTCCTGGGCAAGGAACGCATGACGAGCCCAAAGACGTCTGCGAAGGAGGCTAGCTATGTACCCCTTATGCTTTGAACGCGCTGTAATTTTTGTTCATTCAGAGCGAAATAAAGTTGGTTACACATTGTTATATTCGCCTCCTTTATCTTCGTATAATCCATCTTATACTGCAGGCCGCAAGCGGCCCTGGCATAATCTGTGATTTTCATCGATCAATAGGACCGAACCAATCGAAAAGCTTGATACTTGACTGATTATTTTTGAAGTTGGTCTGGCAAATTAAGCTTAATTGTTGCAGTACACGGTCGTATCATTGTTTTTCCTTGAATACATAATCTTTTCTTCACGACCGAGTTAAAAATATATAACTTAAGACTAAGCTTAAGTTTGAGCAAAACTTTTTAAGCTTAACGTTTTTGAGCTTAAGCTTATATATAAGAAACAGGTGTAAACACAACCTCGACGTGCAGAAGCGCTATAGCGATTGATTTTAAAACTGCTTCTAACGTACAAAAATTACTCACAGTTTATGGTCGTTTTCGGTCCTTCTAAGAGCGCTGATAACAATCCAGCATTTTCTTCGCCATTAGGAACGGGCAAACACTCAAAACCAAAAATTGTATAAGCTGATATTTGTTTCAGTTTGTTTGTGAACCTGTTTAACCCGTAAGGCGCGAAACTGGGTACGATACAGAAGGAATTGTGGGAGCGTTTGGTCGCAATGCGTGCAAATGAAAACGCATATGTCTGTGTAGTAGTGTACAGCCCGGTTTCAGTTACGAAAATCCGAGTGTACTCTTTAATCGACGCCGAAAGCCCAAGGCGAACTACCCTCCACCCACTTGATATCTACCAAAACGTCTCATTGGGTGCCGAAACTCTATATACACTTGCCCTTTGTTTGTCGAGATCTCCACGCACTTCGACTGCACAGCATTTGAAAGTATACCAAATGGTGAATCCTCAAATATTCAGGACGCACCTGATGGTCTTCAGAACTGGGCAACCAAAAATAATATGCTATTGAACCCAAAGAAAGCCATTAAAGGATATGTGGATCTCGTTCCTCACCCCCTCCCTCCCCCTCCCCCCCCCCCCCGGGGGAGTACTAAAACAAATTGTACGGGGAGGTCCGACCCCTTACCCTTTGATATACCATTTCTGGCAGAAAAGGTATCTCTTTCGTATACCTTCCATTTACAAATGGTACCTCTTTCGTTTACCTAAAACAGGAAGTCTTCTTGTCATTTCCATGTAGCGTTCAATGAATGAAAACAGTACAGTCGTAAGGATACTTCACAAATTAATGTGATCAAGTAAGCTGAAGCCACTCAAAAGGCACTAAGGCCACAAGGTAGCGGGTATTACCCCTTAAATCTATCAAAGCAAAGATTGAGCCCAAGCATTAGCAGCCATGGACAGCTGTTTCGGCCTTGTTAGGCATAGCTAATGCTCAGACTCAAGTACCCACATATCAAAAAAACAAGCAAAGCTTGTGGGATGTGGCTGGAGTGACAAGGATACTTCACAAATTAATGTGATCAAGTAAGCTGAAGCCACTCAAAAGGCACTGTCCATGGCTGCTAATGCTTGGGCTCAATCTTTGCTTTGGTAGATTTAAGGGGTAATGCCCGCTACCTTGTGGCCTTAGTGCCTTTTGAGTGGTTTCAGTTTACTTGATCACATTAATTTGTGAAGTATCCTTGTCACTCCAGCCACATCCCACAAGCTTTACGTTTTCAGTACAGTCGTAAGGTTTGTGTGTTCGAAATATTTTAATGAAAGGTCCTTTTAAATACCTTAATGACAGATTTCCCTACCCTTTCATATACTTCGACTGGTGGAATCTCTACCCTTTCACATACCTGAAGCGTGGAAAAGGTACCCCTTTCGGGCGGAGACTCCCCGTATAGGCCATTATAGGGAGTACCCCCCTGCCCGATCTCGTTTTGTAAGAACTCTATCGAGCCGGACCCCCTACGAATAAATGACGCATGTTTGGAAAGCGGTATCAACGTTTAAGCTACTGGGGGTATGGCAACAGGATAAACTGCGCTGGAACTGTCATGTTGAACAGACGGTAAAGAAAACTTCAATATTAAATTAATCTTCATCATTCCCTATTTCCCTAAATTTAACAAATCCTTCTAGAAAAATTATCCCTTCCCAAATATGCCCAAAAATTTCACAAAATATCCCACAATACAGCTTCGTGGGATGAGCAGAGATTCTGGATTGCTTGAAACGCGATCGAGATATTAACGTTAAATCGATGTTCAGAGACGCAAAAACGGTGTTTAGGTTAAGTACCGCCTTAAAACCGCCTTGATGAGTTGTATGTCCAATAGAGGTAAAAGCATCCTTTGAGAAAGCCTATTGGAGCCTGAAACGTCGTAGTCTCCCCGATGAGAAAATGAAAGAACTGGCTGCCACTATACTTCGATCTGTCGCTCTCAACTACATTGAACGGAAACGCGCACGTCCCCCAAAGGCACTCCTAGTAGCCATCGAAGAGTTAGAGACGCGATGACATCGTTATCACCAAACCAGACAAAGGATCAGGTGTAGTCGTGATGGATAAGCAGGAATATCTGGGTTTGTTATCGGATGCCTCTGTGAACGACACAAGCAAATTCCTTGGTCTCTTATGACGTCTCATCGCTCTTCACAAATGTACCCCTAGACGAAACAATTGACATCCTGGCACCCAAAGCTTTCGAGAACAACTGGTTCAATGACACCTATGATCTAAACTTGACCAGAACTGATCTTGTTGATCTTCTACACGTTGGTACAAAGGGGCAGCTGTTTCAGATCGACGGGGCCCTATACGAAAAGGCCGATGGAGTAGCTATGGGGCTTCCCTTGGACCCCTTTTGGCTAATGTATTCAAGTGCTCTATTGAAGGGTCCCTAAAAAGTCAAGGAAAACTCCCAGAATTTTGCCGCCGCTACGTAGATGACACTCTAGTCATGACTAGATCAGGATGCCAGATCTGGCAACAGGTACAGCATTTTTGGATACCTTGAACCATGCCCATAGCGCCGTGAGTTTCACTATGGAGGTAGAGGAAAATGGGATGCTCCCATTCCTTGGGGTACACTTTTGTTTTTCCGGCCCAGGCTGAATATTCCTATTTTTCTGTCGATTTTAGGTTGAAAATATTCTTGTAATATTCTTAATTATAGCTTATGACATTTCCGTTTAAGGACGTATTGGGGTATCCCATATCAAGTTAAGTGTTTGCTATTTTGTACTGCACATTACCGGTACCGCTCATCATTGAACATTTTGCTATTGCTAGCTAGTTAAAGTAAAAAGTTAAGTAAAAACATATCATTATTTACAGATATTATTTACAGATTTTCAACGCACGAAATTATATTCTTTTCACAATTTCAGCCTCAGATTTATTCTTAAAATAGTCTTAAAATCTCGCAAATTTCAGCTTCGATATTCTTATAAAATATATTCTTATAAAAAAAAGAGTGTGCAGCTTCTAAATCGCGCTCCATGTGTTGAAACAAAGGTTTACGTGAAGCCGACAAAAACAGGGCTACTCCTGCACTATCATAGCCATGTGGACAGCCGCTACAAGCATGGTTTGCTTGTTACCATGCTTGATCGTGCGCACCGGCTATCATCATCTTGGGCGCATTTCTCAGAAGGGTGTGAACGCTTGAGAGGAGTTTTCCGTAAGCTGAGGTATCCGAATCACCTTATTGATTCCGTCATCAATAGATCGTTTTCACCTGACGTCATCACAACTAAAGATGCACCAAAGTTTTTATCCCCATCAGGCATAAGCGACGGCATATTTATCTCTGTTTACAATTTTACAGCTCAATAGCGTGCTTCGTTTGGAAACCAGAGCATTGTGAATTTCCGGGTTATGGAGGTGCGTGACACAAGGCTTCGATCCAGTTTGTTGAAAAATATATACTAATCTCATGATTTTGAGCCCTTTTAGAGGTTAGAGCATTCGAAAAAGTGCTTCTGTAAATGCTTGTTTTTTCAGTACTGATGATCAGTCGCCTAGATAGCCAAAGTAAGTTCCAGACGTTTACACTATTTTCGGGTCGCCATATTTGTGTACCACGGATGTACACATATATGGCGTTTTCATACTGGGCTCTGTCAATTTCTGCGACACATTTCGACGAATATCTGAAGTTTGAGGAAACGAACAGGCCTAAAACCTGGACAAGTGTCTTATTTATTTATCTTCTATAACATCACAATTTCTTAGCTTTTTCTACTGGATGGTTTTCGATTTATTTTTTTATTGCGTGACAGTGAAAACGATCTATAGGTTTATCAACTCGAGAGTCGCAGTGGATCAGCCTAAACAGCACACCGACGACGTCATCCAGATAGATCAGGATGCTGCAGTGTCTGTCATCTATTTACAAGCATTATTCCAAAGAACATAACACTGCTGTTCCGAACTTTCTTAGCACGCTTCAATGTAATCAAGAAATGCACGAACAAATTTTGACTGCCTTGTTAATGAAATGCTTTGTATTCAAGATCTTAAACCAGCACTGAATGTACAGTCTGATTCTCTTCGTGCTAAAGTATTTATGTAACAAGAGGCTACAATTAGCCTAAACTCGGGCTTGCAAAAAACAGTATTGTATCCCTAACTTAGCGCTAAACAAAAGAATAGAGGGAAGTCTGTCTTTCTTACATCGGACGCATTGTGTTTAGCTTGTGTTGGAGTCTATTTCTTTAGACCCCTATCAACATATATTCCTCTAAAATACAGCTCAGCCATTGAGAACAATAATTATAACACTTGTAAAAAATATTTCTAAAAGAACAAGAAAAAGAGAAACAGAAAAATAAAGCCCGTGACATATACCCCTAAAGGCAGCTAAAGGCATCGAACCCGGATTAGCTGCGTCACAGGCAAGAACAGTGACCTTTAGGCCACAGAGTTTATCGTTTTGCAAGGTGATAAAAATAGTGTATTGATTCCAAAAAAAAACTAAGCACACTTGTTTTCGCTTCGATGGATAATTGTTTGAGAAAGGAAACGCTTATCGAACGATGTAGGATTTTTTCGCATAAACGTTAATGGAGTACGTCTCGGTGAAATGTGAGTAGAAAATTAATTAGCAGAGTGAAACTGTTTACAAACACTTCTCGTTTGTCGTCTCATGTTATTATAATCCGGTGAGGGTAAAAGGCGGAAGGGTGACAAGCCCGGATGTCATTTCATCAAGCGAGATGCAAATCCACCCTTCGAGAATCTCATATCGATCTTGCGAGTTTCTTTCTTGTCGGTCGAGAATTTTTTATCGGTCGAGAAATTTATTTGTCGGTCGAGAATTTTTTCGTCGGTCGAGAAATTTATTTGTCGGTCGAGAATTTTTTCGTCGGTCGAGAAATTTTTGGTCGGTCGAGAATTTTTCTTGACTCGAAAATTATTTGTCGGTGGAGAAAATTTTTGTCATTCGAAATTTTTTTGTCGGTGTAGAATTTGAGTGTGATAACGCAAGGGGTGACAGGCCGCACAATCCCTACCGGCGTGAAATATATTTTGTAACCTTTTATATTTTTGCTCTAACGAGTAGATCCTTCAAGGATTTCCCTTTCTTATATGAAAGGATAGGTGGTTGTTTGAATATCTGGCGAAGTAGCGGTTGATTTTGTATGAGGTGCCATTTTTTGAGTAAGGCTTCTTTTAAATTGGATATTGATGGTCGATATTGTTTACAAAAGGCAAGATTTCTTTCTTTTCTTTGTTGTTCTGTTTAAGCGCTGTAGCTCTTCCTGTGAATTTTATTCCTGATAGGATTTTGTCTATTAGATTGCGTGGGTAACCTCTGTCCACCAAGTGTTTCTTGAAGTTTGAAATGTTCTCTTCAAAAGTAGCTTTTGAGGAGTTTGTTCTAAGGATTCTTAACCGATTCGCCCTTCACGAATCCATTTTTGACACTTGGTGGGTGGCAAGAGGTGAAATGTGTGTACTGGAAGGTTTCCGTTGGCTTAAAATGTGTTCTTATATCAAGGGTCGATTGTTCCTTGAATCTGTTGCCTTTGTATATAACCGTGTCTAGGAACACAGTCTCAGTGTCAGAGATATCGGCCGTGAATTTGATAGTTGGGTGATGTGAATTTCCTTGTTCGATGAAAGTTTCAATGTCGGGTTTACTTATGTCCCACATACAAAATCAACCGCTACTTCGCCAGATATTCAAACAACCACCTATCCTTTCATATAAGAAAGGGA
Source organism: Pachyseris speciosa (assembly GCA_016490735.1). Taxonomy (NCBI): domain Eukaryota; kingdom Metazoa; phylum Cnidaria; class Anthozoa; order Scleractinia; family Pachyseridae; genus Pachyseris; species Pachyseris speciosa. The sequence goes on along the minus strand of JAEMWC010000245.1, from coordinate 799,719 downwards.
AATCCTTGAAGGATCTACTCGTTAGAGCAAAAATATAAAAGGTTACAAAATATATTTCACGCCGGTAGGGATTGTGCGGCCACCTCACCCCTTGCGTTATCACACTCAAATTCTGCACCGACAAAAAAATTTCGAATGACAAAAATTTACTCCACCGACAAATAATTTTCGAGTCAAGAAAAATTCTCGACCGACCAAAAATTTCTCAACCGACGAAAAAATTCTCGACCGACGAAAAAATTCTCGACCGACAAATAAATTTCTCGAAAATTTGGTTTATCAACCGAGTTGATAATGTAAATTGACCACCGTACAGGGATTCGATTAGCTGACGTTTCGAGCGTTAGCCCTTCGTCGGAGCGAATCGAGGAATTGTGGGTTGTGTATGGTTTATATAATTTCTCGACCGACGAAAAAATTCTCGACCGACAAATAAACTTCTCGACCGATAAAAAATTCTCGACCGACAAGAAAGAAACTCGCAAGATCGATATGAGATTCTCGAAGGGTGGATTTGCATCTCGCTTGATGGAATGACATCTGGACTTGTCACCCTGAGAACTGGATCTTAAAAATAATCTCGACCACTTTTGTCCACCATGGCGTTCCATAGAATGTAATGTATGCACAGTGGCGTGAAGAAATTAATTCAGCTGAAAGAGTTAATTATTCTGCAGCCTAACACAGAGAATATTAACACAAGCTAGCTGTCTATCTCGGTCACAACTACTCTTCACCGGGCTTGCTTTCTTATGAACTCTTGAGGTGATTAAATTTTACCTTGAGTTTTGCTTTCATAGGGTTAGTCTGTTCGGGAGTGTTGGTCAATGATATTTGCAGTGTATTTGTGCGAATCGTTCGCGGCTGCGAGACAGGCGAGCTTTTGCCATCTTGTCAATTTCACAGTGTAGGTCAAACTCTTTGACAGTTTTGAAATGGATTAAATAAAATTTTATTTTTCCAGGGTCGATTGTAAGAGATTTAGGAACGGAGCCCCGTAGAGGCTTATTCAAGTTATAGTTTTCCGAGTTTTACAAGAGTCTCACATCGGTCGCGCTGCTAATTCTTGTTATGATATGAATAACTGAACTCAGTGCTCGCGTTCAAAAGTCGTCTCATCGAAGGTACCAGATGTTATAAAATATCTCTGTCAAATCCAATTTGTTTTCAGCAAATTGTTGTTACCGGGATCAACAACTAGCCCCTTTTCTAGATAATAATTTTACGGTTAATAATCTTGAACCTAGCCTAGCACAGTGAATAATCAATGTTAAGCTACAGTCGGCGACAAAATTACTTGAGACAGCACAGCAAAGGGCTATTTTGTACGCTCGGCGGCTCCCCCTTCCCTCTCAGTGTTGTTTCTCGCAATTCTCTCAGCAGATCCTGTGACCCCAAAATTGGGGGACAGCGGGAAAGGGTAAACTGTTTCAACAATTTTGTCGTTAGCTGTAGTTGCTGATCTCAGCGACAACAAAATGTTGAAAACTAATTGGATTTGACCGAGAAAGTTTTCATTGTAGAGGGGACTTGTGCTTTGATAGACTTCATATAAATATATTACAAATGAACCCGCTTGAAGTGATTTGTCTTAGGTTTGCGTTTATAGGATTAGTCAGTTCGCAACTGATTATAATATTTTCCTCGTTTGTCGCTCGATCTTCTAGAGTTCAGTTATTCATACTCATAACAACAAAAGCAGCTCGACCGATTTGAGACTCCTGTAAAACTCTGAAAACCATAACTGATAAGCCTCTGTGAGACTCCGTTCCTAAATCGCTTACAATCGACTCCGGAAAAATAAAATTTTAATTTCAAAACTGCCAAAAGAGTTTGACCTACACTCTGAAATTGACAAGATGGCAAAAGCTCGCTTGTCTCTGTTGTCTCGCAGTCGAACGATTCTTTCGTGCATAGCTTCACAAATACGCTGCAAATATCATTCGCGAACAGGCTAATCCTATGAAAGCAACACTCAAGGCAAATTTAATCACCTCAAGAGTTCATAAGTTATGTTTATACGAAAGTAAGCCCGGTGAAGAGTAGTTGTGACCGAGATCGGCAGCTACATAGCTTGCGTTTGGCTGTTGAATAATTAACTCCTTCAGTTGAATTAATTTTTCGCGCCATTTTACACACATTACATGCCAGATAATTATGCGATTCCGCAAGTCATGCCACATGCCATTCCGCAAACTCATTCCGCCTTTTACCCTCACCGATTATAATCGGCTCCGAAGCACAAGACCTAGAAAACTCAGACCCCCCCAATCTGGAAAACTCAGACCCCTCATGAACGGCGATAATTCATTTTGCCCACGTTTATTTCACTTTGAAAATTTGTATAGTTATGAGGGAGTCTGAGTTTTCCAGTTTGGGAGGGGGGGGGGGGGGGGGGTCTGAGTTTTCTAGGTCTCGTGCTCCGGAGCCGATTATAATAACGTGAAGTGTTTGTTATCTGCGATAAATAGACGGTGTAACATTTCAGCGCACTGAACGGCGATAATTTATTTTGTCCACGTTTATTTGACTTTGAAAATTTGTATAGTTTTGAGGGGGTCTGAGTTTTCCAGATTTGGGGGGGGGGGGGTCTGAGTTTTCTAGGTCTGAGGTCTGAGGTCTGAGTTTTCTAGGTCTGAGTTCTCCAGACACCCGATACGGGGAACACGGCGGCAATCCATCTGGAGTTAAATTTTGGTCATGTTAAAAGCTTTCTTCTCGCTGTTGAACTTGCAAACATTCGTATAGACACTTCTCTTAACATATTAGTTGTTCAGACTTCAAAGACACAAGGTGAATCGACGTTTTCCGATACGTGACAACAGGCATCATTCTTGCTGTTGATATGAGATTTACACTTCCGAATCACTGGGCCGTGAAAGGTCAAACTCCCTTTGTCTGTAGTCTCTAATTTTTGGCGCTCCCCTCGCATCGCGTCTCCTCGCAACTTCGCGCGCGCACGTGCCCCCACAATCCGTCGCCAAAATTAGAGACTACTCCCGGGGACTACTCGCAGTCTACTGAAGCAGAGACGAGGAAACCCGGCAGTCCATCTGCCGTTAAGTTTACTCATGTTAAAAACTTTCTTCTCGCTGTTGAACTTGCAACATTCGCATAGACACTTCTCTTAACTTATTGTTTTTTCAGACTTCAAAAGACACAAGATGAATCGACATTTCCCCATACGTGACAACACGCATCACTGTTGTTAAAAATGTTAGCGCTTGCGTAGAAACGCCGGAAGTGCACTTTGTGGATGATACTCGACGACGAAAAAGAAGAACCGTCGGTAATCTTAGACCCGGGCGACGCGCGAGATGCGCGCAGCCCGAGTAATTACGAAAATTTGGTTTATCAACGGAGTTGATAATGTAAATTGACCACCGTACAGGGATTCGATTAGCCCCCCCCCCCCCGGGGGGGTACTCCCTTATATGGGCTATATAGGTATGCGCGGCCCCAATGGGTATAGTTTTTTAAGTCGTTTTGGTCTGAAATAGGGTATCGATTTTAACCATTTTGGTCTCTAGTCCTGAATTAAGTATATTTTTCAGAAGAAGCTACTTTATCATTAGGCGATAAGACCATCAACAAAAGAGTCACAAAAGCCCTTCTCAAGTTCTGTTTACGCTAACCGTGTGGGTGAAATAGGTCTGAAACAGGGTATCAAATTTTTGGTCAGGTCTGAAATAGGGTAGGGAAAATCGCAGATTTTGGTCTGAAATAGGGTAAGGGTTTCAGGAAGCGGGCCGCACACCCCCACCAAATTTTTCTTCGAACGTTAGCCCTTCGTCGGAGCGAATCCGGATTCGCTCCGACGAAGGGCTAACGTTCGAAACGTCAGCTAATCGAATCCCTGTACGGTGGTCAATTTATATTATCAACTCTGTTGATAAACCAAATTTTCGTCTTTCACTCCCCCACCGACGCAACACCACAGTTTCTTTAGAAACGAATCCCTCTATTCATGTAATTAGCTTGGCACTCTTTTATGCAAATTCGCTTCAACTTAGCCTTTCATAAACCGCTTTTTATCATTAATTATGTAACCTTGATACTGGCGCAAGATGCACCGAAACGTGGGTTTCTATCACTCATATTTCTTGTCTCATGAATAATAATAAATGCGGCATAACATCTGCCAGGGCGTAAGCGTCATGAGAAGATGATGATGGTAATAATAATAATAATAATAATAATAATAATAATAATAATAATAATAATAATAATAATAATTTTATTTACTCATTTAGTAACAATATTTACAAAAATACATTCTGCTAAAAAACAAACTCAAATAAGAGCAATAATTTTGCATTAAATAGGTGTTTCTTACTTTCTTATCAACAATTTAAGTGAAAGACTTCACGCCAATCCGCCACGATCTGACTTCTCTTCTACAATTAATTCGAATTAAAATCATTTCAATTCATAATAATAATGCAATTATTCGTCGAAAACAAATACAGAAAGGTTTCGGATAAAATTCGATAAACGCTTTCAAATTCTGCACCTCATATTAAAAAGTGTTCATGCATGATACTTTTGAAAACGTTATTAATATATGCAAAATTGCAAGTCATATAAAAACATGATTAAAGGAACATTTTGCGTCACGTGACCTGGGTATTTGACACCACCAGCAAAAGGCAATGGCCATCCTTAACTCAAACCTAGGGTTATTGTTAAGGTTGTGGCTGGGCTTAGGATTAGGGTTAG
>JAEMWC010000245.1:740000-787500 GCA_016490735.1 Pachyseris speciosa | reverse complement strand
AACACAGATAACTAAAGACCACAAATGAAATCCAATAAAACTTTATGACCTGCACTTCCTTTCAACTATTTACAATATCACAGTTATATTATAACGGACTTCTTTAGATACAGAGTTCTCATTTGTTTCTTAAATAGTCCCATTTATTATCTATCTTTACAATTACACTTTCAATAATTTTATTTTCTATTTCCACGATGGATTCACCCACCTTGTTTTACAAATAAAGGAGACTTAGTTTAAATAACATTACGCCGAGGGGATAGTGTAAGGGATTGGAGCAACAAGAAAACTTAAATGGAGCCTTGGCATGTTACTTAGAATCAATGCACGAAAGATCGATGGTATCAAAGAGTTTCCTAAATAAAGGATAGCTGCTCTCAACCAAATCAAGAGAGTAAATTACATTACAAGTTCAATTTGGTTTACTTTCGTTATGAACACTTAGCTGCTGACTGAAAATAACTCGCCAAAACGGCAAGTCAAACTGAGATAGTACAACTAAATTTTAAAATGGCACTGGGACAGCATCCTAATTAAATAAGATATCAATGCTTGTATAACTTCCCTTTAGTCTCATGACCTGCATGTTTAACTTTTTAAAGAGAATGGAGAGAAATAATCGTTCCTTTTTATGTTGACTGTCGCCGAAAATTGAAACAAAGAAACCATATTCTGCCTTCACAGCAAAATACATATCATCGGTTACCAGCGCGGGAAACCAAACGCAGAGAACATGCTGTCCCTACAAAGCCTGGGGAGAATATACAACGGGCACCACGCGTAGGAAATCGCGGAAGAACATGTGATTAGAGACGATAGCGGCAGAATATGCTATTGCTACAAAGCCTGGGAGAAACATATAACGGACTCCAGGCGAGGGAAATCACGCTAAGCGCGGGAAAAGCCAAAAGAAAGCCTCGATATATTTGATTTTGCTGTTGCTTGGTTAAAAAAGCGGTATCTTTGCTCTGGTTTATAAAAATGCGTTGTGCAAGCTTCACGCACCAACCAAGTCAAGAACATGGCAGTTTTAGCACAAGTTTCTTCCAAAACCTTAAAAGAGCAAATTGGGTTCATTGGATAAACAATAGCACAGAACTTACTTTCGGCTCACACATTTTTTAAGAGACCCAAAATGTATGGAATAGTTTATTTGTGCACTTTACTGTTTCCAAGGAATTTTCCATAGCAGCAATGTGAAGTTACGTTGATCATCCCTTAACTTCATTGTTCATGGGTTCGGTTACCCAATCGAACAGAACCAACGAGATGATCGAGAGGAACTCTATATTAACAGTTCCTGTTAGAGCTGAGAAGGGAAACCATACTTAATAATCTGATTTAAAACCAATGATAATATTTCCTATTGCAAGATGTGATCGTATGTCACACACTTGTAAAGTAGCCTGAAGATGATGCGGCTAGTGCCTCGGAGCGTAACCTCAGATACAACCTTCCTCGTCTCCATGGGTTTTGAAGTTGCAGTGGTTTAAAATCGTCTCTAAAACACTTTTCTTGTCCGCCGATCACAGCGACCAAACACAAGTCTTTCATTTTGTCATCGGAAAGATTGTGCCATCTGGCAGATTTGTCCCTGTTCTGGCACTTCTTGCGAAGTTGTTGCACAACCATTTTAACAACTTCGCCTGCTTTGGTGCTTGGCGTAATATGAAGCTAACACAAGAAAAACAACAACAAACTGATTATCTATTATGTATTATATAATAAGGTGAATAGTTCGCGCGTTGTGATTGGTTCTTAGCTATGATCTATTAGAGGACAGATGCACAGATTACGTCATCAAGACCCACTTTTTTCCAGAAATGTGAAAATAAACAAGTTTTTCGCTTGTATTTTGTTTGTTTATTATATAAAACAAATAGATTCCATGTTGCCGTGCGTCTGATCAGTAATAGAACACAGAAGACGTCAAAATGTGGTAAAAACATCACTGACACACTCGCCTGCGGCTCGTGTGCCACTTCTTTGTTTTTACCACATCTTGACGTCATCTGTGATCTATTACTGAACAGACGCACGGCAACATGGAATCTATTTGTTAAGTGTAAATATATGGAGACGACTAATGGAAAGGCAAATCAAATATTTTTCCTCAAAGTTCACAGAAATGTTTCAAAGCAACTGCTGACCAAACAAAAAGGAAGAGAAATGCGATGCCCTTGGGCTTAGCAACCTTGTTCCTTCGCCGTTTAATTTTTCGGGTAGCAAAACCATTTCAGAAATATGGTGACGGGTCGCTCTCAGATACATGAACAAAAAAATTAAAAATACTATACAAAAAAGGTATAATTAAGAATATCACTGTGCAAGTACGGATCAGTTTACAGTGTTGCTTTACATTTGTTTCTGAGTGTTTGTCGATCCAAGTCATGGTCAGGGATCCGCAAATCTCACTGCTTTGTGACCGGTACTCGATAAGAACGCTCATGTTGATCCATTACATTCTACGGGTCGCCGGGAGTTGAAATGTTAAAAAATAACAGCATTTCCTTTACCGTTACAGTGGCCCCTGGAGGAAGACTGGTCTCTCCTGCCGTGTGAATTTGGACCACTCCCTCCTTTGGACTATCACTAGAGGAGGAACCTGCAAGGAAGGATCACACATGTTTCAGTACAGGCTCATCAATTTTCACGAACGATTGGAAGTACATACATGCATGTATGCATAAAACTCGCGCCACTTTCTCAACCAATGAGAAGCAAAACCAAAACCAATCACGACTTGCACACGCGTATTTTCCACTTTATTTAAGTCTCAAATGTATTTAGCTGAGCAAAGATGCTCTACTTATTGGGGAGACTAAATCAAATCAACTCTAAATAAATCCAATGAAATCAAATGTTGGTTTTTGGGGAGAGGGGAAAACCGTTTAAATAGTGACGTAAGGACCAGGCCCATTGTATTGCTCTGAACCCAGCGGTGCGATCCCCGCAAGCTACCACGGTTAAATCCCAAACTTAAGGTAATTCCTCTGAAATAAAACTAAAATCGATTTTTGTTAAAACTTTGTCCACTGAATATCCATCATATGAGAACTTCAATTTTGGCATAAAAACGGGGGGTACCCGTGTTCGTTAAGTAACAGCGTGTCATTGAAAATGTCCCATTTTGGCATTATTTAATGCTTATTATAAGAATGCATTCCAAATTATTGTAAAATCTTCGTGAGTTCAGACTCATGTGAACACCAATACATTGTGTTGGACACAGATAAACATTAAGTTTGTTTTGTTTGAACAAGGAATTAGGGGAGGAAGTGAAATGCGACTCCCCTAAAAACGACTGCCCAGGAGGCTAATGTTTACCAAACCGCAAAATTCAAAGACCACAGTGTATCTGCTATTTTCCTTGTTTATTCAATTTTCAACAAAAGAAATCAGATCAGTCTTTTCTCACACAAAGCTTATTATTAGTTGATTAAAATTGACTGGAAAAAGTATTGGGTGCCAATGCTCACTAGTGAGCTATAACCATTTACTGACAGAACTCACTGTCAATAATGAGGCGTGCACCAATGACGCCATAAATTATGCGCAGTAAGGATGGGCGATGCAATTGTGAGGAATCACCTTCACTTTAAACAATAACCGTAAGCACATGAGTTTGAAATATCAGTTGGCAAGTAAAAAGAAAAAGTCGGAACTTACTGTGCCCATTGCAGTGAACTTTTCCTTTTAGATCCGAGGAACACACACAGCACTGGCCATCAGCATGAGAATCTGAGTACTGAAACACCTCTACCAGCGGTATTCCTCCTCGGATTTGCCGATCCCTGGCATAGTGAAGGGCATCTAATATCCAACGCATGCCTTGCCATGTCTCGTCCAGTTCCTGAGTAGAATAATACATGCATTAATTTTAATTAATTTCGGTTTGAAATTGAAATAGCAAAAATAGAAAACAAAAACCTATCAACGGCCTGAGAAAAGTCGAGAAGTTTATCCGCGTTCGTTTCTCCACTTTAGCCTTCAATATTATACACCTCAAGTCGTAAGACATCATTATCCTGTTGGTTTAGTCACAGACAGTTCAATCACACTATGCTAAAAAGCCTTAACGGTACACAGAATTCAGGAAATAAATAGCATTTAACTTACTTCCCCTGTTTTAGAGGGGATAGTATCCCGAGAGAAAAAAGGCGTTTAAAAGATGAAGAACACGTCCTATTCAATAACTACCATCCAAGTCAAATTTTATGAGTTCGCGTTGACAATTACTTCTAAGTAAGAAAACTGAAGAGGCAATAAAGAGAAGATGAATACATTTGATTGCAACTATTCTAGACATTTCACTCGTCTCACATAACAACAACATCACAACAAAATACAAAAGAGCAACAAAAACAAAACAAAGTGTACAAAGTGAAAAAGGATGCAGGACGAGTTAAATTTTAACAGACAATTAAACAGACTGGCCACACAAGCGAAAGCATCTGTTTGGACTGACTTCAACGCGTGTTACAAGAAAATCAAACTCAGCTTGAAGCACCTACAATAACTGATTGTTTTACTATTCAGACCACTTACCCGCTGGAAATCTAACAGCTGTTCTTGTCGAGCTTTTGCAAGCTGTACTTCAATTTGTGAAAATGCCTTGTTTAAAGAAAGTGGAATTAATTAGACAAATTGTTTTTACCTTAAATACAAGCATGATTCACAAAAAATATATATCCTTTAAAAAAGACTAGAAATTAGTAGATATTACTGTCTGAATCTGAATCAATAGCAAGGCAAATGACAGATAGTGCGCAAAAGGCACGATACAGGGTGTCGGTCTAGATCACATTTCATGGAAAAGAAAACAGTACTCATTGGAAAAGGGCAGTTCATCCTCGCTGAGGATAGACTGACAACTCGATTCTTCATGGAGATTTACCATTGAATACAAGTTATTGATTAAATTTCAACGCGAAATTATCTACATAGCACTGGGGTCTTTGAAATGGTTAACTGTCTCAAACACCTCATAGCGCTACATGAGTTAAAAGACTCAATTCACAAGACAAGGGTTAGTACCTCTCTAAGAGACTGCTGGCTGATAACAGAGTCCATATCCAAAACGGACGAGAGACGGGAATAATGACAAATGAACTCCTGCTGGTATGTGAACATATGAACTGAAAAACAGTTAAAGAATGACTTTCACAGTTGTTGTAAAAATTCTAGTCTTTTAATAATACAGATGAGATATGGGGAGCCCCTACACAGACCCTTGTGATGTAATCCATGCAGTTCTACGTTTTGCACTGCGAAGAGGTTCCAGTGGTGAAGTGTGACATTCAAATTAACTGAAATCTATTCAGCAATAGTTTCTTGTCCTATGCTTTACAAGATGGTTCTAACATTTCTGTTTATGACAGAGCTCCTCCATTAATAGTACTTATGATCACTGAACTGAAACTCACAGAGATGTCAACTTTTGTGGAAAACTTTACGAGGCTTTCAGATTTGAAGGCTTTGGGGGCATTCTTCAGGAGTGACACCAATCAAACGAAAGCCAGTGGCGATAGTTTGCTGTAATGTTATTTGTTTTTATTAATGTTGTTAAAATTGCGGCACTGTGTTTTTGTTGCACAACTCGATGCAATTCTTGAAGTTGTCACTTTAGCGCGACAAAAATTGCATCGAGTTGCGCGACAAAACTCGCCTGTATGAAAGGGCCTTTAGGATGTTGAAAAGTAGTAAAGAGTGTTAACTCACTCATTTCAAAGGTCTGTACTGATAGGGAGATGTAGTTTTTCTGATGTGAGAGGCAGTCCAGTTGACCCGGAGCGCTGCACACTTCCTCAGGAGGTGGAAACACAATGATAAATGACACATTCTCATCCAGTTCCACAACTTCACGGTCATATATTCTATGAAACCTTGATGCCTAAAAAACAGAGAAAACACAAATAGGCAAGTGTAAAGACTTGAGTTAGTCCTATACCCCGGTAGAACATTCCTATCATTCCTATGGTGCTCCATATGATGCTGATGTAAGGTGGTTCTTAAAGTTAATCCAAACACAATATTGAGCAGTACTTTTGTAATAATTTTATAATAAATTTGGAATACTCAAAGGTTTACATGTAAATCCTACCTCTTTACTGACTCCTAACTTCTCCATTAGGGATTCTGCTGCTTGTGCCACCAGAACCTGAAATTCGTGCGCAGTTTTCGATGGTTCCTGAATATCCTCCTTTACAGAAAAAAAAAACCACATACAACAAATTATACAACATAATTAACCAACAAACAAATAAAGCAATGACAAAATCGACACACAGAACGTTGTATTTTTCGACCATAAGGGAATATGTAATAATTATTATAAATGTCAAAGTTACAATTTTTTTTGGGTTTAAATATTTTCGTTTTTCCTCTTTCCCCATTATGGAGATTTGTTGTAATGAATGAGAGACCTGGGAGAAAGAAGTCCAATAAAAATCAACGGTGAATTCTATCTCTCTATAAATGGCAAATTTATAACAAATAAAGTAAACTTGAAAAGAAAAAGCGGTACTATTGGGGGATGATTTAATTGCTGTACCTGGGCTTTTAAACATTCAGTTACGATTTCATCAGATTAACTTAAAATATTTTCTAACAGTCAATAATTTGCAGTTAATAGATTTCAAACGTGTGCCTGACCATGAAGATTCACTCGCATACAGCTACAACTATATTATATAGATGACAATGGCATTATTATCCCCAACTTCCTCACCGCAAACCCCTTTGTTAAAGAACCCACCTTCATGGAGTCCAATGTTTGAAGCCACTGCCATTCTTCTCTGAAACATACAAACACACGACAATACTATCAAGTAACAGAAGTTACCTTCATTCAACCTTATAAACTCATCATTGAAAGACTGAGGACTGTCTTCATCTGCTATATCAGGAAACACTGTCACGCTGTTTTGGCATCATTTCAAAAAGCTAAAACAAGTCTACACAAATAAATAATCGTGTAGTTTTGTTACTAAAGAGTACTTTGGAGTCTTTACTTAAAGGCTGCCGTTATTCTATTTTTAAATACTGCTCAAGGTGTAAAAGTAAAGATACAGAGGAATGAATAATTCTTACCTGGATACATTTGGGTTATCTCTTATTTTCACATGTGGTAGAACATTGGGGCAGTTTTCTTGCACCACCACATGTATTGCATCCACAAAGGTTCTGAGCTTCAGATATCCAATGTAAAGCCCCCTGGGTGAAATACAAACAAACACGTTTCCCATGAGAATCCCCCAACCAAGAACTGACTGGCTTCATGGCTAAGCAACATGATATACACTGACAATCTCAGGTTGAATGTCACAAATGCCGGTCCAAGACCTTGTAGGTCACAAACCTGGGACAACAAAGAACTAAACCACTGACAGGAAACAAAGTAATAATCTTGGTCAGATGTTCTATCACTGAGCGACTGGGAGACTCATAGAGAGATAGGGCCAGTCAATAGGTTTATATGTGATAGGGGAATTACAGCATACTGCACTGATCAACAACCGGGCATGCCTGAAGCTCTGTGGGGAAGTGTGGGGAATGCTTCCCTGGTTTTGCACACTTTTGACCCCCCCCCCCCCCCCAACTCTTCTTCCCAGCATTCACCTTGCAGGCAGGTAATAAAGAAACAGTTAAAGCTCAGTCATAAAATATGAAGCTGTATAACTTAAAACAATGAAAAACAGATTACCCATATATTTAGGTTTCAATCAACTGCAACAAATGCTTTAAGAAAATCATTTGTGTTACATTAAACTAGATGGAAAAGTATAAGGCACTGTAAAGTATACAGTTATTCTGAATCTTAAACAATACTTTAATTTGGTCAGTTCTGTGCTTGAAGCCTTGATGCTACTCAACAAATTAATTAATTTAAAAAGAATTTTTCAAAGCCTTTCAGTGATAAACAGTTCTTTTTCTGGTTTCAATGAAACACTAAAATCTATAAGAGAGCCTTCAGAATACCGGCATCTACAAACTATTACCTTTCAAGGCACTTTTTACTGTTTTCAAAATACTGTATCTTTTCCTTAAAGACAAAAGAAACCAGAGAAGTTAATAGGAAGATAGCAACACGCTTTCCAGATAAGACAAACAGCTAAGTTGTGTTTCCAGATCATCCTTTGCATGTCTTCAACAGAAGCAATAACTTCAAAGGTGTTCACAAATGATTTTGTGTTTCCCTCTGGTACATGTAAGCACAAGGCAAATTTTGGAACTGTTTGAATTACCACTACTTGTCTAATGTTTCATTCAGTTGAAAACCTGAAGGATAGACTATGATCAACACTGAATTATACTTGAATTGAATTTTGTGCACATAAGAATGTTGGAGGAGGGGGTGGGGGGTGACAGCTGCAACATGGTGTCATGGGTGGAGTTGCACTAACCTGAACAGAAGATAGAAGTATCTCTGATGCAGAAGACAACTCGTCTTGTAAGCCTGCCTGCAGGGGAGCTGACTGTGTCTTCTTTTGAAGTTTGCTTAGGGACGACCACTTCAAAGACATGATACGTGGCCGAAAGGAACTTGCATGCTGACCAAAGCAACAAGGAAATTATTTCACTGAGAACACTGGCTGAGCAGTGCACAAATCCATAAAAACACATGGTATAACAATCAGCAGAGGAACCTACAGGCCCACAGCATGGAATAGCTGCACTGCTACTTTTCTCTGTGCAGGATGCTAATAGATTTGATCACTATGCAACCAAACCAGTGAATAGCACTACTCAACCCTGAAGAGTACATGCTATCCACCTCCAATTCAGTGTACATTAAAAATATGTTAAAAACTTTGTAGAGCCATTTATGAAGATCTCTTCAAAGTTATTGGTCCCTTGGCCAATAATTTTTCCAGATGAAACTCAGATGTTTCAGGCCCAATAAAAAAGTAGTGCCCAAAGGACCAATAACTTTGAACAGAACTCCAATTCAGTGTAACTATCAATATCACTCACTATAGTGGACACAAGCTAAAAAGTCTACCCTTCAACTTTGAGGATTATTTGCTGGGGTCAGCAAAAAAATGAACAAACAAGTGAATAAATGAATAGTCAAACAGTACTGATAAGTGATAATACACCTAAGGAAAGGGTCGCACTAGAGCAAATTTTGTTTATTCGAGTACCAAATTTGTCAACACATACTGTAAAATAAGTGCAACCCCAAGTTTCCAAACCTTGCCAATTTTTGGTGGATTACCAGTATTTTGCCAATTTTCAAAGACACCAAAGTGCTACCTTGGAAATTTTGGCAAAACAGCCATTTTTATTTTTACATAGTCATTTTAATGTTTTGGGAAAATTGTGTAGTTTTGTATGCACGGTAGCAGGACAAAATAATTTTTAACATCATCTGTCTACCTCTTTTCAAAGCTAAGATTATGAATCACAGTATCCAGCATATGGGCATCCAAGAGACCACAGAAGATTTCATTTTATAAACGGTGCGTCTGTTCAGACTATTCAAGGGACATCTGCATTATCTGTAACTAACACCTATTTGCAGAAAAGCCTGTTGATAGTGCTTCAACAGTACTAAACTGCAATGGAGTTTTGTTAGGAATGAAACAGAGAATTAAAAAAATAGCCGAAGGAAGGAGGGTCATTTTACCCGGTGGGTTAGGGCTGATGTTGTCAATCAAATGAGTTTTGGAAACACAAACTTCGTTTAATGCAACCAAGGCCAAAAATTGGAAGTTGAAAACTGTCCACCCAAAATTTGATCGCCAAAAATTAAAAGATACCTGTACCTAAAATTTGCTAGGTGAGACCCGGCCTCTAAACTACAGGTTTGTGAATTTATACAGCATTATTAAGATTTAAAAGAGTTCCAAGAGCAGTGCTCACAAGGGCTATAGCAAGTAAGAGGCTAACCAAGGCACTTGGCTTCTCTGTATGTCTTGCAAAAAATATAGCAGGCTATGTAGTTTCACGGAAGCATAAGAATTTTTTATGTTTCTGTAAGAGGCTATACACTGAAAAAATAAATGAATATTAAAGATGTGTTTTTTGTACACATTGCCTGGTGACAATGTTTGTCTGACGATGGTCCAGGTCACCCTCCTTTTGTGTGCTTAAGGCACCTCTATTGTCAGGTGCTGCAACCTTGGTTGCTGGACCGCCATACTTACAATGACATAATTAACAGCAACAATCACAGTGCTCCCATTTCTATCTTTAACAGGCTTATAATGCAGACGTCCAAGATCTTGCTTCCCAAGAGCTCCCTGAATAAAATGACATTGAAAGGATAAGCTAACAGGTTAGCTCAATAAAAGTTTTGTAATAATAACAATGATCATTTATTGCAATATCTGTCAAATTTTGTGTGTGCTCCTGGCTAATTTTTAACATCAGTTAGAGTACAGACAGATAAAATTTTACTTTATGCAGAAGCTTGTGCAACTTTTGAAGTACAGTCAAACCTCTACTATCTAGACATGCCAGGACTGGAGTAAATAGTCTGGGTAATCAAGAGTCTGGATAATTGAAAATATGAATATAATGAGTAAATATAAGACTGAATTAATTAGGAATAAGAATTTAATGCGATAGTGTATTGTATTGCACAATAATATTTAACTTCACCCAAAAACTTTGGTCTAAAACATTTGGTCTATGAAAGGAAACAAACCTGTTAAATATCACCAAAAACTACATGTACACTAGTTTCTAGGGATCTTCATCATGCAACGATAATATTCATGAAAAATCTGAGATTAGAGGTAATAGTCCGGATAATCAAGGTCTGGATAATAATGGCTTGCTTTTAACAAGATGGAGGAGGGAGATTTGTAGATAGCACTCTCCAACCGAGAAACAGAACTAGAATTATTACATTCTGAACTTATTTCCTGTGTAGAAGCTACTGAACATGACAACCATGTCTCTGAAACCAAGAGTTTCTCCAGCAACAAAGAACTTCTCATAATTGCAGATGATGCTGTTCTCTTTTGTGACGCATCAACACATCAAGAACTTCAAACTGATCTGGAACGTGAATTCACTGAAATAAGTAATTGGTACACTGATAACAGGTTGACTATAAATGGCAAGAAGACCAAACTTATGCTGGCAGGCAGTAAAAGGATGCTGTCCTTATTTGAAGATTTCGAGTTGCAAACAAATGGTACACAAATCGATCGCATGCAGTCATTCAAATATCTGGGAGTAACAATGGATGCAAAATGGAGCTGGAAGCCACATATCAGCAATCTGCTAAAGAAACTAGGTCATCGCCTTTCTTTGTTCAATCGCATATTTCATACGTTAGACAATAGAACTTGCATAGCCTTCTACAATGGGCTAGTGCTGCCACATCTAGACTATGCCGACACAGTGTGGATAGATCAACCCAGTCTAAAATCAGAAATTGAAAAATTGCAAAGTTTTCAGAACAAATTTGCAAGGAAAATTAAATTAGGCAAGATGTCTTGTTCAGAAGCTCAGAAGTGTCTGAATTGGTTCCCCCTGGCTGGAAGACGTCTTTCTCACCGATGTACCGCCATAGAAAATGCAATCAAAGGAAACATTCAACAACATTTTGAAAGTTTTAAATCAACGATAAGAAGTTCACATGGCTACAACACTAGAAATGGCTACTTACCTAGATTGCCTAAACCTAAAACAGAATGCGGAAAGAGAGTGTCCTACTTCCGTTTTACAAATGACTGGATGTCCCTCCCAGTATTTTTAAGAAAGCCAATGCCATGCGCAATTTTTAAGAAAAACCTTACAAGGTTCTTAATGGATAAACATTTTTAGATAATAGATAAATATTTTAGATGAACGCCGTATTGTTGATAGATAATTATTTGTAAATAGTTTTTGGGACAGTACGTAGTTTTTGATAGTTTTTAGATCTGTGACATTTGTATTTCTTATTTTAGATTTTAATACTTTTTATTTTTATGGAGGACCTCCCTGAAAACCACATATTTGTGTGACGGGTGCTTCCTCCTTAAAGATTGTTTTATTATTATTATTATTATTATTATTATTATTATTATAGAAATCAAGTAACTTCTGTTTGGTGTTCTGAACGAGAAACAAATAAAAACTTGATTGGAATGTCTGAGGAAGAGCCTGGCATACAGTCTGTAGATCTTTAATGCTTTTATGGCAAGCTCTGGACAAAAACAAAAACATTTTACATCTCTATGAGGCCTCATAACATTGTCAACGTTTGCTGAGGATCTACTCAGCCAATTTGACAAGTTGTTATGGCACAAATTATGATCAATAAGAGGGCAGATGCATGAAAAACTGACTTCAATTTGTTAAACAAATAATAACCTTTAAATGGGTGCATTCTTAATACAAATGGCTTTCAGAACATTCTACATGTAGTGTAAAAATAGATAAATGTATGAAAATTACAAGGACTGTAGGTGTAAGAAAAAGATAAGAAGGAATATGAAAGCCACAAAACTAACTTACAAATTAGTACTATACATGACACACAAAAAAATGATTGACTGTATATAATAAATTATTTTTTAACACTCTTGTTAAATAACTATTTGAAAAGAAGGGACTGGGAAGTATAATGGAAATTGTTCATGCTACTTTCTGTTCACTAAAAAAGTGTCTGGCCAAACTTGAACAACAATTTAAATGAAGTCCAACAGCAATTCATGAACTATAATTCAGAATGTTCAGGTAAATATTCTTCTTTTTATTAAGGTGTTGCTCAGTCATATAATAAAATACATAAATTACCTGAAGGGTATCAGCAGCCTGCAGTAATTTGCACCTGAACAGAATGGAAGTCGATGAAGACTTCTTCTCTATCTCTTGCTTTAACTTTTTTACATCTTTCCAAGTGCATGCAACCTATAATTACAACACAAAGTAAGTTAATGGGCAAGTGGTTTGATTATTTGGTCAGAATTCAAACATTGTGATTGTTGTCATTGTGTTTTTTTTTTGTTCTTTCCATAACATAGCCCATTAAAATTGATCTATTGTAATAACTTCACTTACATTTGTATTTATCATGCAATAGGAAGAACAGCAAAGAAAATGTATTTATCACTGCCCACACAGGGCAGCTTCCTAATCCTGTCCTGAATCTCAACCTTGAAGTTATCTGTTTTGCTGTTTGTTAGCAGTTCCCAGGCCCCTAATGTGTAGAAAGTCTGAGTGCAGACTCTCTATTTGATGAAGCGAATGAATCAATTAAATTGCCCACAAAGGCAAACAAACTTAATTATTATCTGCCCAACGAGACCAATGAATCAAGTACATTGCTCACTGAGGCAAACAAACTGAACTATTACTTGTCCAACAAGGTGAATGCACCATGTGAAGTGCCCACAGAGGCAAACAAACTGAATTATAACTGCTCATATGCATACGAGGTGAATGAAGCAAGTAAATTGTTGAGCAAGGTGACCAAATGGAATTATAACTTGCCCAGCAAGGCAGGGAATAAAGCAAGTAAATTGGCTCAGAACAGAATCGGAAAACTAAATTATAGCTTGCCTAACAAGGCAAGTAAAGAAAGTAATGACCAATTCAACCAGCAAGGCAAACAACCAACTTTGGTTCATTAGTTATGAAAAAGAGGGGTCAATTGAAAGTGATTGTGTGATATTAGACACTCCATTCTTCACTAGTTAAGGTTCTGTGCTGATGAAATAAATTTCTATAAGCAGCTAGAGACTCAATTTTTAGTTTATGGCAAGATCAATGCGAAGAGATGCCAGCCTGTCAACAACTTCTGAGTTACTGTTAAAAATAAACCAGAAACAAACATTCAGAAGGAAAAATATTGAATGCTTTGAGAAACAGAGCAGATTTATGCGGCTTGTACAGCTTGTAACATGCAAGTGGAGTGGTGTTTCCAGGGAGGATGTGTTACATGTTTTAAAATCATCGATCTACAACACATTTTCTGAACAGCTATGAATGTTACAGAGTGTGCGACCATTTGTAGAACAAATGTTTTTTCTGCCATGTTTTGCTACCACATTAAACCAACATCAGCGTGTTAGAAGAAGTCTTAGCCTGTTTTATTGCACACTGGACTTCAAGAAAGAGGGGTTTACCTAAAACATGGAATCTGGAATCCGGAATCCAGAATCTGGAATATGGAATCTGGAATCTAGAAACTGGAATTAATAATTAATAAGAGGGTTAAAAGAACCAAAGAAGACGATAGATGTCTTACAGGAGGAGGTAGGTGACAGGAGTGAAGTCTTAGTCTGGGACTTGGTTTGTTCTTTCCAGTTGAGTTGATGTGGAGGGATATAGGGATAACTATTAAGAAAGACCGTATTCAGGATCATTGAATACAACTTAAAGAGCTGATCAGCGAGATTTTACACTAGCCTCGTACATGTTTAACCTTAAGAAACAAACAGGCCCATGCAGTGCAGCCCTCGCTTCAAAAACGGAGTGAGAAGCATTGCTATTGGGAAGAAAATCTTTCTTGGAGCAGATTAACCACGTTTATCGCCTACTGTAAAAGTAGGCCTGACCGAGTCCTCAGTTGTTGTAGATATCCTTAACCAATCAGAAGTGGAGAGCAGTGGATTTTGCATGTTCAAGGTTTCTATATAAGTTTCAAGGTATATAGAGCAATGACAGAGGACGGTACAACTGTATGAGGGTGAAAATGTTGTAAGCAAACAAAAGTGCTAAAACATTCCTCACCCAGCCCCCATAGCTGTCATTTCCAGGTGGGGCATTTATAAACATCTTTTTTTTTTGGAATAAATATTTTTGGTCTTCTTTTTTCTCCAATTAATCTCTCGGATTATATTTATTTCGTGTTAGTTTCTTTTTTCTGTATATTTAAAGTTTTTTTTTTAAAGTGATCTTTCTTCGTCTTTTGGAGATGTTCCGGAATGTACCGGGATGTTCCTGAATGTCCCATGTTCTTCATTTTATCGACGGCCACTCAACAACCTGAAATGTACGCGCCGATACAGTTTCCAAACATTCCAGCATGGAGCAACAGACATTGACCAATCAGGTGTAAGCGTTCCCACGCGCAATTAAGTCAAGATATGCAAAGTGATTTTTCTTTACGTTTTGGTCACGAAGCGTTTAAAATAATAAGCAAAAAATAGGTCTTGTTTTATAAAGATCTAGCTGAAATCAATAACAAAACACTGAAAACGGAAAAAAAGTTGCTCAAAATCAATTGTGGACAGGCCTAACACTTTTCATTGACAAAAAGAATAAGAGAAGGTGCTTTTAATTAAAATGATTTGAATTTAAAATGTTCAAAATGCACAAAACATTGATTAGTATCATTGTGGTGTGATTGAAAGCTGTGTACTTTAAAGGAATCAGGCGGTTTATTAAAAGCAAAACCAAAGTATTAAAACGCTGCCCTAGAATAGACTTCATGGGCTTGATTGCTGCAAAACTCAGGCTAAGTCATCATATAATTTGTTGACCATATTATTACCCAAGCGACTTCAGTCTTTGTCAAAATTTTCTACCAAACTTCTTTACATTCCGTATTCCGTATTTCGTATTCCGGATTCCACATTCTGGATTCCAATTTTTAGGTAAACCCAAGAAAGAGTGCTTGGACAGGCAACAAATAATGTTTCGCAGTCACCTGAACCCAAACGTTAGTTGCCTCAGGGCTCCTCTGGAGTACAGCCTTGTCTGGATATAAATGTAGGCAAATGTCACTCTGGTCTGTATCAGGGGCAGCAGTTCACTTCCAATGTGGAACCACTAGTTTAGTATATATTTTGTATTATTATGTTCCCATAAAAGACAAGATATATGTGTATCATAGACTTGTTAATCATCATGTAATACCAAAGGCAGATATGTCAGTCAAGCTGTCTGTGGATATATATACTGCAGTAACAAAAGTGGAAGTCATTTGCAGCAATATCACGATCTAAGGAGCAGTGAGCTTTTGGCAGTGCTTGTAATTAATTTTTTCTAAGGATTTCACATGCATTTTTCTTAGCAATAAAGACCCTGAAACCCCCAATGAGTTGTTGTGTACTTAAGGTAATTCCTCTAAAATGAAAGTGACAATAGATTTTTGTTCAAACTTTGTCCACTGATTATTTATCATATGAGAACTTCAAATTTGAAATAAAAAAAGGGGGTGCCCATGCTCATTAAGGAGCAGTGAGGCATTGAAAATGTCCCATTTTGGCATTATTTGATTGTAAGAACGTATTTCAAGTTATCGTAAAATCTTTGTGAACCCAAACTCATGAGAACACACATTAAAGTACATTATTATATCTCTAACTTAGTATGCGTGCTGTGATTGGTCAATTTTTGCGGGGTATATTCTACAGTATGGCCCACTTGACTTCAACTAGTTTTCTTTCCCGCGTTCCGGATTAACCTCAGAGATATAATAAATATCAAGTACTAACCTCGTTTTCTCGGCCCGTACTGTAAGTTACGGATCCTCGTTTTTTCCCATTAATTTACAGCCTGCACGCTTTGTGCTTGGGACATGAATCAAAAGGAAAAAACTTGGTCCGTAACTTAGAGTACAGACCTTGAACTTGGTTAGTAAGAGGTATGTCCAGAAATTATGTTGGACACAAATAAACATTTTAAGTTTGATTTAGACAGAAAGCTAAATCCGTGATTAAAAATTTGAACCAAACTTCTTGATATGGTCACTAAACTAAAAATAGAAAACACCACAGTGTATCTGCTAGTTTTCTTATTTATTCAATTTTCAACAATAGGAATCAGATCAGTCTTTTCTCACAAAGTTTATGATTCGTTGATTACAATGACTGGAAAAAAAGGTGGGGTGCCCATGCTCGTTGGTGAGCTATAGCCATTTTTCGGTTAACAGAGCTCAATTTCAAGGCAAATCCGCCATGCTTTTGATGTGCATGTGCATGAATGTGTGCTAAATGTGCCATAAATCATGTGCAGTAAGGATGCGCGATGCAAATCTGAGGAATCACCTTGAGTCTGTAATTAGTAAGAAGTTTAGCATATAAGGAAAATACCTTCATTAACCAACAGAAGTCTTGAAGAAAAGTGCTAGGGTGAGTGTCGTCCACCTCAATTATTGGGACATTTTCATCCAAAGTTACAAGAAGCTTCTCATCATCAGTGAATAAAAGAGAAGCCAAATAAATACCTCTGTGAGATAAAAGGAAAACATTATTTTCTTTATGAGAAGCACTTGGTAATAACATTGTATCAGTAATGAAAGTCATGGGTTTCAATTTGACAAGCCTAAATTTTCTCTGGCATCTGGATAAAGTTGCTAACTTTATGAAAGAAGCCTTTCATTTGTAAGTCTAAATACTGTTATGTACCCGCCCTGAGAAAAGCCAAGGGAAATGGATTAGAGGCTGTGGATCTGAAGAGATGGAGAATTTTGATTGGAAGTCAATTTATTTATTACCGAGGAAATGCACATTAAGAGTGAAAGTCAGGAATAATTCCTGACTTTCACGCTTATTGCTAAAAACTCTTTTCTGTTTAAAATCCAAGTTTCAGACACAGATCATTGTTAATTTTGCCTAAATGCCCAGGAAATGCTAATCCACCTGTTCTGAGATTGGTTTTTTGGAATAGTATACAATATTTCTTAATTTCAGTTAATCTGATACAGGCCTCTCACATTTTAAAGAAGACTGAATGTTTATGTCTCACGGGAGCAAAAGGAGAAATTCTAGTAATTCATTGCCATACTTCTGGCTAGATACTATATTTTTAGTTGCAAGTACAAGGATACCAAACCATCTATATTAGGATACATTTATCAGATTAAAAGCTATTTAAAAATTGAAAAACAAATTTCAACTTCAACAGGAATGCAGAAAGAATTCAAACAGAAGTGGCATAAATACTCCAGTCACTGTGACAACTTGAACAATATCTCCTTTTAATGCTTCTTGCTTTCTAGACATCTAAGTCGAGCAGGTTCCTTTATATATTTACGTAAAATAATAATATTATAAAAACAGTGCAAATCCTTCTCTTCACTGCTGACCCAATATCACATATTTGTTTTCTTTTTTTTGTGTGCTTGTGTTAATACTCTGTTATAAGTAGTTATTTTGATTTTCAAAGTTTCTTTTTCAGCATTGTACTGTAAACCTTGTAAGTAGTGTATTGTGTTTGTATATCTTGTGCTTCGTTGTTGTGTCATTGCAATAAAAAAAGTCTAAATATTGTTGACATTCAAGATTTTCTGTGACTGAAATGTTCATTAGAGTCGATCCACACAGAACGAATTGTGCAAGCTTATATGGAATTTTTTCTGATATGGATTAATACCACACAACAGAAAGCACAGAAGTTACATGTAATAGGTTGTTTTTCACCTTTTTAAATGTCTAGCAAATTTGGGTGCTGAATGGAAGAGCAGATTAGTGTATTTTGTAAGGCTTTTCTTCATGGCTGATTTCCGACTTGTTCTTGGAGAAACACCATTCTCAGTGCCTGTAATGAAAGTGATATACATGTATCATGGAGAAGTTAAAGGTCTTTTGCACAGAACATTTCTGCAATAAATGCTAAGGACAGGAAATCAGACTAACTTGAGTACAATTTGTGATTAATAGGTGCAAGTGATTTTGAAAGTTATCAAAAGAGTTGTGCAATTTGAGAACTTTCAAAATCACAAGTAGTTATCAATCACAGATTGTACAATCAGGTTGTGTGATTTTTTATTAATTTATAGTTCGGATTGTAAGAGGTTCAACAATTCATAATTTATCGTGTATTCTGCAAAAAAATAATTTCAGAGATTATGTGCCCTTTTGTCCAATTTCACTGTCAAAATGTTCAAATTTGCCATGTTTGGCTGTGCTCAAGTGCTATTGCCATAGGTACTCCTTAGGTGTACAATTCTGCTCTCATCCAATCAGAATTGAGTAATTTTGTTGAGTGTACTATAAGGGCAGAAATTTTGAATTGACAATTAAACCTATCATTATCATATCAAGGCCTATCACATTGAGGCATCTGGTATTACAAGAAAGAAACAGGAAAAAAGAAATGTAGAAAAAATGCAAGTGAGATCTTTCTCACCTGTTTCATTACCAAATGTATTACTGCGTGGTCTGTGTGGCACTATTGGCCGAAATGGTGAAAACTCTTCATGGCTTTGCCAAACCCGACCAAATAAATCATCTATAACATTTAATCGACCTTGGAAACGAGGTTTAGAATCATCTACCTCATGCCATGCTGTCAAGAAATAAAAGAAACTAAGCTCAGGAAAATCCACTTCAAATTGTCCCAGCTAATGCTTAAATTACATCACACTAATTTTAGACGTGGTTCTTATTTACTTTCAGGGCTCTTTCACAGCCTTAACCTTCAAAATGTCAGGTTGATGTTTTACCAGTTTGTCAAGGAAATGTCTGAAACATTACAGCTGTATGAAAAGAATCATGTGTCAACAAGAAAACAAGAGAGACCTGCAATTCATTAATCATGGATGTTGACACTCACCATTAAAAGTTGCAAGGTTTGATTTACCAGATATCACAAGCCATTAATTGGTTGTTACGGTTATTTAATAATAATAATAATAATTATAAACTTTATTTATCCACGGGATCCTTATCACTAAAAAGTGGTCTTCTAAAGAGCCGTGTGCATTAAACCTAGTACATAAAAGCGAAGACTAAATTACAGACATTGTTAAAAAATCCTATAAGAAGTGCTAAACTAAGTTAAGAAATTACTAATGTACAATAGCGGAATAAAAACTATCTAAAGTAGTGACGAGAATTTGGTTTATCAACGGAGTTGATAATGTAAATTGACCACCGTACAGGGATTCGATTAGCTGACGTTTCGAGCGTTAGCCCTTCGTCGGAGCGAATCGAGGAATTGTGGGTTGTGTATGGTTTATATACAGAAATTGGGCTACGCTATTGTGGTAACATGGTAACGTGAAAAAACAGGAATAAATTAATTGAATGAAAAGCGCTCGTTGATACCGTGGGGATTAAGAGTGCCAATTTGAAAGATCAGTTTTTGCTCGAGATTTTTACGGCTTTCCATGGTACCTTGATGTAGGGAAAGGCCGGAGATTGACATGTGTTGTTTGGAATGGTTAGGGAGATTAAAATGCCGAGCGACAGGTTTGGATGCGTCTTTGTCATCTTTCTCAACATCACGAAGATGTTCTCGGAATCGGTCACCTAGTCGTCTTCCTGTTTCGCCAATGTATAACTTTTTGCATAATGTGCAGGTTATGCAATAGATAACATTTGCGGAGGTACACGTGAAACGATCAGTGATCTTAACAGATCGCTTAGGGCCCGATATTTTGTCAGTTTTTGAATGAAAGGACAAGTTTTGCATCGCGAGCGCGCGCATTTAAAAGTGCCAGGTTGTTCAGTTGTTTTGAATGCGCTTTTAACTAGAAAGTTACCTACATTTTTGTCGCGTTTGAATGAAATCAGCGGTGGTTCCGAAAAGATTCTAGCAGTTTCTGGATCATTTTGCAGTATCTTAAAGTTGTTAAGAATGATGGCTTTAACTGGGTTATTACGCGGGTGAAATGTGAGGGTGAATGGAATTCTGTCATTCTTTTCCTTTTGTGACGTCTGTAGTGCTGACTGTTGATCAATCTGCTGAGCGCGGTGATGGCCCGATTGAACTACAGAATCAGGATAGCCACGTTTCTCGAAAAAATGGCACATTTCCTCTGATTTGTTGGAAAAATCAGAGTCATCACTACATAGACGTCGAAGTCTAAGAAATTGAGAATAGGGAATGGCGTTTTTGACATGAGATGGATGTGAAGATGAATACAACAAATAACTGTGAGAATCGGTGGGTTTGTAGTGCACACTGGTACATAAACCGTTGCCGCTGATAAAAACTTTGATATCAAGAAAGGCCAAGGAAGTTTCCGAAATTTCCCAGGTATATTTTAGAGCCGGATGAAAGGAATTAACGGCGGTTATAAATTGGTTGATTTCCTCCTTGCTAGACAAAATTGCGCCGATACAGTCGTCAATGTAGCGACCGTAGAGTTCAGGTTTAGGACCGTTGTACTGATTGAAGAATTGGTACTCGACGTACCCTACAAAAAGATTGGCGTAGCTAGGTCCCATTTTTGTGCTAGAATCTTTTCGGAACCACCGCTGATTTCATTCAAACGCGACAAAAATGTAGGTAACTTTCTAGTTAAAAGCGCATTCAAAACAACTGAACAACCTGGCACTTTTAAATGCGCGCGCTCGCGATGCAAAACTTGTCCTTTCATTCAAAACACTGACAAAATATCGGGCCCTAAGCGATCTGTTAAGATCACTGATCGTTTCACGTGTACCTCCGCAAATGTTATCTATTGCATAACCTGCACATTATGCAAAAAGTTATACATTGGCGAAACAGGAAGACGACTAGGTGACCGATTCCGAGAACATCTTCGTGATGTTGAGAAAGATGACAAAGACGCATCCAAACCTGTTGCTCGGCATTTTAATCTCCCTAACCATTCCAAACAACACATGTCAATCTCCGGCCTTTCCCTACATCAAGGTACCACGGAAAGCCGTAAAAATCTCGAGCAAAAACTGATCTTTCAAATTGGCACTCTTAATCCCCACGGTATCAACGAGCGCTTTTCATTCAATTAATTTATTCCTGTTTTTCACGTTACCATGTTACCACCAATAGCGTAGCCCCATTTTCTGTATATAAACCATACACAACCCACAATTCCTCGATTCGCTCCGACGAAGGGCTAACGCTCGAAACGTCAGCTAATTGAATCCCTGTACGGTGGTCAATTTACATTATCAACTCCATTGATAAACCAAATTCTCGTGTCTCACTTCCCCACCGACGCAGCACCACAGTTTCTTTAGAAAGTAATCCCCTTTATCTAAAGTAGTGGCCTGCTTAGCCTCCGCTGACAGACTGTTCCATGTTACTGCGCCCCTATAACGAAAACTCTTCTTGAGGGTCTCAGTGTTCGGCCGCGGAATAAACAGGTTATGTTGCGCACCTCGAAGATTATGTCTGTGGATGGTATTAACACTGGCGAATTTATCAGACAGGTATTCGGGTACAAGGTTATTTACAGTTTTGAACATTAAAGATTTCAGTTGTTTTGCACGTCTGTCAGCGAGGCTATTCCATTTAAGGACATCAAGAATCTGGCAGATCTGGTATCCCAACTAGACCCTGTTATTATGCGTGCAGCCCTGTTTTGTAGTTTCTCTAGTTTTTGGCTGAGGCCATTACCGATGCAGCCCCAGACAGCACTGCAATAATCGAAATGCGGAAGAATCAATGACTTGTAAATTGTGACTAGGGTACTCTGGGGACATATCGGTCTTAGCCTCCTCAGGGCAGCAAGTACTTTAGCAACCTTACCGACGACTTCAGAGATGTGAGCTTCCCACGAGAGTGTTTCATCAACCTGAACGACTAAGCATTTGTAACTATTGACTCGTTCAATGGAATGCCCATCAAAGCATATGTGAGGTTCACTAGGGAGCAAGGAGATTTTGTGCCTTGTGCCTGTAAACAGACACTTAGTTTTGAGGACATTAAGACTTAGACGGTTAGAATCGAGCCATTGTTTCAGATTGCCTAAATCGTGAGTCAGGGATGAAAACAGCTCATCAGGGTCTTTGGAGGCAAACGTAAGATTAGTGTCATCGGCGTACATCTTCACATCTGATAGAAGGTTACAGTTTGGGAGATCGTTAATGTACAGTAGGAATAGTAGGGGGCCGAGGATTGAGCCTTGAGGCACCCCACAACTTATGAAGCTAGTTTCAGAATTTACGTTGTTTATAACTGTAACCTGAGTTCTATCAGAGAGGTAGTCTTGGAAAAGATTAAAGATTAGGGCAAAATTTGGGTCAATTCATTACTAAGAACATTTTCATACCTAAAATGGTCTTGGATCTCTAATAGAAAGATAATTTTAAAGAAAATCCATGCATGAATGGTTTATAATGATTCTTACTAGACAGTAGAGCTGAAACTTGAAAAACAGCAGCCCCCTTTTTTTTCAAATTGCAATCTGTTACCATTTCCATCCTGACCATCTGTTTTGTAAGAAGGACGTTGGCGAAGTTGCCCATTATGAACTCAAAACTTTTTTTAGTTGTACCCATCTACCTGCTATGTTTTGTTCATGCATTACTTAATATGTTCTGTTTGGTTTGGTAATAATCATTTTCAATGACTTGGGGACAGTTTGTCGGGTCGGAACGAAACCAGAATAATCGTTCACTCACTTAAAAAGTACAGAAAATTGCACCTTGCTAATAAACGCTGGACCCCGATTAAACACCAGCTTCTAACAAATGCTGGGGGTGTGTAATTGAGAAAATACAGTGGCTGACATTCCCACCTCTAAATCCCCAGTCCTTATTGACAGCCTGAAGACATAACTTAAAACATACTTGATGGCATTGCACAAGAAGGAGTGGATTCCAACCATGAACCAAAGCCTTTCAGATTCCCACAGCAAATGCGTACATAGTACAACACAGACTGGAAAATAATGACAAATTTTCTAAAGTCAGCCGAAAATATGTGTATTAACATAACAAACTGGAATGAATATACCTTATTACATGAAACTTTGGCAACACTTTAATTTAGCAATTTTGAAAAGTCCTTATTTGGAAGCACTTTAATTTAGCAATTTTTTCATAAATTTTTGAACATAAGTCACTTAATTTTTGCGATTTCATGAACTGAAACTTCGGTGAATTAAGGTATTCAAAACTTTTACAATGACAGTAGAGCATATATGTGATAAAATCATAAACATCAATAGCTTCATTTAAATGAAAATCATACAATGTTCTGAAACTTAATTTTGAACGAAACAAACAAAACTGCAACTGTAATGTCATATCTTAATGCTGTCTTCACTCATATTTACATTGTCGCACAAAGTCGAGGCTCCTTAAATTACTAAATGACATCGATCAAGCCTGGTAGATTACTTCAAGTGGATCAACAGTTGTTAGTGATTTGTTGCTGTTGGCAATTTCCTTCACTCCTGCTTTCATTAACCTTTACTTTCATTGGTAAGCAACATATACAATGATAAATCTTGTAAACCTTGAGATTAACCCATGGTAGGTAGGTGTCCAACTACTACTGGTCTTAGCTGACTAACAGGTTTTTTATTGCAGCAAACTGCATTGCGGCTATGAGATTATTTTCCTTGTGAATTGTGTCACGCTTTTCATTTAGTGTGGATGATATATATGAAATCAATCATATATGATAACTAAGTGAAGCACGATCGTCCGGGTGAGTGTAGTCTTGAGAAGGACTGTTTGTGGTGACATTGACTGACGTTTCGACAACCTGAGCGGAAGTCATCATCAGAGTCAATTGATTGGAGTAATGTCAGGAGATGGTATAAGTACTCTGGTCGTTGATGTGATTGGTCAACGAAGTCGTGATGTTATTGGTTGTCTGTCAGTTAAGCCGTGATGTTTATTGGCTGTGAAGACTGTAAACCGTGATTGGTGCGTTTTGATCCGTCTTTTGTTAGTCAAATGTTCGTAGGTGTATTGTTAGTCAAATTAGTCGGTGTGTCTATTGTTTGTCTGTTGTTGATATCGTCAATAAGTTGTTTGTAAGGTGCGGGAAGCTGTTGACAACGGTTCAGTGGTGTCTGTTCTAAGTTAGTAAACCAACTTTCCAGTGCGATCCGTTGGTGGTAGTTAGTACAGTAGGTAATACATTTAGCAGAGTCCCAGTCGATTGTGTGGTTTGTCAGTAAATGGTGCTCAGCAATGTTATTGTTGATGTCACCATTTCTCGTCGCTCATTTGTGTTCAATCAGTCTTACATTCAAATTTCTGCCAGTCTCACCGATATAAGTGGCCTGACAGTTGCAGCATTCAATCTTGTAAACTGCTCCCTGTGTGTCGTTTGGTTTCGTCTTTGTCCTTAACGTTCGTCAATAAATTGTGTAAAGTTGTGATGGGTCTGCTGAGCGACACACAATATTGTAAGGTTTGTAGTATCCGTGCAATGGTCCTTATTTGGAAGCACTTTAATTTAGCAATTTTTCATAAATTTTTGAACATAAGTCACTTAATTTTTGCGATTTCATGAACTGAAACTTCGGTGAATTAAGGTATTCAAAACTTTTACAAGGACAGTAGAGTATATATGTGATATAAATCATAAACATCAATAGCTTCATTTAAATGAAAATCATACAATGTTCTGAAACTTAATTTGAACGAAACAAACAAAACTGCAACTGTAATGTCATATCTTAATGCTGTCTTCACTCATATTTACATTGTCGCACAAAGTCGAGGCTCCGTGATTGGTGCGTTTTGATCCGTCTTTTGTTAGTCAAATGTTCGTAGGTGTATTGTTAGTCAAATTAGTCGGTGTGTCTATTGTTTGTCTGTTGTTGATATCGTCAATAAGTTGTTTGTAAGGTGCGGGAAGCTGTTGACAACGGTTCAGTGGTGTCTGTTCTAAGTTAGTAAACCAACTTTCCAGTGCGATCCGTTGGTGGTAGTTAGTACAGTAGGTAATACATTTAGCAGAGTCCCAGTCGATTGTGTGGTTTGTCAGTAAATGGTGCTCAGCAATGTTATTGTTGATGTCACCATTTCTCGTCGCTCATTTGTGTTCAATCAGTCTTACATTCAAATTTCTGCCAGTCTCACCGATATAAGTGGCCTGACAGTTGCAGCATTCAATCTTGTAAACTGCTCCCTGTGTGTCGTTTGGTTCGTCTTTGTCCTTAACGTTCGTCAATAATTGTTGTAAAGTTGTGATGGGTCTGTGAGCGACACGAATATTGTAAGGTTGTAGTATCCGTGCAATGGTCTCAGAAGTTCCTTTGATGTATGGTATAGTCGCTGTAGTGACTGGTGTCGGGTTAGCGTTTGTAGCATTTGGTCCTGTCCTGTTAAGTGTTGCGTCTAACAAAGTCGCGGTTGTAGTTGTTCTTACTGAAAACGTTGTCTAAGTATTTGCGTTCATCTGCTAAACTGTTGCTCGAGTCGCAAACTAGTTGCGCTCGTCTCGTTAAGGTCCGTATTGTCGTTGCTTTGTGTGAAGTAGGGCTGTAAGATGATTCGTCACGTAGTCTGTCAGTGTGTGTAGGTTTTCTGTAAACTGTTGTCTGCAGTCTGTTGTTGTCATGGCTAACAAGGCAGTCTAGAAAAGGTATCTTACCATTTTCCTCGATCTCCTTTGTAAACTGTATGTGGACGTTCTGTCTGTTGAGGTGTTTGTGAAAATCGTCGATTTCGTCTTTGTGTACAGCTGTGAAAGTGTCGTCGACATGATGTAACCAGAGCGGTAGCGTTCGTTCGTAAGTCGCAAGGGCTTATTCCTCGATGTTTTGCATGATGATCTCTGCTACAACAACGGAAACTGGTGAGCCCATAGCTGTCCTGTGCAACTGTTTGTAGTGTTTGCTGTTGTACTGAAAGTAGGTAGATGTAAGGCAAAGGTTCAGTAAGTCCATTAAGTCGTCTGTTGGTAGTGGCAGTTGGAACGTGGAGTTCTTGATGGCAGTCTCAGTACAGTCTAGAGCCAGTTGGAGTGGAATACTGGTGAACAGTGATTTCACATCAAAGGACACTAGTTTGTAGTCGTCAGGTACTTGTGCTGTCTTAATGGTGTCAATAAAGTTTTCAGTCGACTGTAGTTTGTGTCGTGACTTGTCAGTCAGTGGTTTCAGTATAGTAGTCAGGTATTTAGACAGTTGGTAAGTCGGCGAACCACAGAACGAGACTATGGGTCGCATAGGTATGTTAGGTTTGTGTAGTTTGGGCAGTCCGTAAAGTTTCGGTGGTTGTGGCTCGTGGCACCTCAGTCTGTTGTAGCGTCGAATGTCAATAACGTCAGCTTTCTTAAGTGAAAGTAGTTTTCCGTTGAGTTTTCGTTGAAGTGCTGGCATTGGGTCTCGTTTTAGTAGTTCATAAGTCTGTTTCTCATTAACAAGTGCGTCCATTTTGTCGTGATAGTCTTTCTTGTCCATAACAGTAACACGTCCTTTGTCAGCGGGAAGTATAACAATGTCATTGTCGTTTTTCAGTCGTTTAAGTGCTTGTCGTTCGTCTCTAGTCAGGTTATTGTCTGTGAGAGAGGCTGATTGTATAGTAGAAGCTATTCTACTATATCTACTATATCCTTGGTCGGTTCTGATAGTTCTCTTTGACGAGACAGAGCCACCTCAACACTAGATACAATGTCCTCGGTCGGTATACGTTTAGGCGTCCGTAAGAAAGTACCTGAGTTTCAGTCTTGTCTAAGGGATGGGAAGAGATATTCCTGACCCAGTTGGCGTCTGTTTTGTGTCAACTACAACCGCGACTTTGTTAGACGCAACACTTAACAGGACAGGACCAAACTCTACGAACGCTAACCCGACACCAGTCAATACAGCGACTATACCATACATCACTTCTGAGACCATTGCACAGATACTACAACCTTACAATATCCGTGTCGCTCACAGACCCATCACAACTTTACAACAATTATTGACGAACGTTAAGGACAAAGACGAACCAAAGGACAGACAGGGAACAGTTTACAAGATTGAATGCTGCGACTGTCAGGCCACTTACATCGGTGAGACTGGCAGAAATTTGAACGTAAGACTGACTGAACACAAACGAGCGACAAGAAATGGTGACATCAACAATAACATTGCCTAGTACCATTTACTGACAAACCACACAATCGACTGGGACTCTGCTAAATGCATTACCTACTGTACTAACTACCACCAACGGATTGCACTGGAAAGTTGGTTTACTAACTTAGAACAGACACCACTGAACCGTTGTCAACAGCTTCCTGCACCTTACAAACGACTTATTGACGATATCAACAACAGACAAACAATAGACACACCGACTAATTTGACTAACAATACACCTACGAACATTTGACTAACAAAAGACGGATCGAAACGCACCAATCACGGTTTACAGTCTTCACAGCCAATAATAATCAAATTAAATAACATCACTAACATCAATAACATCACGGCTTAACTGACAGACAACCAATAACATCAACGACCAGAGTACTTATACCATCTCCTGACGTTACTCCAATCACTTGACTCTGATGATGACTTCCGCTCAGGTTGTCGAAACATCAGTCAATGTCACCACAAACAGTCCTTCTCAGGACTACACTCACCCGGACGATCGTGCTTCACTTAGTTATGATATGACTCCTGGGTTCAAACCATTTACGAATCATATATGAACTACGGAAATGAAATCAAATGAAGAATGATCCTCGCAGTTGTGAACGCAACTTATGCAATTTGATTTGTTTTCATTTAGTCTTGGATTACACAGCTCTTTATAAATGTGGAATCTGCAGAGTCCACACGGGAATGCAAAATTTAATACTAGCGAAGAATCCATTTCAGTTGTCAAGTTGAAATGACTGAATTGTGCATGAGACATCCAATACATATCATAATAGACTATGAAATAGCATGATTGTGTGAAACGGACCAGATGGCAGAATTTATTATGGCACTCACTTAAAATAATTTAGTGACGAATAACTTACAATTAGCGACACTTAATTTTGGTGCATTTTAATTTTTTTTAATGAGCGATTTTTAGAAAAATTACTAAATTTGCTAAATTACAGTTTTGCCAAAATTTCATGTAATGAGGTAGTACCCCTTTCTAAATGTATATGATAAAGACCCCTACTGGAAAGAAGCTTGCGTGATAAGACAGTGTGAAAGGTTCACCTTTTGTAAATTACATATTGTGTACTCTAGTGATCTGAGATCATGGAGTATATATTCCCCTCCAATAACTTGAAGTCTGAGGACTTGCTCCATTGAACTGCAAAGAGGAGATGAAACACCATTGCCAAAATGAATTGTGGTTTACTAAACAACTGTTATGGGAATGTACCTGTACATCAGCACTCAATGAAATCAAAAATAGTAATGTGGAAAATAATTTCAAAAGTACTATATAAGACCCTAAAATGTGCTTGTCTTAATTGGTGTGTGTGCCATCCTGACAAATTTGTATAGACAAATTTTGTTTAATATATAATTCCACCGAGAGAATTTCACTGGTTCATCAACTAAGCTTAAAGTTAGTGTTCATGATGGGCTAATTAGAAAGGCTAGTAAATTGGACAATAATTGTCCAATTTACTAGCCTTTCCTTGCTCTGTCTCATTATTTGTAGTGGTCAAACAGGTTGTAAACTCAAAGCCTCTAAAGAAATAATAACAAATAAGTTGTTCTTAATCACCATCACGTTTCTCAAAGCACTCATCTTCTAAATCAAATTTCCTTCACCTTCCATCATTTCTATGTAAATAGTATAACTCCTGCCGAGGGAAAATGTTGTCACTGACATGATTTCATTGTATTTTGCTGCATCTTGTTTTCCCAATACTTTATTTTCTTTAGCCAAGAATTCAGTTTCTCTTTTTGCTGTATAATTGTTTTGTGTTGTTGTGAGTTCTGTTTTTGCTGCAACACTCATGGGATACCATAGATTGGTGTTTCCTGATCCCTCTTCTGTTAGTCAATTTTTAGTTAAACATCATTCTCCTCACTCTATTGTTTGTCTGTTTTGGTAACACGGTAATTAAGCCTGGTTTTCACTAGCAATGCAAGCGCAAGCGCAAGAGTGCTTATTTCACTGTGAAAACGGGCTTACCGTAAGCATAAGCGCAAGGATTAAAATTTTTCCTTTTCCTTGTGCTTGTGCTTATGCTTGCTTTCGTTTGTGTAGTGTTCATTTTCACTTGGCATAAGCTACTTATGCTTGCGCTTGTGCTTGCGTCGCTAGTGAAAACCAGGCTTTAAGGGAAGCAAAAAAACAAAAACAAAGAGTGTGTTGAGTAGCACTACATAAAGTATTAATGCGGGTTAGGTCAGTGGTGGGAAGAGAAATGCCAATTGAAAATATCTGAAGATATTTGCACTGTAATTAAGGCAGTTTCTCAGAGGCACAGTAGGTGCTCTAGTGTGAAAGTGATACACAATTCTTTTAATACTTACTTTTATACTTAGATACAACAACCTTTTCATCAAGTGGTTCAATAAAGCGAACAAGTAGAGAATCTTCAGATGCAACTGATATTGTCACGCTGCTTGGCTTATCTGGTAGAGCTGCACAAAGAAACAGTACCATTTTCATGTTAGACAAATAATTCCTTTGCATGCATTGGTCTTGTCCTTTTACAGATAACACATGAACATTCCCTTCTCAGGACACATTCTTTCCAGTACAAAAACAAATTAACAAAATGATGTCTAAACAAAATAAAATCCATTGGGTTATTAATCAACAGGACTACTTATCAGAAAATTTGAAAAGAAACAGAAAGAAGTTATTCTGTCAATGACATCATTTTATGTACCATGAAGCCAACTTCTGGAAATCTAACCAATGAACACTTTAAACAAAGATGATGGGCCAAACTGAGCATAATGAGTTCATATCCAAACTGTTCGAAACAGGTTGAAGGTATAATTTATAACAAAAGGATGATTACTATTGATAATTCAATAGCCCATTTTTACAAGTGTATGCTCAGTGACCTGGCCTATGAATGGAAACAAGGCTAGTAGTGACCTTGTTTTCTCATGTAGATCATGCTGTCCTTATGCTGACATTTAGTTAATTTATGCTAACTTAAGATTTGCATGAGAAAGACAGAGGAGTTTGTACCAAAGCAAGGCCTCCAGCCTCGCTTCCACTCAAAGGCCAGGTCACTGAACACACAACTGTACAAATTAATGGGCTATCACACTACAACAAGCCCAATATGAAACAATGACATTGATGATAAGAAGCTTTCCAATAAACATTATAAGGTCACTCTATTTAACATTTTACTTCAAACTAAGTTTTATGTTATGTGTCTTCTCTTGCTTTCATACCAATAAAGTTCCTTACCAATTAAGTTTCTGTCAAAAAAACAACTTTTTCTCTGTGACTTGCAGTCCCTTCAAAGAAACTCACCTATGATAGTTTTAGTTGGCTTTCAACCGTAAATAATTATCCCTGAAAATTCATTTAAGCCCTTCCACAGCTCCCCTACTAATCACATTCCACTGACGATCTCCTGCTTTTTTAAACAATTTTATTACCATGAAACAAATATTTAATAGACTTCCTTCAAGCCTGACTGCTTTGGCAATGAACAAAACCAACGCTGACCACTTCTAAAATTAAGTTGTCAGGCAGTTAAAAATGATAAAGCATGCTAAATTGATTGCCTTAGGAACACTGGGAAAAGAAAACAATGATCAATTTAGACAACAGATAAAAATTTTATTTAACACTTGTTATCCATTTACCATAATGGAGTGAGAGGAAAGGGGGTGGAAAGAAGAGGAAAGCTATTGAGGCTGCTCTGTCTCAAGACTTTGACCACGTTGTCCGATGGCTGAACCAAAACTATCTCATGTTAAATCACTCGAAGACCAAAGTTATGCTAATGGAAACCCACCAAAAACTAAGCTCAGTCCACAGGCTTCCCAAGCTCAACAAAGGTGACGCGTAAACATGTTGTGTTACTGACTGTAACATGTTGTGTTACTGACTGTTATAAAAAGTTTTAATTTGTACGGGAAAAACAGGAAATATCAACTTTCTTAAATAAAATCAACTTACCTCGATACAATGCTGTACCTTTTCTGTCTGGTAGTTTTTAGGCTGGTTTTTAGCGATTTTAGCCGGATTTCGCCGTTCGGGTTTCCTAATGATAATAAATATGCAAGGCAGTACACAGGCTTCCAGACTGTCAGCCGCTCGAGCGAAGAAAAAAACACTTAAAATAGACCCACTTGCCCATTTTCCCCAAACGATCAGAGAAGAGATGTAAACGCTTCCTATCAGCCCAATCTCAAGCCAAAACTACCACCACAGCTCTTGCTAGAAATGTTTTTTGCCGAGCTAGCTCGCCCAATGAAGTTTGTCACATGCTGGGACAGACCGCCATGGACACATCAAACTTTCCAATTGCATGCTAGGTTACAAAACTATCCCGGCAGGGACATAGGCGGGCAGTTGTCGACAGACAAATCAATTTGCTCCAGGGGTCCACACGTGGGATTTTGTCAAAAGGTCAAGGGCATATTGTGAGACCATCGTAATTGTCGCCGCTAGAAGTGCTGTCAACTTTATTTATTTACTTATTTATTTCAACTCTGAGAAAACTTTTGATTTCACTAACTGCTACTAAATAACATCTGCGACGGAAAGGACGCTGATTAGAAGCATAATGAAAGGGAAATGAAGATGATTTCTTCTTGATCAAGATGTGAGTGTGATGAATAAGTGACAACCTATTTTACTCTGTGATCTGGAAAGCTGGAGCCTGAGATTTTAACACATTTCATATAATGGTGATTGTTCTTTTTCCTGTAATAACTTGCATTGAATTGGCTTTCAGGATTCAACTAAACACTGATCAGGAAGAAATTGTAAAATTCGCGGCTCAAGGACACAATCTACTTATTACTGGTCAAGCTGGGGTTGGAAAGAGTGAGGTTGTCAAAAAAATTATCACTGCTCCAAATGCACGCGAAAAAAATGTGGCTGTTATCTGTGCGAGTGGCATTTCTTGTCAAGTATATGATCGTGAAGTAGCATCGACAGTTCACTCCTTCTACGGTCAATTCAATGCAAGTTATTACAGGAAAAAGAACAATCACCATTATATGAAATGTGTTAAAATCTCAGGCTCCAGCTTTCCAGATCACAGAGTAAAATATTGTCACTTATTCATCACACTCACATCTTGATCAAGAAGAAATCATCTTCATTTCCCTTTCATTATGTTTCTAATCAGCGTCCTTTCCATCGCAGATGTTATTTAGTAGCAGTTAGTGAAATCAAATGGGTTTTCTCAGAGTTGAAATAAATAAGTAAATAAATAAAGTTTGACAGCACTTCTAGCGGCGACGATTACGATTGGTCTCACAATACGCCCTTGACCTTGACAAAATCCCACGTGTGGACCCCTGGAGCAAATTGATTTGTCTGTCGACAACTGCCCGCCTACGTCCCTGCCGGGATAGTTTTGTAACCCAGCATGCAATTGGAAAGTTTGATGTGTCCATGGCGGTCTGTCCCAGCATGTTGACAAACTTCATTGGGCGAGCTAGCTTGGCAAAAAACATTTCTAGCAAGAGCTGTGGTGGTAGTTTTGGCTTGAGATTGGGCTGATAGGAAGCGTTTACATCTCTTCTCTGATCGTTTGGGGAAAATGGGCAAGTGGGTCTATTTTAAGTGTTTGTTTTCTTCGCTCCGAGCGGCTGACAGTCTGGAAGCCTGTGTACTGCCTTGCATATTTATTATCGTTAGGAAACCCGAACGGCGAAAATCCGGCTAAAATCGCTAAAAACCAGCCTAAAAACTACCAGACAGTAAAGGGTACAGCATTGTATCGAGGTAAGTTGATTTTATTAAGAAAGTGTGATATTTCCTGTTTGTTTCCCGTACAAATTAAAACTTTTTATTACAGTCAGTAACACAACAACATGTTTACGCGTCACCTTTGTTGAGCTTGGGAAGCCTGTGCTCAGTCCAGTCATTTACTGTCAGTGTGCATGACAAAGATCTTGAAAGGGTATACAAATTTATTATAAATATCTGGGCGTGATTCTGGATCCTTGCCTAACATGGAACGATCACATTGAACATATCGGAAACAAAATCTTGTCCCGCCTTGGAATGCTACGTAGAGCCCAAAAAGTCATCCCAAAAGAAGCATGCATTACTCTGTTTAATGCTATGGTTTTACCATTATTTGATTACTGCTGCTGTGTGTGGGATGGTTGCGGACAGGGAAATAAGAACTACCTTGACCGTCTTCTCAAGCAAGCTGTGGGAATAATTGCAGGTCGCAAGGCTACCGATACTGATATACAGCAAACACTGAAGTGGCCATCCATACAATGCCGCAGAGAATACTGCAAGTGCATGCAGATCTATAAGAGCATCAATGGCCTGGCTTCAGCACATCTACTAGACGACTTCCACTCCTCGGAGCAGATCCATAACTACAACACTAGAAATAAAGACCTTATCCGCCTGCCTCTTGCCAAGACAACTAAATTTCAAACATCTTTTAAGTACAATGCTGCCAAATCCTGGAACACTCTTACTTGTAACTTATGCCATGACCAGTCTTTTACTAGTTTTAAACTGAAAGTCAAGCAACATCTAAATCATCTCAGTTAATTCTCACCTCTATGAACCCTTTGATTGACTTCTTTTGTTTTGTTTTTTGTTTTCATTTTTACAATTTATTATTTATTCATATTATTTTGTACAGATCTCCATTTAAACCAGCTATGCTGAACTGGAATTTCTGTATAAATAATGTATATAAATAAATAAATAAATAAAGATGCTATGTGGTTAGGAATGTTGATTCCCTGTACTTGAGTTTACCCTGTATTCATGAAGTAGTGGGTTGTTATCACTTTGATGGTTGAACCTCATCCCTTCTTCCATCCTTGGTTGAATGCACAGGTATCATCTACTGCACAGGACGGTGTTTCAAAAACTCAGACCTCAGACCCCTGAAAAACTCAGACCCCTGGGTGTCTCGAAAACTCAGACCCGCGAATGGAAAAAAAAAAAAAATTTTCTGCCCCCAATAAAATATTTTCTACAGCTTTCTGTGAGAATTCCGTTCGATAAATCAAGGCCGCTGTTGAAGTACTCAACAAGAATTGTATTTGACTTTCAATGAAAAGAGATGTGTTTATATTTTAAAAAAGCCTTTCATCAGAAGAAGTGAAAAGTATCATGCAAATGTGGTTTATCTATTTCCAGATCTGCTGTTAGTCAAACGTCGTCAATTGTCTGACCACTTTTGAAGCGATCAAATTTTGTTCTCAGACAAACAGTTTCAGGTAATGGTCGGTATTGGTTTATCCAGTCAAATGTCGTCATTCTCATTCAAACAGCTTCGGTTAATGTGTCTGAATGTTGCATGTTACCTAGCTAGCTAGCAAGCTCACTTTTTACAGAGCCGATAGCAATAGTGTGGGGATACAACAGGTATCCCACACAAAAATGTTACAGGTCAAGTTAAAATTTTTCAACCTACATGTAGATTGAATCTCAATTCTCTTTGTCTCCTAACCCTTACATACATACATACATACATACATACATACATACATACATACATACATACATACATACATACATACATACATACATACATACATACATACATACATACATACATACATAAATAATACTGTTAAATTAACTTTACGAATTTGTTTTAAAAAGTCTTTTGTACCCGCTACAGCACGAATGTTATGAGATAGTGACTTCTAGTGCTTAGCTGCAGAAAAATGCCATGAGTTCAGTCCGTATTTTGTGGTATTTACTTTTGGCACAGAAAGAGTAAAATTTCCAGGAAGGTTGTATGCTGTTTTCTTTACAATTATAAGTCGGTTAAGACTGGATGGAGCTTTGCCTTGGAGAAAGTTGTTTATAGACAGCAACGTGTCCTGTGTACAACGGTTTTC
This sequence comes from Pachyseris speciosa, assembly GCA_016490735.1. NCBI lineage: Eukaryota > Metazoa > Cnidaria > Anthozoa > Scleractinia > Pachyseridae > Pachyseris > Pachyseris speciosa. The sequence continues at coordinate 752,006 of JAEMWC010000245.1, read as the reverse complement.
TAAAGTTGACATTAAGCCTATTCGTTTAAGTAACTGTTTGTAGGGAGTAGCCTTGTCATTGAATCATTGTACACAAATCTCAAAGCGTGCATGTTTGTTCTTTCTAGCTTGTTAATATTTCTTTTGCCACAGTGGTACCACACTTGACTGCAATAATAAAAATAAGGCAGAATAAAAATGCGATACAAGGCTTCTTTAGTTTTACATGGTAAAATATTCTTCAGAATATTTAAACCGTTAATCTGCCTCCCAACCTTTCGACAAATTCCAGCTACATGCGAGTCAAATTTCAGTTTGTCGTCTAAAGTTACACCCAAAAGCTTAATTTCTTTAGATATTGGGATCTGTATGCCCACACATTCCAACCTTATATTCTGCTGGTTTACATTTCCTAGCACTAGGGTTTTGAATTTGTTTGGGTTTGCAATCATTCCATTCTCCTTGAACCACACACTGGTGTTGAATAAATCACTATTTATCACCCTTTCAACAGCTTGAGGACAATCATGTGCAAAATATAATTTAGTGTCGTCGGCAAAGCTTATTAATCTACTGACATTAATAGTGTAAGGCAAGTCATTCATAAAGGTGTTGAACAAGAGTGGTCCAAAATTGATCCCTGAGGCACCCCACAATCAACAGGCATCCATGACGACAAGCTGTTTCCTAATTTAACCCTCTGATAACGAGATGAGAGGTAGCTTTGTATGAGAGACAATGATCCGTCATCCATGCCGTAAAATTTAAGCTTTTCCAAAATGAGATTGTGAGGGAGGCAATCGAATGCTTTGCTGAGATCCAATGCTGCAGTGCCAACTACTTTCCGTTTGTCAAGTTCCTCCTTCTATTCCTCAGTCATTGTTTTAAAAAAGCGCTGCAGGACAGCCATGAAATTTCTGGTACGCAAATGTGAAATCATGAAGAATTGTTTCAAAATATTCACTCATTTGGGTTTGGATAACGGGTTCAAAGACTTTATCAAAGGCAGGTAACACAGTGACTGGTCTAAAATTGGATTTGTCTAACACACTATCTTTCTTATTTAGCGGTGTAATCTGTCCCCGCCATGTTTCCACTCATCGGGAACTTCAGACCTTGAAATAATAGTGTTTATAAGATCACAGAGAAATTTAGATAAAGATGGTGCCGATGCCTTTACTGCACACGGGGGATAAGATTGTACCCCGGAGCTTTGTTTGGGTTAATTTTGTCGAGTATTAGTTTGACTTCCTGGTCGTTTGTTGCATGAAAACTGAAACGTTTCCTTAGATTGCTGTTTGTAGGTATGCGAGATGCGTGTGACTGGTCCTGAAACTGTGTGTGTGAATCGACAATTAAGTTCTTAGTAATATTTGTAAATCTTGGCTACATGTGACTGTTCTGTGATGATTCCAGTGTCTTCTTTCCAAACAGTCAACTCGTCTGGTGCACGTTTTTTTGTGTGAATGAGAGGGCGTAGCGACTCCCAAAATACCCTTGGGTTTCCATTAGGAAACAATGGGAATTGGGATTCAACCTAGGTTAAATCAAAATAAAATAATGGGAAGGTGAACACTCCACTTTACCCCTGCACCCTTCCCCCAGTCCCTGGCATAGATCCACCACTATTGTTTTGTAATGGAGTTGGGGCCACAATAGTGCTATAATGCAGTGAATGGAACAGAGCTATACGGAAAACATTATACAGTGTAATGACTTTTCACTTACATTTTGTGCTTTCTTGAGCACCATACAATAAAAGCATTTTTATGATGGAGAGGCTTCCAAGCATAACAGCAACATCAAGGGGTGCAAATCCATCATCATTTAATCTAAATGTGAGAACATATTAAGCATTATTCAGAGGTAATAAATACCTTGAATTAAAAAATTTCTAAAATTTTATGGTGCAAATGTACCACATGCTTCATTGCAACATTGGATACATTGTACTACACTATAATAATATTTTTTATTATTCATTTTATAATTATAATAAAAAATTATTGAACTTAAAAAAAATTCTGAACTTCTCAAGACTTGGACAGAGAATGCCAAATGCTATTAAAAATGATATACACTTTGCAGACTATCCCTCACATACAACTGCAACTTTAGTGAACATAGATCATTATTTCAGTTGCTTTTATGTGTGGTTTTTCATGGATGGACTGATGGGAGGGGAGGGAAGGGGAGTAAAGAAATAAACACAAGAAAAGTCCACAATTCCCAGACTTCCCAAGATTTCAATTTTTTCAGGCTTCTTTTCGTAATTCCATAAATTGCTTTCACAATTGCGAGTATCAATCTTCATTTGATTTCATTCCCGTAGTTCAAAAATGATTTTATTTCATATATCATTCACTCTCATTTCTTTCACGGGAACATATGAACCCACAATTGACCTGCTCCCAGTGTCAGTGGTTTCATAGCTCAGTTGGTTAGAGCATTGCACCAGTATCGTGAGGTCAAGGGTTCCACCCCCGTTGAAGTCCTGAATTTTTTCAGGCTTCTTTACGTTCACAACTGTGAGGATCATTTTTCATTAGATAGATAGATAATCATGTTGTGGTTCAACCTTCTTTTTGGTTTGAAATGTCTTTTAACTAATTTGATATTTTATTTTCCACTCCTCTAGATCATGCCAATGAGTCAAGACAAATCTTAAAGTGGTTTACAAATTCTCAAACCAAAAACAAATTTAACTGACATCATATATTAAACCTGATGCAAGTTTACGTAAAGAGAGGATTACTGCACACGTAAATTTACCCATTGATGTCTACATCCTCAGATTCCAGAATATTCCTAATTTCATCAGTTTCTTTACGAACAATTGCATCAACAAGAGCTGTGAATCAAAAATAAAAACATGGCTTACTTTGAATGAGAAACATCTAAAGTGAAATATTAGTAATAACTATTATAATTTAAATAAGTGTTATAAATATTTATCATCAAAAGTATGAAATCTACTTTAAACCAGCCCTTCCAGGAAAGTTAATGCTAACAATGAAAAATATATTATGATAAAAACTTGAATGGACGTTCTCTGGCTAAAAATATTAAAAATTGCGAGCTTTCGACCACTAGAACTGTGGTCTTCAACGGGCAAAAAGATGAATGAAGTAAAAATTCAGAGAATATATGGTGGGATAAAAATGATAACAATAGAGTAAAATTAGGGATAAAAAGGTGATTAAGAATTTTTGGCCATTGAAGACCACAGTTCTAGTGGTCCAAAGCTCGCAATTTTTAATATTTTTAGCCAGAGAATGTCCATTCAAGTTTTTATCATGACTCATCCTGGCTGCGTTCCTTCAGTTTTTTCAAAAATATATTAACCCATTGACTACCGCAGGTTTTTACATTTTCGGAGTGATTTTCCACCTATAAACGATGAATAGCAATTCGTGACTCTTTATTTGAACTACCAGGGAAAAGTGGTGCTGTCCTAACCACTGGAGGCTCAAGGTTTCTGAAAACGTCATTTTGACATAGCTATTTTTTATCCGTGAAGCGACAACAATGGCCCAAGTTCGGTTTGCTTGCGAATAAAGGCAATATTCGTGCGATTGAGAAAGTTGCAATGTTTTGAAGCATGGGAGTTTTTTACGGCCGGTTTTGGCCGGCACGGGTGCCAATGGGTTAAATAAAACATAATTTTTTTTTGATGTTGATATTAAATTTTTTTATTGCTCACCTACTTAAACAAAAGCCTTTGAGGCTAGTAACATATCAACGCTATTTTATTTGAAAACAACCATATGCTGCAAGATCTGGGGGGGAGGGTACCACTTTCTGGCCAGTATTTAGCTTCAAGGTTGAAGTTGCATGAAAGCCAACTTGAGGGGGTGGTGATTTTAAAAACTAGACAATGGAGGTCGAGTTGGAGCCACTAGTGACAGTCAGAAGTCGATGATCATCTCATCTAGGGTAATTGAGTTTGATACTGTGGCTTGTCACGTGACCTAGCCAACTGCAAACCCAGCAGGTAACGTGAAATGAAGCCTGGCCCTGCTAAGTTACCCACCCCCCTAGAAACTGTTTTAACTGTAGAATCTTAACTCTGACCCTGGATTTAAACTACCACCAACCATGACTTTCACTGGATAGCGTTAAAAGGACCGGTCACGTGACCTCTATTTTTCTTTGTTAACCCATTGACTACCGCAGGTTTTTACATTTTCGGAGTGATTTTCCACCTATAAACGATGAATAGCAATTCGTGACTCTTTATTTGAACTACCAGGGAAAAGTGGTGCTGTCCTAAGCCACTGGAGGCTCAAGGTTTCTGAAAACGTCATTTTGACGTAGCTATTTTTTATCCGTGAAGCAACAACAATGGCCCAAGTTCGGTTTGCTTGCGGTTTCTGCTAAATTTACAGCCATTTTTCATCTTTAGCGGCTGCCTGATGAGCATCATTAAGCGTGACGGTAGCTAAGAGTCCACTTTCTCAAAGAATCGAGCAAGGTGATGTACTTTGTTGTTGAATCTGGCTTGTTACTCGACGAACTGGGAATTTGGCCGGTCGAACACTTAGTACCTTTGGGACTCGACTATTGATGAATTTCTCGACCTACCGCCACATATTTTGGAATTTCTGCGTACTGAAGATGACCAGGAGCAGGAAATTTTGGCAGTAGGTCGGAGTGGCTGTAGACTTAGTTTATGTGTGAAAGAATTGGGGGAAGGAACAGGCGCTGTCAAAAATTCTCGTTAGTTCCCAGCATGCAATGCGCTCAAGATGTTGAAAATGTCGGGAAGGCCCGAATGCACTGGAACAAAAGGCTGTATCTACGCTCGGGAGAAGAATATGAACAAAAAAGTCATTTCTAAGCTAGAAAAAGGACTGAATTTCGTTATGATGGTTGAATTTTGGTTTTTCGACGATGATTTTCTCTAAAAAACATGAAGACAAAAAGGGGCATTTTTGTTGTTTCTCTTTGACGTTAAAAACGGCCAGTTTCGTTCTTGTCCAAACTTAAAAGGCCATATTTGGTAAAAATCACTACGTTTCTTGCATTTATTGGATATCCAAATTTAAAGGGCATTCCATTTCGTGCTCACAACTAACAGTTAAGGCAATATTCGTGCGATTGAGAAAGTTGCAATGTTTTGAAGCATGGGAGTTTTTTACGGCCGGTTTTGGCCGGCACGGGTGCCAATGGGTTAATTAAATTAATAAATATGAGGACAAGAAACATACACATACCATCCACACTGGCTTCTCTTTTCTTCTTTGATTTGTCTTTGAAATCTGAAAAGTAACATAAACTGTTAACAACAAACAGTTTTGGATTTTTTCATGAAGTGAAATGATCCTTAATCATACTAGGAGGACCTTTTGGCATGGGTCCAAGCACATTCTATACAAGACAGTCATTTGCAGTTATAGGATCAAGAGTAGCTGAAACAAAATGTTAAAGGGCCACTGTCACATAATTTGAATCTCATCACATTTGTTCACAATAGTGGGACGTTAAAATGTTTTGGTTTGTTTATGGTCATGGATGACAAGGAGGAAACAAATAAAAGGACAAAAAAAGGATCCCATTTTCTTTTCTGTCCAAGAAAAATTTAAAATCTACCTCTTTGTGTTACAAAGGCCATTCACATAAGAGAAAAATTACTTGATGTTTGTCCAATACACCCAATCTGAGTTGGATCATGTCCGATCGTACTCACTGGAAGTCAGGTCGCACCAAAGACAAACTAATGATATAAACCTTCCTCTTTTTTTAAGGCACATGTGCAACCTTCCTCATTCTTAAATCACACAAGCGAAAATAACTGTGAGTCAGGTCATCGATCCAACTCGACCCACCTCTCCAAAAGTCGGTCTGTCTTGCCAGAAGTCGGTTCTTGAGACACTTAGAAAAATACAGCAAGGAAGGCTAACCAGGAGGGTAGGAAATGTCGTCGGATTGACTCTGTCCCATCAAATCAAGTTGGGTTGTCGATCCGACTCGACCCGTCTCTCCAAAAGTCGGTCCGTCTTACCGGAAGTCAATTTGCAAGAGACTTAAAAAATTCAGCAAGGAAGGCTAACAGGAAAGGTAGAAAATGTCGTCGGTTCAACTCTGTCCGATTGAATCAAGTCAGGTCATCGATCCAACTCGAACCAACTCGACCGGTCTCTCCCAAAGCAATTTTAAAGTGAAATAAACAATGGTATGAAGCCAGACCCTGTGGCGCTAGCGCGTGACAAGTCAAGATTATAATAATCAAAAGCTTCCTGTAAAATCAAGTACTGTTTGTGTTGTACAACAAAGTCAACCAATGTTGGCGTCGTTTAGTGCATACTTTTCCCTTGCTTTTAATGGAAAAAATAAGGTGCCCTAGTAAAACATACCGGTAAGTGCTTTTGTGACATAAGATGCTGAACCCAATTCGTATCGAACAAGCTGGCCAAGTCTATTCGCTGCAAATAAGAACCAAATCCTTGTTTACACTTCAATGTTTTCTCATCGCAAGATTGGAAATATCACCCAGTCACAGCTAAATACCAGCCGACAAGGATAGCACACAACCAATCACAACCCTGTCACATATTACAAACCTGTAATCAATTTCAGTATTATCACACCAGATTACCGCAGCAATGGATACTCGAATGCATTCATGGACTATAATTATGACTAGTATGTTATTCCTTTGTCTTTTTCCAGTGACAAGTCGAGTCCAGTCGACTCAGATCAACGGGTTGACTTGAGTTTATTGATCTGTCAAGATTCTCTGCCCTCCCTATGTGTGTTATCTTTTGTCACTTGTGACCTGAGCCTGCTGAATTCCAGTGAGACAAATTGACGTTCATGATGACGGGTCGAGTCGACCCAACTCAGCTGGTACATAAACTTTAAGAATGAGGAGGGTTTATACATCATTACTTTCTCTTCTGCGCGACCTGACTTGTCGAGTCAACCCAACTCGGTTGGTACAGAAACTGTCACCTTCGTGTGCCAGCTTTAAGAACAAGCTGGGTTTATATATCATTTACTTTCTCTTTTGCGCAACCTGGCTTCTGGTGACGGGTCGAGTCAAATCGACTCCGATTGACGGGTGGACTTGAGCCAATTGGATGGAGTCGATCCGTAGAGATTTTCTGCCCTCCCTATGTGTGTGTTATCTTTGTCACTTGTGACCTGACTTCCGGTGCCAGTGAGACGGATCAAAGTTTATTACATTCTCCTTTGTGCAGCGTGACTTCCGGTGATGAATCAAGTCAACTTGAGTTGATTGGATGGAGTTGATCTATCAAGATTTTCTGCCTCCCTATGCGTGTGTTATCTTTGTCACTTGCGACCTGACTCCCAGCTAGACAGATTGACGTTCGTAAAGACGGGTCAATTCGATCCAACTCGGATATTACTTTGTAGGTTGCACATGTACGTCACTTAAGAACAAGGAAGGTTGCCCTTGGTGTGACCTGACTTCTGGTTAGTCCGTTCAGACTAGATCCGACTCAGATTGGGATGAATAACTTCCTCAAAATTTGAACATGTTTTTGGGAAGGACACCTCCCCTTTTCCCAGGGGTTTTCTAGTTTAATTCTAAATTAAACTATTATCTGTTCCATAGAAATGTGTGTTGTGATTTAAAGTGCTACTATAATAATAATAATAATAATAATAATAATAATAATAATAATAATAATAATATACCATTTATTTGCCACATTGAAGAATTAACTGAATTAAAGGGCTAAAAATTACAATCTATAAATAATTAAGAGCTCCTGCCTGATAGCATTGAGAATCTTGCGACAGCGACTATTTTGGCACATTGTTCATAATTTGCCTCAAGGTACCCTTTGGTGAACTATTTTCAAAAATCATAATTTTAAGTTCCAGCCCTTTTTTTTATTTTCGAAAAAAATTCGAAAGTTTGAAAATGCGGTCAAAGTGCGTTTTCCGCCCAATGGAATGCCCCAAATAACACGGAAAGACGAAGAGTTCGTAAGGTCTTGAAATTCAAGCAATTATTGTTAAATTTTACTCAGGTATAGAATAGCTATTCCTCTTTAATCTAACGTAATAAATATGTCAAATGCTCTAATATTCTGAATTTTCAAGCCATCCTAAAAACGCATCCGACGACCGCTAAACGAGGGACAAAATAATTTTGACTGGGTAAAACCCTTACTGGTACGTTGTTTTTTCTAAATTTAACTCTATGGCCTAAACGTTTTGTTTTTTAGCTGTTACCCTGCCAAATCTCAAGTTCGAACTAAACTCGCTTCCGTCTCTGCAAAACGAAGTTGTTTGTAATGTACAACTCACAGATGACCAGATAATTTGAACACGAAATGGACGTTGAACTTCGCAGTCGACGAAGAAACATAAGCTCTTGTAATTTCTAGCTTGACCTTACAATAAATTTATCCTAAAAGTTAGATAAATTATTTAGAAACCATTGAAAGTCCTGTGAGTTAAAAAAACTAAAACAATGATAAAATTTGAAAACCAGTTTTCAACAGATAATCTGTCGATTTCACATGGAAGTGAAGAGTACACAAACACTAGTCGCAAACTTTCCTGCACTGAGTTACAACGAAAACAACAGCATTATATCCTTATAAGTGTATAATTTGTGATTTTATAAGACAATTTTCAGGAGCTCAATTCGTTAACTTCGCTTGTGACTCCTGTAGTTTTATGCTCAATATCAGCCAGTAGTAATTCCGCCCGCTTGTCACTAGCTCTTAATGTTTAAAAACAACTCGGCTCATTGTGCAGAGCTTATATTCAGATCCAGAGTAACCGTAATACATACCAAGAGCTCGAACCTACCCCAATGACACTGCATGTAGCCTCTGAAGTCACATTTTTCTCAAATCAAGTACCTTTACAATCAAGGATGGCAGCGGTTTTGCTGTTGAAACGCGAGACCCTTAAATGAGTAACGCAACACTCCTTTGAGTCACGCAAGGTGAGTGGGGTACTATATCTGTTGTCAATGTAAAATGTCAAGCTAACAAACAAGTGAGCTTAACCCATTGGCAACCGTGCCGGCCAAAACCGGCCGCGCGAAAAGCACCCCTTGAATTCCTGTGCCGGCCAAAACCGGCCGCAAAAATGCGCGATAATAAATGTACCCTCCCTACCGTTCCAAAGCTTTTTTGTCTTGTTTTGTTGTCATAGATACCAAGACCACAAATTAACCAATCATTTGCTGTGTTTTGCGCATTTTTTGACAGGTCATGACAGGAGCCACGAGGTCTGGAATTCCCGTGGCTTTTTTTTTCTCGCGCGATCGAATTACGATGGCTTCCAACAACGATCACGTTTCAGATGGTGCATCAGATTTCGAGGACTCAGGAGACGAAGATAGTTTCTATGGGTTTTATGTCGGGGGAAATAATTCTAACGATGAGTCCGATCTTGATTTTAGTGATTTGGTAAGCGATGAAGACCAAGAAGAAGCTGAAGGAGACGCCCAGCAAGAGGTAAGTGATGAAGAAGATCCAGATGAACTTCGATGGTCCGATCAGCTCTTGGATTTCCCCATTCCCGATTTCGTTGAGGCTTCCGGCATTAGATTTCAGCCTCCTGATAACCCCAGTCCATTAGATTTCTTTTTAGCTTTTGTGGGGGATGATTTATTGACTCAGATTTTAAACGAAACTAACATTTATGCTCGCCAAAAGCTTGGAGATTTCCCTGCGTGTCTCGCTAAATTTCAAGCAGTTACGCTAGCAGAACTTAAAGCTTTTATAGCGGTAAATATAATTATGGGCATGGTTAGGATGCCCAGCATAAGTTCATATTGGTCTAGCGATGAGTTTTTTGGAAATGTAGGTATTAAGAAAATTATGTCAAGGAACAGGTTTGTAGAATTGAGTAGTTTTTTGCATTTCAATGATTCTTCCCAGGAAGTGGCCCGTGGAGCTCCGGGCTATGATCGACTTTTCAAGGTAAGGCCTGTGATAAATTATATTCGATCTAAATGCGAAACTAATTTTAGCCCCACAAAAAGTCTTTCTGTCGATGAAGGTATGTATGGTTCCTTTTAGAGGTAGGCTTTCTTTTCGACAATATATGCCGGCAAAGCCCACGAAATACGGGATCAAGGTTTGGATGGCCGCCGACTCAAGCAACAGGTACATCTTGAATTTTGATGTTTATTTGGGTAAGGAAGTAGGTCATCGGCGAATCCATGGTTTGGGTTATGATGTTGTGACTAAGATGATCACCCCCTTCATGAATAAGAACCATCATGTTTATTTTGATAATTTTTTCAGTTCAGTTAGGTTGTTAGAGCATTTACGGGTTCAGAAGACTTTCGCTTGCGCGACCGTTCGGGTAAACCGCAAAGACTTGCCGCCATGTGCTCGGCAAAAATTGCGTCCCGGGCAGAAAGTTGTTAGGCAAAAGGGTAAGATCGTTTTCACGAAGTGGCATGACAAAAGGGATGTCAGTGTCATTTCTACAAATTTAAGTCCAAATTCTCCCGATGTTGTCATTCGAAGACACAATCAACAGGTCAGCAAACCAGCCGTAATTGCCCAGTACAATGAAAATATGGGGGGAGTTGACCTCGCCGATCAATTTCGTAAGTATTATTCTCTTGGTCGTTCTTCTCAGAAATGGTATAAGTATTTGTTTTGGTACACTGTTGATGTTTCGATTTGTAATGCTTTTATTTTAAATAATCATTTTCTTACAGGAGCAGGTAGGGGTAAATTGAGGCAGGTAGATTTCCGCACTAGGCTTTCAAAGCAGCTCATTGCAGGTTTTTCTACTTCCAGCGCTTCGCTCGCGCAATCAACTAAGCGCCGCAAAATTGAAACCCTTTCTCTTGGGGAGGGAAATGCATCCAAACATTTCTACGAAAAAATTGATGGTAGGAAAAGGCAATGTGTTCGGTGTAAGAGGGTGGGAATTAAGACTCCCTCGGGGCGGCCTGTAGAAACTAGTTTTCAGTGCGTGCAGTGCGGGGTAGCTTTGTGTAAGGTAAATTGTTTCTCTATTTATCATGCCCTTAATCTTGGTTAAAAATTCTTCGTCTCCTGAGTCTTCAGCTGGTGTGGAATCTCCGATGTGATCTGCAAAAAACTCAACGAAATAATAATCAATGATGTATATATTGTTAGCTGTCGTATTTGGCATTCATTTGGCTGTTTAAATATTCATACTTTGGCCTTAGTTTGGCTTTGATTTTGTTCGCGTTGTCGCGCTTTGAATTAAATTTTTTATTTACGATTTTCAGATTGGCTTTTGAACACTTTTTTGGCCATCCTCCTTCCATATTTTGGTATATTTTGACCTTTTAATTTATTCTACTTTGAATAAACATTATTTTGAAACCCGATCTCTTGTGTGTGTTTACTGCGCATATGGTTTACTTTTAGCACTCGCTTAACGCAGGGAAATGTTGAAAATGTTCGGGAAACCGGGGGTAGGAAACGCGCGGCGGCCCTGGTTGCGAATGGGTTAAGTGAACAGTATTCTCAAGTACTGTAAAATTGAATATTATATAATTGAATAGTAAGCTTGAAATCAAAATTTGATTTTGCTTGTAAACTCGGGCTGTGTTAATTAGGATAACCTTACTAATATCGTACCCTCCCCTCTTGTAAACAGGCCTCAGTACAGTTGTAGTGGATCATAGGGTTTGTTCATTCTTGACAAGAACAGTTCTTTGTTATGTCCTTTAGTAGTTCCATAAAGGGAGCTCTCCTGCGTACGGGAGGCTGTGGTACATCTAGGCCCAGGCCCTTGCATACACGCTGCCGCATTGGTAACTTGAGCATCTTCAAGGTATCACCTTTCGCCATTGAACAAAGATCGAACTGGTCATACGTAATGGGATGCTGGATCTGGCTTGCTGTAACCGCCACGTCTCTGGCGCTAGTGAAATTAGTCTCCTCTTCTGATGCCTGGATATCTAACTCATCTATATCTTGCTGGCGAGCTACAGCATTAAGACGCGAAAAGTAGGAGGCGATCTGCGATTCTGGGTTGTTTGGCCGATACGAAATTTAGCCAAAAGGTAGCACTTTTGTTTATCGCTAAACCGATAAG
>JAEMWC010000245.1:730000-735000 GCA_016490735.1 Pachyseris speciosa | reverse complement strand
TTGAAAGAAATTCAGGAATATCTTGCCAGACTTGCATGCTGTATTCTAATATAGGTCTTATTGTTGTCAGGTAAACTTTGAGAATTCCATCTCTATTAACACCAACTTTTTTAAGAATAAATACAGGCACTTCGAAGCTTTTTGCGATATGTAGTCAATATGCTCGCTCCACTTTAAATCATTACTGATAATAATACTGAGTAATTTATAAGTTGTTACACATTCAACTGTGTTGTTACCTAGGACGATTGGTCTTGTAGTAAAATTATCATTTTGCATGAAGTTAATTAACATTTCTTTGCACTTTTTCGGATTTAATTTCATATTGTGTTCTATAGAAAACTTGTGAATGTCATTGACGGCTACATTTAGTAAGCTAATACCGTTCCTTGGTAAGATTTCCAATGCCGTGGTATCATCAACGAATTTAATCCTCAAATGCCAATCACTATGATGAAATTCACATCTTTCCTATCTCAGCCATTTTCAAATTAAAACAAGTACTCTGTTCAAGAAGAAGAATGCTGTTTATTGTTTTCCAATATCTCTTTTTGTTCCAGAGATCTTCTAGCCTCCTTCGCAGACGTCTTTGGGCTTGTCACGCGTTCCTTGCCCACGAACGTCTGCTGAACTGAACTACAACTTCCGTTCGCGGCGGTCAGCCAATCATAGTTCGTTTTCCAATTTATGGAAAGCAGGACTTCGACCCTGGATTATTTTCACAGATGATGCACGTGAATCGGGTGTTGATTTCCATTCTTACGCAGCTCGTTATTGGTTTCTTCAAAACAAAGGCTAACCACCGACGAATGGAAGTGGCAGTTCAGTTCAGCAGACGTTTGTGGGCAAGGAACTTGTGACGAGCCCAAAGACATCTGCGAAGGAGGCTAGAGATGTTCAAGTTTTTAAAATATGCAAATTAAACAAGTGATCACATCATAATCTCAACCAAAATTGGATCAAATATTTTGACAAAAGATATCTCAGCCAATTTAAATCAGAAATTCTTGATTCTTTGCAGTAAGATTCTACTAGATGTGCTTCACAATATGAGCTTACAAGTATTGTTACCATGGCAACATACTGGGTTCCAGACCTCCCTGGCTTTGCTGGCCACCTTTAGAATATAATTTTGGTATTTGGCAATGGTGCCTCATCTTCATGATCCAGCAAGCATGTAAATATGTTAGGTAGAGTTCACGGCCTTGTTGAATGCTTTTCAAGCTGAATATCACTAAAATATTAAAATCAGGTTGGGGGACTGGAAAAGAGTGAGTTGCCATGGGAACCAAATTTTTTATAGCCGTAGGCGTGTTGCCTTTAGAACTAACAGTCTACCAAGTTTCAATGGTCTCTGCTGCAAATTGACCAAGATAGCTCTGTTTGTATATTTGATGTTATATTGTGCTGATACTATGACATCATCAGTCATCTCATTTGCATATTTTACACATTTTTCAAACTTAAATATCTCTGGAACCAATGCAGATATTTACAAACGGAAAATGGCATTTTTAATCTTTCCTGGAATTCTATGCGATAGAGTAAAAAAATCAAGGGGTAAAATTTTCATCATAGTATATTGCTGAGCACACATATGAAGTATCCCTAAAACAACTTATTATTTTATGCAGGATTAAAATGCAGGCATTAAACATGAAAATGTGGGCTTCATGCTTTCAGGCAAATTACCTTGTGTTCACGAAATTGACATTATTCTCTTGTATCCAAAAGTAGACTAGGAGAAAAAAAATCTAGCATTCAATTCATGTACTCACCTCTATTATTGAAACTGAATCTATTTTCCTGCACAGAAAATCGTGAACGAGGAGAGGAACGCTGATTCACTGACATGGTGCGTTGTAACCTGGGTGATTTGTTACTTGTTTGATGCGATGCTGCTCCTGCAGGAGACGCCAGATCTTCTAAACTATGTGATCTTCCTTGGTTCCTATTAATGGCAAAAAATATTCAGCGAAATACCTGTACTCAAATTCAACGTACAGACCAACATTCTTTTGTTGCAATCATGAGTACAAAAAACATGTCAAGCTGAAACTTTTAAAAACCTTCTATGCCTCACCTTAAGTTTGGTTTCTCCCTTCTCTGGCTAAGACGTCGGGCCAATTTGGTAATTCTTGTTTCCTTCATCCCTCTATCAAACATGGAAATTATTGATTGAGAAATGCCTTGAACAAGCATTATCCAGAAATCTTTAACTCAGTACTGGCTATAAAGATTGCTGAAGACCTTTAGTGGTGCCTTTCAAGAAATCACACCAGTCTGACCTACATACATTGGTTTTAAGAAAAAAAACTTAATATATGAATATAAAGCTAATGTAAAGCTAATAAAACATAACAAGTCAACTAGGAGCTGGCCTAAACAAGCTGGACTATGTTAGTGAATAGGCTAAAAAAGGGTGTGAGGTTTTTCTCAATATTCCAGTAATATTGGTTCCTGAGAAAATCCATTGTAAAGTTGACCAATGTATTTTTTTTTTCTTTGTACATCACCTGTTGGGATGCCACAGGAAAAATATTACAAGTTTTGTGTAAGACTCACACAGTTCAATGGTGTGATATTGTGTGAAGAACATTTTTGCCAAAGTTTTGCTAAAGTGCAATAACTCTATATACTCTTAACTATTAATTCGTTAGAATCGAAGGACTGCATACAAAAACAAACCCAGACTTTTTGGCCTCCAAAGATTTGTCAACAAAGTCATACTGCTGACCAATAGACTACAAACAAGGAGCCCCCTGAAAAGAATTATGATATAGCAGTCTAATTCATTCCCAGCAAAAGAGTATTATCTTTTGGTTATTATGGGAATTAAGTTTGGTGCTGCTATTTGAAAATAAAACCCAATGCACATTTGAACCTTGATGTGAACAAAATATACAATTTGAGATCTCAAATAAAGCTTATTAACAAAAAATCATCAAAAGACTTCTAGATTCCTAATTGGAATTACCAAATTTTGACACCTTTAGCTATATTCATGAACTACTCTGGAAAATTACTTTTTTAGTGTTCATTGCATTCTTTTAATCATTTTGCAAATTTCACTTTGCCAATTGCTATTGACAATACTTACCATAAAAACTTGTGTATAAGGTGCATCTTTTTGCCGAAATTTTGGGCTCAAAATCATGGGTGCAGCTTATATACGAGACCATTGCTTTCAGAGGGAGTAAACTGGCTTCTATGGGGTCACAAATAGCACTAAAAAGCTTCAGTAAATAAAGATTAAACACATTGCTTTCGGTAGAAATGGTGGTTCCTAAAGGATCCATTTGTATTTTCAGGTTCTAAACCTGAATCTTGATTGCCAGTAGTTCTAAACTCTAACTAGCACAGAATCTCCATACTTCCACAGAGCTGCTTACAATGTCGTCTTCGATCAATCACTTAAACACTGACCCACTATGTGTGAGAAAATACCACACTATTCGGGAGAACTCGCAACAACTGTTTTGTTGCCTTTGATTACGTGCATGGCATGTTTATCCGACAAGTTTTTCTCCGATCGATGGCTTCGAGACGTCTTTATATTAAAACACTATCCATGCACAGCTGCTTTTCCATGTTGTTTACTGATCGCTGTGATCTCTGGTTTCCAGACTTTCCTTTGTAAATGTCTATGTGGTTACTAAGTAAACGTTTTGTGTCATTCTGTTGCACTTTATTTTCTATGAAATTTCATCATTTTCATTTTGTGTGCTTTAACAATGAAGGCAACCATTATCAGTCCCAAGAATTAAGGAAATCGATTGAAGATAAGTTTGTAAAAGGTATTTCAAGAGTTGCTTAACATCTTAAGGTCGCAGCAAGTACACAGAATTAGATTTCGGCAAGTTAATCGCAAGCAACTGCGAATAAACAAACAACTTGTTTGCCAGTTGTGAGAGTGCCTTTTTCAAGTTTTTATTTTTTTCTCAAAATCATGCTTGAAATTAGGGGCTGTGGCTTATACACAAGTTTTTATGGTATTTGTCTCAGCAAATAGCTCCAAACTCAAATTTGACCCCTGAAGGTTTACAGTAGCCTTTTCAGACTTAAAAGTCGTGGGCATTAAGGGAGCAACCTATTGGGAAATACATGTAAACCAGACCACACTCATGATCACTTCAGGACAACTTTGTCACCATAAGGATTTTCAGGATCATGTAATTTACAGTCAATCTAAGTCACACATGACCAACTTATTTCCCAAGGTGAAATGAACATCGAAATGTCTACTCCATGAGATGGTATAAATTTTAAAATAATTCATAGCTTTATATTGTTGAAAACCTAAGGAGATTTTTTTATGGAAATTCTTAATCCCATTGACGATGTTCAAAACTGACATTTAAATTTCAAAACTCCATTCAAATTTCTAATATATTAGTCACATCTGACATAAATTGACTGTAAAAGTGCACAATTTTATAATTATATTCTATAATGCAATTTACCCCACTAATAAGGTTTTAAACATTGTTACCTATGTTTCTTTTCCATCTCCACTGGGAAGGTGTTTTCCTCTTCACTACCCTGATAACAAATGAATAATTTAAATAAGTGTAAAACAAATTACAGAAATGATAACATCACAAGTACTATTTACACAACATATCATAGATCCTTAATTAACAAGCACATGTATTGAACACATGCATAACTTTTCTATAAGTGTAGGCAATTCAGTAGAACCTACTTTAGTGTATTAAAATTTGTACTTTGCTCCAAAGCTTAGGGGAATGGAAGAAAAGAAACCACAATAGGGTTTACTAGGTAAAATAATAAGTGTTGTTTGTTTGCTCTAGCCTTATAGGCTAAGTTGAAATTTTCATGTATTGAAATGTAACCATTGTATATAAGAAATTTCATGCTTTGAAAGCCAGGGCTTCAGAACACTCACAGCTGTTGTGGTTATTATTGTTGGAACACAGAAAGATGTTTGACTCATCTGGAATTTAAGATCATAAAAACTGTCATAAACAAAACTCTGC
>JAEMWC010000245.1:712500-725000 GCA_016490735.1 Pachyseris speciosa | reverse complement strand
TGTTAATACCCACAGGACATTGTAAAACCCGCGGGACTGAGTTCATTAACAAACAACACGATTAAGATGTATTCTCCTTCCTCAAACGCAGAAAAATTGACTGATAAGGAGAACATACTATGAAAAAGACATACGTATAGAACCTTTTGACCACAAAGTACAAACATTAATTTTGGGCAATTCAATGATTTCCAAGAATAAACAGAGAATTTAACTAGCTGATAGGCTACTTGGTGTCATATTTGATTGACTTCCTTTTACAAACGACTATTTAATAAAGGTCCAAACAATAGAAACATTGGGGCTTAGTACACATAATTTAAGGGGTGGCAAATGGTTCTTCACAAAATGCAGTCATGTCTTGCAGAATTTTTGTCAAATCTCACTGGTCTCGTTGTCTTTATTTATTTATTATTTTTTTTGCAACATTGTCTCAAAGTCTCAATATATTTTGCAAGGCTAAGAAAGTCTCAGGTTCTCAGAAACTATATTAGTACCACTAGCTGTCTTGCAAAGTCTTGGATTTACCATTCATCACCCCTAGTAAATGGCAACCATGGCTGCTTAATGGAGGTGACTGCTTAATAGAGGTGAGAATAACATTACAACTGACCACTTACTAAAGGGTGACAGCTTAATACAGGTTTGACTGTAAACAATGTTCAAGGAGCAAGACCAGATGTTACGGGTGACAAATTTCATGTTACACCTGCTTCAAAAGTTAACAGGGGACTTTAGATTTGAGTACGAGTATGAGATCAAGGAGGAGTAGGTCTTTCAAACTTCAAACCAGTCACCTCCAAAGATCCCTCACTTAGCCATATTGCTTAATAACAGAAAAGGAGAGTTTAGAAACAGGATTGATGTACAGAGTGATGTTGTAAAGCATGCAAACTAAAATTCAAAAGCTGTATTTGTCCTCAATCTCATACTCAAAGTCAAATCTAAAGGTCCCTTATGACAGCCCTGGTTACCAATGTGCTGCTACTGTGAGCTGGTAATAGATTATGTAACACTCAAAGGGGATATCAAAGATTCAATGGCAAATAGTAAGGAGCATAGTTTCCAGTGTTCTGGTCTGGTCTACATTTCATTCCAGGGTTGGGTAGAGGCTGGGTGATGACCCACAAGCACAAGAGCAGTTGGTCATGGAAACTCACAAATCCAGTGGGCTGTTAACCAAAATGTTCCTTTCCAAGGTGAGGATTAGTAGCTTACTGTACAAAGGGAACAAAATAAACAACACGTAGTAAAGATAATATCTGCAATAAATTATCACCTTTTGGAGACAAGGCAAACTTGAGCTTTAGGGGAGCCTTGGAAAAATTCCTGGCTGTCTTTATAGCAAAAAGTTTGTCCTCATTGTCTAGAACAGATGATATGACCTGCGCCCTGATCAGGGAAGAATATTTATTCACAGGACTGCGCAAAGGATGTGGCTTTTGTGGCCTGAATAAAAAGCAAACAACATGAATGATATTTCTCACATTCATTTCACAAAATAATACTAAGCTATGTGTGGTCCAATTCCACGTGTGTAAATGATAATAAAGAACAAACTGCATCAGCTAATTTAATTCACACAGATTATTTTTTCACTAAGTTACTTTGTACAATCATATTACCTTGGATTTATGAGCTAATGACATTACCCAGTGGCATGTTTTTGATGCATCACTGATCTAAAATTTGCCCCTGAATCATGTTGAGTGCATCTCTTCAGATAAATGCAAAATGTTGAAGATATACACTGTAGCCATACCCCATTTCCTGAAATAGTTTGCAATCAACTGCAAGCATATAAACACTTGGAAAGCAATGTTCTGTTCCGACCTGATAAGAACTATTCACAAAATAATTTATATAACAATATATTTGGCCATTTCCACTGTCCAAGACATGTGAAGGGAGATGAAAATAACTGTGTTTTGCAATCTACTGTTTGTGATCATATTAGAAACAAGAATTGGTTATGTTTTAGTCATGCACTGTGTTGAACAAAATGTGGCTGTCGGGCTTCAGTTAACAGCCCCAAATGTTGTCTTATTAGAGAAAGACTTGGTTTCCCTGAGTTGACAATATTTGCCTACAAATTTATGTCCTCTATGCTGTCCTCTATGCTATGTGATCTTTTAATAAGTATCACCGTTCAGACATTACCAAGCACATGAAGAATAGGCATTAACATAGCTTATTTGTCACTTGGCTCAGTTTTCTTTGTTCTTTTCGGTTGAATATATATTTAATAACTCCTTGTGAATTACCAACTGTCTGAAAAGTTGGGTGTGGCTTTGATTGTAAAGGGGGAGAGCGGGGCTGAAAACAATAGCTGGAGGAGGGGAAATATATATTTCCTCCAGGGAAATATATATTCCCCTCCTCATCATATACTGCTCCACTTATTCCCCTGTCAATGAGAGCATTTATTAATAACATTAATAAAATCATCGCTCCTAAAACTAAGCGAACTTTCAACAGGCAACAGTAAAGCTGAAGAACTCCAATACTTGGAGTTCTTCAGCTTTACCGTTTATTGTTGTGGAAACAAAACGAGTTTAAAACAGTTTCTCATACATCTAATTGCGACCCACCTGCTTCCAAACGAGGAACATAATCTTGTAGTAAAAAACTCTAAGGACACTGTAAATACCCTGAAAAGCTGTTTGGGTTAAGAAGACTTGATTTTCACTATCGCTCTTCGTTGTGTAAAAACAATGCTAGCCAAGTCCAAAATTTTCCCAAAGTTTAACAGCAGCCATTCAACCATGTGTAGCATACTGAATGCACTGTTTATGCAAAGTAACAAACATGTTTATCAATGCATACCAGCAGACAATAGAAAATGTCTATGCATATTGTTGTGTAAATAATACAGAAAAAAATTCAATCCCACTGTGTACCAGTAAACAAAACACACATTGTTGTAAAAAATTCAGAAAACTGCAATCAGAAAAACATGTTTATAGTCAAACTTTCACAGCCTACAATCTGTAAAATAAAACTCGATCAAGTAGAAAATAAGTTTTTTGTTATTTAATGGCCTTTTGTTCCGTTAGAAAACCTCACCAAGTGAAAAATAAGCATGTTATTGACCTGTCCCTCAGGGAAATGTGCTATATTCCCCTCGTGGCATACCCGAGGGCATATGATTCCCCAGGTTCCAGGTCAATAACCCTTACATGGTACAAACATTCTGAGCAAAAGTTGGTTGGTGATTTCTAACAGTATAATATTTTCCAACTATCATGATAACAAAATTGGAATAGAAAAAGCAGCAAATACCAAAACTGGAAACATTAACAGATAACATCTAAATAAACAAATACAACCTTTTAATCCTTTTTCCAAAGAATTCAAAATGACTATAGCTGCACCAAACTGTGGCTTGTTGTGACGCACATTTTATGTCTTTAAAAAAACATAATATGGTATGAAAAATGCCATTTTTCTTCTTAAAACATTTGGTTTGAAAGGAAGTTAGCTGACCTTGTACACCCACACTGCCTCACCAGAAATAGCATTGTTTCACAATCATGTTTTTCATGAGTTAAATTTATCTGCCCAATTACAAAAAGACTACAAGAATTGAAGAGAAACTTCCCTACAAATCTGCCAGTCAACTGGCAGCAAATTGCGAGCAATACATTGGATGGTATATTACCAAAACATAGCTGACAGATTTGTTTGGGTTACCATTCTTCACTATTGATTAGTTATTTATCGTACATGAAGCTATGGTTACAAATATTGAAATAACTTATTTGAGCACCAAAGTAAACATACGGTAAAAGGCTTGTCAGGTGTAGTGTAACCCAAAATGTTATGCTTATTATCAATTTACACTGTAGGCTATGTTTTTGTTGTTTCCATTCACTTGGTAAATGTTCTAAAGGGGTAATAATATCTAACGGTTGCAAAAACAAAACATGGCCAATTTAATGAACAGTACCCTCTAGGTATGAGTAGTGCTGTACTGAAGGTGTGTAACAGATAGACAGACAGACACTGACAGACAGACAGATAAGATAGATATACAGACAGACAGACAGACAGATAGATAGATAGATAGACTTTATTTACACACAATGATATTTTAAGCTATGAGCTTGTGGGGTTGTGTGACAGAAGAAAGAATACACATTATGTAATATATATATATATATATATAACCTGTAAGGACTATATATACACTGTATATTTATTAATCTGTAAGGGCTAAGGCTGCATGATAAGAGCTGAATGTTACCAGTTATCTGAAGTGCTACCAGTTCAGGTCAGAAACTGAATGTAACAAGTGATGCTCACAAGTCATCGAATGACAGATCTGTATTATGACACAATACCATTTAAATATGTGACTGATCATCGCAGTTATGAACACTACTTAAGTAGTAGTGAAAATTAAGCCTGAAAAAAAATGCAGGCTTGTACAGGATTCGAACCCACGACCTCTGCGATACCGGTGCAGCGCTCTACCAACTGAGCTAACAAGCCATTTGGGAGCTGGTCGTTTTGTTGGTTCATAATATACCTGTGAGCGGTGAATATATGAGAATGAATATATGAAAATCATATATTTGAACTGTGGATTAACGATTAAATACACTGTATGTGACTCATCATCGCAGTCATGAACACTACTTAAGTAGTAGTGAAAATAAAGCCTGAAAAAAATTCAGGCTTGTATGGGATTCAAACCCATGACCTCTGTGATACCTGTGCAGCGCTCTACCGACTGAGCTAACAAGCCATCTGGGAGTTGGTCGTTTTGTTGGTTTCTAATATACCCATGAGTGGTGAATATATGAGAATGAATATATGAAAATCATATATTTGAACTGCGGATTAATGATTAAATATGTGACTGATCATTGCAGTTATGAACACTACTTAAGTAGTAGTTAAAATAAAGCCTGAAAAAAATTCAGGCTTGTACGGGATTTGAACCCACTACCTCTGTGATACCGGTGCAGCGTTCTACCGACTGAGCTAACAAGCCATCTGGGAGTTGGTCGTTTTGTTGGTTCGTAATGTACCCATGAGTGGTGAATATATGGAATGAATATATGAAAATCATATATTTGAACTGTGGATTAATGATTAAATATGTGACTGATCATCGCAGTTATGAACACCACTTAAGTAGTAGTGAAAATAAAGCCTGAAAAAAATTCAGGCTTGTACGGGATTCGAACCCACTACCTCTGTGATACCGGTGCAGCACTCTACCAACTGAGCTAACAAGCCATCTGGGAGCTGGTCATTTTATTGGTTCATAATATATCCTTGCATTTTGTTTCTTTATTATATAACATTAATCCACAGTTCAAATATATGATTTTCATATATTCATTCTCATATATTCACCACTCACGGGTATATTACGAACCAACAAAACGACCAGCTCCCAGATGGCTTGTTAGCTCAGTCGGTAGAACGCTGCAGCAGTATCGCAGAGGTCGTGGGTTCAAAATCCCGTACAAGCCTGAACTTTTTTCAGGCTTTATTTTCACTACTACTTAAGTAGTGTTCATAACTGTGATGACAAGTCACATATTTAATCATTAATCCGCAGTTCAAATATAGGATTTTCATATATTCATTCTCATACAATACCATTTATTTGATTAATAAACTCGTATTAAATTTTATATAATAAGGTGAATAGTTCGCACGTTGTGATTGGTTCTTAGCTATCTATTAGAGGACAGATGCACAGATTAGGTCACCATGACCCACTTTTTTCCAGAAATGTGAAAATAAACAAGGTTTTCGCTTGCATTTTGTTTCTTTTATATATATAACAAATAGATTCCATGTTGCCGTGCCTTTGTCCAGATCACAGAAGATGTCAAAATGTGGTAAAAACATCAGTGACACACTCGCCTGCTGCTCGTGTGCCACTTCTTTGTTTTTACCACATTTTGATGCATCTGCGATCTATTACTGAACAGATGCACGGCAACATGGGATCTATCTGTTAAGTTTTGTTAGAAAAGGCTTAAGTTTTTCTGTGATTGAATTATTGGGCCCAAATAACCTCCAACAGCATATTAAATATGTAGTTAAGAAAGCAGTGTGAGTGAGATTTTAATTCACAATGAAATAATGTTTTCATTTTTAAATCACAAAAAGGGTTTTCACTCCTTTACCTTTAATAAATATGAAAATTATGCAATTTTAAGACATATACCAGAGAGGCTTTATAAAATGATAAAATATTGCTGAATGCTAAGAGAGGTAATTCCTAAGAGATAAATTTACGCAACTTTTAATGAGATACAGGCAGCTACAATTCCTAACTAACTGAAATCTTTTGAAATGATCCATAAGAAGTGAAGAGGGAGATCTGGTAAAAAGCAACATGAATGGCATCATTCATGATCTCTGAAGAACAGAATCAGAATTTTATTGCTCCCAGCCAATTTTAAAATAATGTGTTAACAACTTTGACAGGTATTGCAATTAAGTACAATTTTCATTTACTTTTTAATTTTAAAATATTACCAGCCCACGTAATATTCAGTATGGAACTAGGGTTAAATGTACCAATTTTAACTTTATTACTTACAATAAGCCTAAATAAATAATTTGTGACTTAAAAATTTACAATCTTACTGTTTTCTAAAACAACATTCATCGACAGGAAAATCTGTCTTTTTTATCGCTTGATTCACTATGAATTTTCCAGGAAACTCGAAAACATAAAAGCATTTTTCCTCTAGGTTTATTAAGAAGTCATTAAAGTTTAATTGTTTTCTACATCTAACTCGATGACAACTTTGAATCCAAGCTCACGTTTATGGTATTCAGTACAAACTTGTATGGAAAATAGGGAGCTCTCAAGCTCCAGTATACAGCCTCGAGACATTTTATTAACAGAGCAATTTTAATACAGCTGTTCTGTTTTCAAATAAACACTAGCTAATCACCGTGACGCCAAATAATAGGAGCTTTACTTACGAACTACTGCTGGCGTCAATTGAAAATTTGTCCTCGATTCCGTTTGTCAAAGAAACGTCTGTCCTCGGCTTTTCTTTCTCCCTGTATAAGAAACAGGGATCAAAATCAGTTTTCGACCAAGATATCAAAGTATTATACCAGGGTCAAGTTGCAGATCAGTAAAACCAGAAATAAACAAACGATACTGTTCTTACCTAATTAGCCCGGCGATGTCTCCCTGTTGAACAGGCAAGTCGAAATCAAGCTCACTGGATGGGACAAGAAATCCATCTGTCGTACAGGATCTGCGCCTGGGCGAATCGTTGCATCCAACAGTCTTTTCTGTTTCCTCTGCAGTCTCTTTAGACATGCTCACTTTACAGGACACCCATAAAACCACAAATCTTCACAACAGAGATTTTTCGGCCCGAACTATTCACAGCCAAAGTAAGCTTGCTTGAGGACAAAAAGTGTACTGTTGGTTGTAAGGCACTTAAATGTGATCTAGTAGACATTACGATTTTGAGGCTGAAGATACGTCTTAAGGTGACTATTTTCGCTGTATACAAAGCCGCTGGTACGAATTTCCCTCCGTCAGAATCGTCAGGAAGAACTACGTATGCATACGAACACAACCGGAGGAGATGAGACAAGACATTAACAGAGCAACGAGCTTCGTCGAGAGGCTTCCTCAAAGGCAGCGTTGCCTAATCTCACGCTGACGAAATAGATGGCTGCTTAGGTGACACCATCAACACCACAGTACTACGAGAATCCCCTCATTTATATCAAGAATAAGAAGCGAAGATCGCCAAATAAATATCCTTTTCAAGAAGCTAGAATCCTAGCTGCAAACAAGTTGTTTTGAAGCTTCCCGAGGGAGACTGGGGTGAGATAATGAAGGGCCAATTGCTTCCAACGTTGAAAAGGCGCGAAAAATACCGGAAATCAAAACAATAGCCGGTATTAAATTTCAGGGCCCTCGCAGAAACATCTACATCTACATAATTTATTTGCAAAATCCTATATAAGGACATCTGGCAAATTCCAGTGCAAAGTGCAAAGTTAACAAGAAATTCTGCGAGAATTAGAAGCGGCCTTTTTGACCATCCGAGCCGGATTAATGCACAGGATAAGTTCAAGTTGATCGTAATTCAATTTTTGTCACCTTTCAGTTGGCATGACAGTCAATTCCTCACTCCGAATGATAAAGAATTTAAAATTCCATGTAAGCTTTAGAGAAGGCGTTGGTGGCCTAGTGGGTTTGTGCGCTCAATTCGTAAAGTAATGACAGTTTAGGGTCAGTGGTTCAAGTCTCAACAAAGTGAAATTTCTTTTTGCTTTGATCTCTTTTTTTTTTTTATTCCTTTTCACTTGTTTTTATTTTTTCTTTTGTCAACGCTTAAGCTGTAAACCTATTTTGCAATTTAACACGGAAAAGTACTGAACCGATTCTATGGATATTCGCTACGCGAGAAACCAAGGCCAGCCGAAGTTTGACAAAACACTGGCTCTTCGATTTGCTTGACAACTTCGAAGAAAGTGAAGAATTTAGTAAAAATCTGCGTCTTCGATACGTTGACCTGTTTCTCGACGATAACCGATATCTCCAATACTACTAAGCTACGTTCAAACAACGCCACGCAAAAGAGCTGTGTTGGTTGATTTCACTTCCGGTATATCACCATCACTAGTACTTCCGGTATTGCACCATCACTAACTCGGTCAATATTTGTTTATCTCCAAAGCCGGGTCAAAAGGAACGCTCAAATAAATTCATTTCCTATAATTCTGACTAAACATTTCTTTTTGAAAGGATTTCGCCATTTCCGACTCTGACCCCTGTATTTTATGGCCACCAAAATCTACAAGTTCAGTTTAAAAACATTTACAGTCTTCCGAATAGCTTTAGTTAAAGGTCAAATGAACCAAAATTTCGAAAACTTTTCTTTGTGTCATTTCAAAGTGACCGAACACTAAAAAGGACTACTGGAATACAAAATCACGTAGAAATTGTCCTATCTGAGCTTTTAAGGGAGTAAAACAACAGGGAGTACGGAAATATCCGAAGAACAAACGAAAACGTTTCTGAAATGGCCGCGCGCTTAACATGGAAGGAATGGAAACAAGCACGTGTTGTTGTGACGTCACTATTGGCGAGTGGATGAGGAGCTCAATGCTATACTTATTCTTAACCTTTCGTTCTCTCTTCGAAAAAGGCCAAGGAAGTCGAGCATGTGGTTTTTAACGTAGAGCGGTACTAGTATGAACCAATTAATGCACTGATTAATGGCAACGGAATCGTATGCTGGAACCTCCGATGACTCGTCTGACTGCAAAGAATACGATGTAAACAAGGACCGAATCGGTCAAGTGGATTGGTGAGCATTTGTTTACTCAATATACTGTAAAAGATCGCCGTAGAATGGTCAATAAATACGTTGGAATCGCCCTTGAAGCATTTGCTTTGTTCTTTGTGGTGTTTAATTGTATTTTCGATGTATACTGTGAAGCCATACTTCTTCCATGCGCTGCTGTTGTTTTGATCCGCGTTTCTTCTATATTAATATTCACCATACTATGAAAAGGTGGCCATAAAAATACAACTGCATGCTGTTCGCTTTCATTTCACGTATTTTATCTGCCCCCTGTGTTTTTTGTACATTTTCACTATTTATTGTTATGCAATACCATAATTTCCATGCAGCTGTTTTTGTGAGTCCGATTTCATTCCGATGACACTGCGTGAACAATCCCAAAGGCTAGATAACATGTACAATCGTTGTAACAGGGGTATCCGTGAATTGACAAAATGCCAGTGATTAAATCTTATATGCTTTTTTAAATGAAATGTTTACTTTTCTTTACAATCTTGACTTGCACTTAAAATGCAGGTGCATTTCTGGAAACTGTGTGCCCATGCAAACTGGGCAGGAAAGTGTCTGCTGTCGTGAAATCTCAACGTCATCTGATAAGATACCACATTCCATGTCCTGTATTACTGAGAATGAGAATTTTACTGCTGTGTGCAGCTGTTATTTAGATAACTTATAACCAGTATCTAGAGAATGAAGGCCCGATTTATAATGAGCCACTAAATGGGGATGTATGTGTATGCTTGTAAACATTGTCATATTTTTTGTCAGACCATCACCAACATAAGTATGTGTGTCTGGAAAAGGTTTCTGATTTTGGGTAATGCATGAATTATGTGGGATTGTCATGTAAGGAGTTCACCTACAATTGGTGTATGTCAGTATCAAAATGGCCACGGAAAAGAGCATAGTCATAATTTTGGTCTAGAAATGAGCAAGCTTGTGAATGGGTGGGCTGTACACTGATGCTAAACATCTCATGGCCATTAACAACCTCCCTGAAAGTTTTCCATTTGGTATATATTCTGTATCATTACACTACTTGCAATAACTTGCATGATGTCAAAGTGATTTAACATAATTCATTGTCCCATAAACTCCATCCAATCTAGATGTGGTTACTTGTACCATTTGTACAGATACATGTATTTGTCATACCACCAAAACTGCTGCCAAAACAAATCAAGCATTCCTTTAGGATTAAAAATACTTAGATGATAAATTATTATGTCCTTTGACTGTAAAATGAAATATTATGTAGCTCCAGAGGGTATATAATTCATGCCACTAAGAATTTTATGAACCAAATGAGGAAAAAGGTGAAAATTTTGTCACCCAAGGTTTGAGAGTATGGTGAGGGTGGTAAAGGGTATTTTCGTGAGCCGTGAATTGCCTTTTTAATTTCCCGCGAAATGTGGAATGGCCGTTTTTTTCCTCGTGAAATGTGATTGTGGTAATAACCGTGATCCGTGATTTTTGATTATAATTGTCTGTCAAATGAGAATCGGGTGTTTAATTGACTGTGAACTGTGATTTCGTTTCATGTTTCTTTAATTTTGAGACAAATTATAACAATAGATACCATATGGTACAGTACAAACTATATTGCGTTCCATTGCAATCTGAAACGTCATTCTTGACCCTGGGCCGTGATTGCCATGGAAACCTGTCTGGGATAGCTTTGCTCATCAATAGAAACAGCCTCTGAAGGTCGCGAGATTCTACCAAACGTAACTGTTTTGATGAGTTATATGGCAGACAGTAACAAGAAATCCTTAATCCACAAGGAGAAGGTCTGTTTTCCAATGTGTGCCACATTAAATCATAAGCCCCAAAATTAAACAATAACTGCAAGCACATTCTTACCTTATATCCTGTGTGCATTTGTTTGTTTGTGGTTGTTTTGTCGCTATTCACACCCTAATTTAAACTTGCATTGTACTGTAAACATTTAGTAAAAAAACATGTTCTTTCACCAATCTCGTTACAATCCCTGATGAAGTCTGTGTGATCAGAGGAAACCGGTCGAATAGCAAAGATATTAACAAAAGCTGTGGCTGTGTACTGTTCACTAGTTGTTGTTTTTTTTTAAACACATCAGACAAGTGAGTGCTTTGACTGTAGTTCTTCTTCTGACCAAAGTAAGGGATTGTATGTTTTATCATGTGGGAGTGTGGGCTGGAGTAATTTGGGGGAGGGTCACCAAAAAAAAAAATCATCCTTAGGGCGAGGGTCATCCATTTATCAAACAGCATTTTTACTCTCAATTCAAACGTCTCAAACGTTATGGGTTCGTGGGTTTCCTTTACTGTACAGTTTCGAATGAATAAATTTTCGAAAATAATGGAAAATAGGCAAAAGGAAACTTACAACGTTTATTTATTTATTTCTTTTTTTTGGGGGGGGGGGGTGGCCTTTTTACTCTAACTATCTGTGAAGGGCCATGCTTTATTTTCAAGACATAAGTGGAGGGCCAAGGGTATCCTATTTAACTATTGCATAGTTAGTCCAGCCCACCTCCACGCCGACCCTCCCCACCCCCCCCCCAAAAAAAAATTACGTACACTCCCTAAGAAAATCGCTTTTTTTTCTCGTGAAACGTGAAGTCCCCATTTTATTGTCCGTGAAATGTGAAACAGCCGTTTTATTTTCCGTGAAACGTGATCAAGACCCCCCTTTACCACCCTCTATGGTATTATATATAGATTGAGTACGTTTTTCCTCTTTTCTGTCAGTACATACAGATATGTTGCCAAAAGGCAATATACCTATTGGATACATGAGAAGCTGTCATCTTGTTTTTGGTAAAAAAAATAAAATAAAATAAATAAAAAAGAAAAATTAAGAGAGAGCTTTCCACGTGAAAGTACCGTAGTTTTTCGGTTATAAGGTGCACTCGGCTATAAAACACACCCCAAACTCAGCAACACTTGGTAAAAAGACGCACCATAAACTGAAAGTAACATCAGAAGGACTAGAAATACATGTGAAGCGATAACGAAGTTGTAGTAAACAGGAACAAAAAACCGTGCATAAATAAACAGCCAAAAAAGTAGAGGGAACACATTTTATTAAGTTTATGTACTTGTGACCTACGAAATAACCAAATGTTTGTAAATAAAACAAGAACGTTGCATCCTGATTCGATTCGAGCGAAATTGTCACATGCGCGGGCGAATAAAA